>VRYO01000695.1:2787599-2844689 GCA_009812075.1 Sialia sialis
AGGAGGAGGAGGCGGCGGAGGCAGGGAGACGAGGAAGGAAAGAAAGACGGACCGGACCGGGATCGGCCGAGCAGCAGCAGCCGCCGGAGCCCGGGGGGACCCTGCGCTCTTCCCTTCCTCCAACGTTAGTGCCGCTTTCTCCGGCGGGAACTTGGGCAAACCCGGGCTGGCTACCCCCGCGGCCGTGAAGGGGTCCAGGGTGTGCCCGGCGGGAAGGACGGGGATGGGGGAGGGGGCGAGCGGGGGTGGGAGAGAGGTGGGGGGGCAGGAAAAGAAGAAGGAGAGGGCTCTTGTTTTTGGGAGGTCCGGACAGCTGCGTGGCTGCAGGAGCGGCAGCTGCAGCTCTCGAGGTGTCTCTTGGGAAGCTCGTCCTGGGGCGAGGGGGTGGCTGCTCTGGTCTGCAGGAAAAGGCAAGTCCCTGCGCCGGCTCTGCTCTCGTTTGCAGCAGAGCCCGGAGTACTTTAATGACCCTTTTTAATTATTATTTTAAAAGTTCCTCCTCCTGCCTTTTTAGAGTGCAGCCGGTGGGCTGCAGATCCCCTTTGGTGATAGAAGGGGGAAGAGAGCAGGGTACGGGTTTATTTGCACCGAATATAATTAATCACGGTCACTGCAGTCAGCGGGAGATAACTAATCTGTTGCCTTGTGGGATTTCGGTTTTAGTGGCATTGCATATTTGCTGGAGAGGTTATGCTGCTGCTTCTGGGCGTCACCAAAATGAAGTCTCCCCGGCGCTGGGGGCAAATTTAAGTTTTTCTAACACCCACTTTAGCAGGGTGCTGTAGGGAATGACTCGGACTGCGGGCGGTGTGGGGGCCCTCCCGCTGCGAGGGGAAGCGCCCGCTGCTTCCCGTGGCTGGCTGGGGGGGACCACGACGGCTCCAGCCTCCCAAAGTAACGCGTTCCTGAGGTTACTCCTAGAGCTATCTGGGGCACTCATTTCTCTAGGAACAGGGTTTCAAGGTGTGTTGTTTTGTGGTTTGTTGTTTGGTTTTTAGTTTAGTTGCTTGTTTTTTTAACAAAGCTTAGTTTATTGTGCATGATTAGCTGCTCCTAGAACAGCAAGTTTTCTAAAATTTAGCAAAACCTTGAATTCTTCCCTAGTTAAAACTCGATGTAAGACGCTGGGCAGTTTCTTTTGGGGCTTTTTGCGCTTTTTTTTTTTTTGCTGCTTGGTGTTGGTGGTTTGGGTTTTTTTTGTTTGTTTTTCATGTTTACTCAGAAACCTTCTCTGGAGACTATCGTTTCTGGAAAGAAAGGACAGACTATGTGAAGGTACCACGGGAAACTTACTTGTGACTTTAGGTATAGCAATGTTGATCTTTGTAATCAGCTACTTCTTGATCTCTTTCTCATGGAGCAGCCATTGTTCTGACACTCTGTATATTCCAGACATCTGTGGTCCTCCCATCCCCCAAAGTATGCAAGTGGTGAATGGAAAGAGGCTGGGCTGGTATGTTGAGGTCGAGGGACGGAAATCAAGGAGGGGTTTTAGTAAAACAGGATCTTTATGTGCTGAGACTACAGGAAAGATGAAGACGTGAAAACTAGCTGGAAGAGTATTGGGGTTTTCTTGACTCTTAAGTTCAGACACACCAGACAGCAACTTCCCAGTTGTGATTTTGTTTCTCAGTGACATAAAGGTACTACTGCAAGGCTTCAAAAAAAAAGCCTAAGCTGCGTAACTTACTAGTGTGTATTGGCCCAAGTTGTAATGTGGATTTCAGTACCTAACAGTCCAGGAACCTAATGTTGCTCTCGCACCTTTGATAAAAAGGTGCTGACAGCTGCAGGTATGTGACTACTGTGGATTTGTCTAATGGCCGGTACTGTTGCAAATGAGGCTGTTTAGGTGTTCAGGCAATAGTTAGAGGCTCTCTAAATTCAGCCGTTCAGTACAAAATCATACTGAGTGTCTCACTGTTCTGGGGTTGTTCTAAAGAAATTTTGTATTTGCTCATTTGTTAGTTCAGGTATTTTCTATTGAGGTATAAACTGATATCCATGGGTGTGTTCACTTTGGCCTGTATGGCTGATCATTTCAGAAGGTCTAGGGGAGAAATAAGTAAAAACACAATGTTGGAAAGGACAGTGCCGTACATGATAGCTTCTAGGAGCAAGGATTTAATGCAAAGTAAAGCTTGATTGGAAAAATCAGTTCTTCAAATGCTGTGTTACAGCCTTATCAACCCAAGCTTCTTTTTTTTTTGCCTAAGCTATAAATAGACTGGCTCTTTGCATGGTGTATGTCTACTCTGGACAGCAGCATTTTGCTCTGACTGTGCTGTATCAGTAACTGGCTGTGAAACCTGGTTGCCCTTCAGACATAATGATTTTTTTCTGAAACAAATGCCCATCTATCAGGATGCTACATCTGAATTAGCATCCTGAAATACTGTGTTCTGAAGAGTTAATCTTGAGGTCTTGGAGATGTTAAGGCAAGAAGTGAGTAGTGCTGTTCTGATTTTGTGGTGTTTTCAGGGGTAGAAAGGGAAGTGGAAAAAATGGAACAAGAAACACAGCTTTTGGAGGCTTCTGTCTCAAACTGAAGTGTAAATGTGCAGCCTGAAACTCATGGATAAGGATGTTTCTGCAGAGTATTGTCTAGTAGGCAAAGTAGTGTGCAAATACAACAGCAATCAAAATCACTTGTGTTAATTCATAGTTAAACTGGTAATGCAGGGGTTGTGGTGATCATGCAGTTGCCTTCAGCAAAACTTGTTCTGTGACTGTGGTAGCCTGCATACCATGGCAGGAAAATCAGGACTGACCTTACTTATCTTGAACATCATATTCTATAAGCCTGATAAAACCTGAGAGAAACTGTGCAGACAACTGTGACTTGTTCCTGTGTCCTCAGAATGTGCACTTGCAAGCTGTGAGCCCAGTGCCTTGCTGGCTGACTGGGTGGAAACCTAGAAATGGCAAACTCCTTGGCAGTAAGTATTGCGTGTGACTCTTCTTTTTGGACAAGATTATCTTCCTAGTGGGGCAGTAGTTCTGATTTTTCCAGTCAAGCACCTATTGAATTGGCAAGACTTGCCAACATAAGATGGCTAACTTTTAATATCCATTTCTGGCACTTGATTCTAAGGTAAAACTTGCTGTAGTCTGAGATCAGGCTTTACCCAGGAGGGTAGTAATGTGTTAAACTGTACTGGCACTGTGTACCTTACGCTGCCTGTCACAAGAAGAAAAGAGCCAGAAAAGTTGTTTCAGTTTTTGGGATTTTGTGCTTTTCTTTCTTCACTGACAGGTGTAAGGGAGACAACTAATGGAAGTCTAATTCTGGCATTTCTGTCTGTGTGGAACGCCAAGTAGATGAGGTGAGCAGGTAAAATATACCTGTAGCTTGGCCTGACATCATGAGTCTGTTAACTCTGATGTGAAAGCAAATTCATCCTGTGCTTTTGTTGCCTTGGGAAGTATGGATGTGCATTTTTACTTTACAGCAGAACTTTTTGTTCATATTCCAAGTTGACTTTAGGAAACAATGTACATTGGCTGGATTGGTATTGCAGAAGTGAAGTGCTTTCTGTTACTTAACACTAAATTAACTCGGGAGCCTTGTTTGAGGACTGATGTGGAAGAGTTAATCTTGTATTCTATGTTGCTGCATTTAAAAAACAATATGGGCTAGCTGGATTTTGCTGGAGTTGGCAAATGCACCGTGTACGCTGTATGTGTATTTGCTGGAACCAGCATTTCTGGGCTGACTTACTGAGCTAAATAGAGTTGTATAAATTGGAGAAGTTTGCCGACTCTGCAGCAACTGTAGCAAGTAGTTCTGTATTGTCCTGGCAGCAATTCAGGTGCCCTCCAGTGGCCAGAAATCTTAATATCCTAAAGGTGCTGCTAAATGCAGCTGCCTTGTCAGTTTGCCTTAATTAAGAGTGAGTTGAAGAAACGTCTTTTAGTGTCAGACTTCATTAGCATGTTTGTTGTTTAAACAGTCCTTTTTGGAGTGTTGGTGTGCCTTATTGTAAGTACAGAGTTATTCTGACAGACAAGCAGACAGCCACTTCCAGATTCGTAAGTATTTTGTCAGTGTAATTATGACTAATCACTCTGGTTTCTTAAACCATGGAGATTAATGTTTAACATCCAAGTTCAGGGTTGACTGTGTGGTTGCAGTCTAAGAAGAAACTGGATTATGGGTAGATGGTTCCTCTTTTGGAAGAGAGTTTGCTGAGTTGTTCCTGTATTGGTGTGGAAATGAGTATTTCAAGTTATGCACAAACAGGCCAGAAAGATATTTCTGTAACAGTCTGTTGTTAGTGATGCACATGATTTGCATTAAATGACTGCAGAACCATTGTCTTTTTGATACACAAAACTATGTGGGCAGGGGAACTTGAAGGCTGGCAGTGGTTTTATTCCTGAAGTTTGAGTGTTAAATGAAATGTAGTATATTTGTCTGAATTACCATAGGTTGCTCTAAATGGTCACAATGGCAACTTTCTTTTTGTATGTGACTAGGTGAGACCAAAGAAGGAATTTGATCCTGCCTACTACTATCTTTCTACTACAGTCATCTTACTCAGTGATAAGTATGGGCACATGGGCCACAAGCTGTAAACCACTGCATATTTATTACATGAGTCCTGCTGGCAGATTAAAACCTTGGATAGAAACACTGGCTCATCCCTAACCAAAGAAGATGGGGTATGCATAGTGTAGATAATCTGTGTCCTGCAAATAAAAGGTGGGAGTTATCTGAGCTGTGATAATAAAACTGCTCTCAATGTTTTGACCAGCCATGAGGATACTCAGACTTAGTGAATGCTGCACAAAGCCCTAGTAAGAAATGTGTGCCAGTGACCCAAAGATCCCAAATACATTGCTAAACAGAAGTGACTTAGTAACTGTTTAGAGGCTACTTGTTGGTGATGCTGGCACTTAGTTGGTCAAAATAATTAAGACATGAGAGTAATTGGGTTGATAATCTTGTTATGACTTAATGCAAGTTCATAAACTTGAAACTGTCATACCAGTTTAATATTGTGCTACAAACTGCTGTCAGGGGATTGATACATACGTTGTATAAGGAAGTTAATTACTTTTGTTCTCAAGTTGGATGCTTAACACCAGAGTTATATTTGAAGCAGTTTTCACATCATAACATTTAAGATTATCATCAGCTCCCATTGTGGACAGTCAGGAGGATACTTAGTGCTTGAGGTCTATTTTGCCAACTAATAAAGTGAAAGTTTTTGCTAGTGCTGTGGTATACTTGCTGATGAAAGACTCTCTTAAATCATTACTTTCAAATATGAACTGATATTTGTCAACTTGAACACAGCTGCTACTCACAGCTCTTAGAAACAACCAGAAGTTTCTGGAAAGGACAAATATCTAGAGCATAGCATTTTGTTTGCAGACCTGTTAGAGGCTGTTCCCCATGATTTTGAATGTAAAGGATTGGGTTGACAGACCTCTTTGTAACTCCTGAATGTTCTCTAGGTAAAGGGCAAAATAATTGTGCTGTGGATTCAGACGCTTAATTTCTGAAGTGACAAGATCCAGTGCTGTGAAATTTCAACTCCTGCAGTATAAGAATGATCTTAAGTAGGAGTATGTGACTATGTGAAGAGATGCTTTCTTTACAGTGCATATGATGCCCAGCCATGTGCCTCCAGCATCAAGCAAAATTATGTAGGGGACTGCTGGTAAGAAATAATGGTGGTAGGTAACTCCTACTAAGTCCATTTAGATGTGTGTCCTGTCAGTCTGTAATTCTACCAAAGTTTCTCTAAAATGTCTGTCTTAGAGTGAAGTACTGTGCATCTCCTTCCTTTCAAAAGGAGAACCTTTATATGATATTGTCAGCTTCATGTGTGGGGAGGCTTCCTACCAGGTTCTACAGTTTCAAAGTTCATCCTCTAGCGCAATAGTGCATTTTCATGCACTATTTAATGCACTTTCATTTCTTTTTTAGTAACTTTCTTGAGGTGCTTGTTCTGAATTCTCTTTCAGGTTCTCGTCATTATGTACATTAGTTGTCTGAGGTACTTGTTGGCTGGCAGTGGCTCTCACACCACTGTTAGCTCTTGCTTTATTGAGAATTCTAATGGGTTGTTTATAAAAGGGTACTTAAACCTTAGTACCTGTGAAGACCCTGATGAATTGCACAAGCTGTTAGTGCCTTCATGCTGTGTTAGTTGCTCAGAGTGCATCACCGACAGGGCTGCAGCTGGAAGAGACCCATCTGCCAGTGAAATCTCAGACCTTCACTCCTGATTCCTTTTGTTACTTGAACTGTCAGTCCTGCAAAGTTGCTCTTTACTGATTGATTAAATCTGCTCATGTACTGGCTGGATTTCTGTACTTTAGGTGAGCAAAATGAAATGTGGCTTTTGCTACACTTCTGTTACAGCCTCAAGTAACTCAAAAGTTGTTGAACATTGCCAGCTGGTGGGAGGTGTGATTCTTTACTATCCTGCTTCTTTTAGGAGAAAGGGAAAGGTAAAACGGGTGAGTGTCCTGTCATATCAGAACACTCTGTAGTGCTCCAGAAGTGAAGTCTGGCAGACTGGAACTTTATAGCTGTTGTAAAGTTCTTGTGGACCCTTTCTCTTCTCTGTCACATTTGCTTAAGACTCTATTGACTCCAAAACAAGCCTTGAGTTTTTTGGAACTTGTGCCCTAAGTCTTTCCTTCACTAGATATTTTTTGAGGAATATGTTCTCTTTTTAAACACAGCTAACCCAGTGTTTAAGTCTAGTCAAGGCTACCAGGTTGCTTGCATTTCAGTTCCACCAAGCAGTTGTAATCAACTTGGACACGTCTAGCAAGAAAGAAATATTTACATGTTGTTTGCTTTAGCCAATGGGCACGTGAGTAGAAACTATTCTGTACTCTTGGTCTTGGATTGCTGACATAACTGAAAATAGAGAGGCAACGTGATATTTTGTGTGCAGCATGATGTGAACTCTTATTTTAAAAAAAACCTTACAAAAGCTAGTGTGTAGGGAGGTTTTTGTGCCTTTGTTACAGAAAGGATTTTTTTAGATAATTTGTAAGGCAGAAGACAAAGGCTGAGAAGCAGTGCAATTGATGTAATAGCAATCTGGGATGCCTGAAGGAAAAAGGAAATAATGAACTGGAAATGAAGCAGTGAAGAAGAGCAGCTGAAATAGCGATGACTTGCAGTGAGCGTTGGCAGATCTGCACCCCTCTCCCACTTCAAATCTGGATTTTCTGAGCTAGTTTTTTTGCCTCTTCCAGCATGTCTTAAGGATCTTGAAGGCTTAGAAATTGGAACCTTTTAACTCTTGAGGTTAGTAAAGCAGATACTCAGATTTCTTAATTTCCTGAAGTTTGTCGGGAAAAACAAACCATAGACTTTCAGTTTCAATAAGAGAATTTAAAGACCATTTTAATACTATTGTGTATTCTCAGTTCCGAGTCAAATCAGTTATGATCTAGTTAGCTAAATCTAAGCTAGAACGTATTGCAAGGCATCTTCTGACTTTCGGCAGGCATCGGTAGAATGTGTTGTCTGAAGTATTCCTGCTTGAATAAATTTGAGCTGGATGGATTATACGAGATACTGAGTTTATCACTAGAGAGAAGAGAAGCACTTCACTAAGCAAGAATAGCTTAGTGGTTGGAGGGAATGATGCTAACTAACAAGTGTTGCCTAAATGACCAGAGCAATTTTACCACAAGGTGTAGTTTATGAATGAGTTTGTTCAGTTGCAGTCTAGGATCAGTTAGATTTTGATTTGGGCACATGCTGTGGCATTCAGGTCAAGATTACTGGTAGCTCTTATTTCAGAAGTTCCACTGAAAACTAGTTCAAGTTGCTACATCTTGGCACAACACCTAAATACAGTAATGCTGCTTAATCTCTTGCCATGGCACTTCTGAAGCAGTAGTGAAGGCTATAGATGAATGGTGTTACCATGTAACCCAAAAAAGTGGAAGAGTTTTAAAGCTTTGAAAGCCTATAGTTTTTTTTCCTTTTAGAGGAAAAAGACTGCATTGTTTGACTTGTTTCCTTTTTATATTCCATACTGTCAAAGTTTCTTCTGCTAGGTTAAGGTGTCTTGTCATGAGCCACCTGAAGACATTTTTACATAGTATTAAAAATCACCGTGTTAAAAGCAGAAGGAAGCCCCACGTGCATATAAAACACATGAAGTTTTATACTCCAGTTCCTAGTACTAATAATAAGGTACACCTTAATTTTTCTATCTCTAAAAATATCCAAGTGGTGCATTGCTTTTTTTTGGTGATAATTTACAGTGCGTAACCATTATTTGAGAGCCATTCTGCAGTGAGTTTCGTAATAGCTTCCATCCATTCGAGTCCTTAAAGTACTGGTGTGCAGAAGTCAGTATTGGTGGGTGACTAATTTCCCAATAGTCAAGGCCTTCTTACTTACATATAACTACGAAATAATCTGCACTCATTGTATGTGGCTATTTTTGTTAGAGGGGACAAGGTGGCTGAGGAAATGCATATGCTACTATTCGAGATAGAATATGGGAATGGTCTCTTCAGTATTTCCTTACTGGGTAAGGAAAAGTATTTCAGGAAAACTGTTTGTAATCCTCTGTGGTATTTGTACAAGAAAAATAAATCTTTAAAAAATGAAATCTTCAGAGTGAAATTCAAGCACATTCTGTATCTATTTTCAAATAAAGTATATTCGGTTCATTTTTTACAAAGAATGTAAACTCCAGCTGTCATTCCTACCACAAGCTTCTAACATTCCTGACACATAACACCAAAACTGTCCTTCCAGGATTTTTACCAATCTTACAGAAGCATCTGGTACATAAAGGACCTACAAAGGTACTTTTACCAGAGCTCAATAAAGTCAGATAAAAATTCTCAGGTTTTTTTAGAGCCTGCGGGTGGATATGGGAGGAGAGAACTTAGTCCATGTTTGGAAAAGGAATAATTAGAAGTTTACAACAGTTTGGATAATGTCTTCATAAGACTAAGATCAGTAGAAATATGCCTGTCTGTTGTTAAGAGACAGTTCGCCACTCTTGCCTGAAGTGCCTTTATACCTTGGAAGCTTTAGTGACAGTGGAAACATCACAAAAATTGTCTTACTTGGATGATTCCTCCTCCCCCATATTTTATTTTCTAGAAAATAGGCTAACAACTTCCAGGAGAAGAATCAAAAGGGTTGTTCTGTTGTGATTTGTTTTTTAATTCCTTAGTAGGATGTATTTTTCAAATTCCCAACTTGAAAACTAAGGTTCTGCTACATTAGGAACTGAAATATAAAGACTTGAGTCATATAAGTGAAATGAGTGCTCTCCAGTGCTACCAGCTGTAGAACTGCTGTTGCCTGTATATTTTGGCTATGGATTCTTGTAAAGCAGATACACAGGTAAGGTAATTGACAAGCAGCTAAGACCAGTTGTAAAATCAGACCTAGAGGATGCTTTCAGTAACACCTTGGGAATGGTTGCAATTACTTCAGAGCACTTGGAGAAAAACTGTTTTTCAGTACAGATACTTACCTTGTGTGTAGATGATACATATTTTTAACTGCTGTGGCTATCAGAACATCTGCTTGTTCTGTGTAAGCAAATGCATCATTCAGAACTGGTGGGTAGTTTAAAGATGCAGTTGCAATTCGTGATGTTAAGATGGATCAGTCTGGATTTCTTGTGCAAGTTTTAGTAGCATACTGATGTCAAACAAAGGATTTATGGTAAACTCTGACATGCTATATAAAAGTGGCAGAGGTGGGGAGGGAACTGCTTATCAGATCAATCAGGTATAATGTGAGTCAGTCTTAAAAGAATTGTTCAGCTTTCATAATTACTGTAGGCTTGTTGATTTTCTTGGCATATGCCTAACTATTCTCCAGAATCAGAAATTAATATCTAATAAAAACATTCTCAGAAATAATACCTTATATTTCTTTCATTCCTTTTGAAAATAAGAAAATTGAATTGTCTTCTGTAGTAATTTGAAATTTGTGCCTTCTAAGCTTGCAGATGCTATGTGATACAGCCTAGTGCAAGGGCTTGAATTGCTCTTCACATGAGTTGTTTAATACATAGTCTAAAAAACCCCAACCTTCATTTCAACCCAAAGCTGATAGTGCTTGCTAAGCAAGTGGCTAGTCTCCGGGGTCATGAGGAGCTTTTTGAGAAGAGTTGAGTCCCATAAACGCCTAGCAGTATATTCATGTTAACTGTAGAACATAATATTTATCAGAATTCCCACCTCTGAGTGCCTGCTAATCTTCAAAAATTGCAAAGCTCTGCAGCTATGCTGAAGTTTGTAAAGTATACTGAGGCCTTCTGCCTCTTCCTGATAGTTGAGATCTCTTTGTCAAGAAAATGAGCAGCACAAATGTTTCTACCCAGCCTGGTCCTGTCGCTCCCTTTGTCTGTTGCTTAACCTTGAGAGTGACAAACAGGAAGAAAAAGTCAGCAGCTTGCCTGGACTCAGTTTACCCATTTGTAACATTAGAAAATAACATGGAGGAAAAGATGAGAGAATGTTCAAGTGCAGAAAACCTAAAACCAAGTCCCAGCTACTTTTGTTTGGCAGTTAGTTTGAACTTCTAGGATTAAGCCCAATTCCCCATCTAAATGATAAAAAAAAGGCAGGAATTGCTGGGGGCTACAGACGTATGAAATGCAGATCAGGGTGTTGGAACTTGAAGAGGCAGCTAGCAGGCTCATCGAGGGTCAGCATTCAGAAGACTGAATGTCTGACTGGTAATGTGTTTTTACCCTTAGTAAAACTAACTACCCTTAGTGTTCTTCATTGCTATTTTGTAGATGTTAATCAGTGTTGTTTTGGAACAGCTGCTATATGGTCTGTTGAATTTTACCTAATGGTAGAGCTGCTCTTCTGGTCTCTTCAGGCTGCTAAAATTGAAACAGGAATTTCCGAGTACAGATAGTATAAGCAAGTTGCCTTCATTGATGCAGTATTCAACAGTGGAGAAAATGATAAATGTTCTTCACAAGCTCCTTATTGCATTTGGAAATCTCAGGTGGTAGTAAATGTCTCAAAGCATAGTCGCTGCTCTTAACATAGTGGTAGATGAACCGGTCAACTTCAAAACCAGTTTGGTGATCCTTTTTTTAGCACAGTCCTTATGGGAGGAGATGGGAAAGTTTATGGTAAAAATAAGTCTTTTTCGTGCTAAGCATATTGAAAATTTCATATAGCAGGTAGAACGTGCCAAGTTTTATATTGGAAGTGTCACATATGACATAGATTGAGGACTATAGGGAGCAAAGATACAAATTTTACTGTTACAGCTACTCCCTTCTTTCTCTTTGGAAGATGTTAATGGAACTTGCACAGTAATGCAGAGGACCTGCAAAGAGCTGTCTAGTTTTTGTATAGGCACTTTCTCAACTTAGGTACTCATTAGAATATTTTAATCAATGGTGATTGGACCGTGTTCCGTATGTTTTTCTCTCCCTTTTCCACTACTACTCTCAAACTCCTAACAGCATGTTGGGAGAATCCATGGGTAAAGGACTGGAAAAAGTCTCTATTTTCAGTATATCCTTCATGCCCACTGTCAAGAGCAGACTGAGTTGGCCATTCTCTTCCAGGCTGTGGAGAAGGACCAGTTTAGAGTTTCCAGCTGCACAGCAGGATGCTTATTGTATGTTGTGTAATGTCTTATATCAGCTTAATGCTGTTTATCTGCTGCAGATGCAGATCTAATGTCCATTTTAAAAGAGCCAGGGAAATGTTGCTGCCAAAAGTCGTGGGAGAGCAGAGTCAGGACAAACAGCACTGGCATTTGTACAGCCAGGCAATAAGATTGCTTAGCAGCTGCTGGAGTATCTTGCAGCTGGCTCAGAGTCAGTGAAATACAAGTTTGTCTCACCTATCCAGTGAGACTTTTAAAACTGCAGACCTGCCCTCTGTTTAATGACGATTTTCAAAAAGGTGCTCCTGAAGGAAACTCTTAAATGGGAAAATCTGTCTTTACACAAATCCAGCATCAGGTGGACTTTGTTCTCCTGACACAGCACTGCACACCTGTCTTTTCAGGGATTAGTGTATTGCCATCATTGTGCAGGAGTGTTTTGATCGGCACAGCTCTAACACCTAACAGCACAGTGAAAGCTGATTGCTGCAAGAGATGATTTTGCTCCTTGCACAAGCTACCTCAAATGTTTCTGCTTGGCTGGCTCCCAGAATAGGCTGTCACCAGCTCTGTGTCTGTGCTAGAAACAGTGTGGGAATTTTGGGGCAAGGGGAGCAAATGAAATCAAAGTGACCCAGTGTGGAGCTGTAGCCTTGAATTTCTCTTTCTGGGTTAGTGAAGAGACAGGTACAGATTTATGGTACAAATACTTCCAAACTACTTGGTGATATCAAATGGAAATGCATACTGAAAATTTAGGTAAGGCATTTGATAATATTTCAGCCTTCTTGCCCCCAATTATCTTGGCTTTCTGTGCAAAAAAATAAAAGTGAGTTTGGTGACTCAGTGTGTGTGAAACTGAAGGACAGTTTGTTTGTTTGTATTTTTTAAGGCTAGATAAATTTTTAGTTTTTACTTCAAGGAAGAGTTTTTTGTAGGAAGAAACCTTTATTCTTATGGCACAGGAAGGGGAGGAGGTGCAGTTGTAACTCTTCAGGTAGTCTTTGTGCAGCTTGCCTTACATGGTCATTTCAATTTTCTCCATGAAAATTCATGTTGTAGCCCTGTATCAGACAGTTTTTCTAGTATCTTCTCAGTAGTTTATCTTTGAGAGAAATGAGGAAGTCTCATGTTTAGCCGTTGTCTTTGAGGCATGTTCAAACTCTGGAATTTAATACCTAGGCTTCATCTTATGCAAAGACAGAGGAGTAAAAAATAGCTCTATCATAGTCAGTCTTCAATTCTTGTTCTCTTGCAGCTCTAAGAGAATATCTTACGCATAACCTGACAGAAGAAGTCTGGGTGATACATTATGTTATTTTGCATGTCTCTCCATGGGGGTTTGCTAATCAGCGTTTGAGTATACTTATTGTAGTAATGAAATGGCAAGATGTGCGAAGTCTTAGTTTGCAATTCCAGTGTTCTAATGTCTTACCAGCTCTGATTAGTGTTTAATAAGTTCTAAACTTGCTCTTTTTTAGGATCTCTGAAAGGGTGCAAGAAAGAGTTCTGGGAGCATAACAAAGAACATGGCAACTCAAGGTACATAATGCATTACAATTTCTGTTCCTAGAATCTAGAAGACTCCTCATCCCTCTCTTTTTAACTTTTCAAAGTCACTTAGATTGAATAACATATGCTCTATTGCAGTAATTAATACCTTACACTGGAAATCAAACCTTAGACAAGTTTGTTGGAAGGTCAGGACAGCCACAATAGCAATGACTGTTCTGCGTGTTCCTCAGGTTTACATGTCTGCATTGGTTCAACATAAAGCCTCAGTTTAAAGTTGCTGGTCACTTGCAGTACTGGGTTGAAGAAGTTGTTTATAACAGCTTATTTTAATTTCAAATCTGTCATCTCTTGTAAAATGAATACATGCTGAAGTAATTGAACTAAACTTAATTGTTCACCAATGATTTCTTACAGCTGACTTGATGGAGCTGGATATGGCAATGGAGCCAGACAGAAAAGCAGCAGTCAGTCATTGGCAGCAGCAATCATATCTGGACTCTGGTATTCATTCTGGTGCCACAACAACTGCTCCCTCCTTGAGTGGCAAGGGAAATCCTGAAGAAGAAGATGTGGACACAACCCAAGTGCTCTATGAGTGGGAGCAGGGATTCTCTCAGTCCTTCACCCAGGAGCAAGTTGCGGGTAAGGCCTTTTCTATTACACTGGTTTGCTTGGACAAGCAGTTTAACAATACAGAAACCTAACTACTCAATTACTGCCAATCTGGATGATGAGCTTTTTATTCCTAGTTTTGAGATCATTATGACTTGCCTTGTTTTCAGATATTGATGGCCAGTATGCAATGACTAGAGCTCAGAGAGTGCGTGCAGCTATGTTCCCTGAAACCCTGGATGAAGGAATGCAAATCCCATCCACGCAGTTTGATGCAGCTCATCCAACTAATGTGCAACGCCTGGCTGAGCCCTCCCAGATGTTAAAACATGCCGTTGTTAATTTGATAAACTATCAAGATGATGCTGAACTTGCAACTCGTGCAATCCCAGAACTGACCAAACTGTTGAATGATGAGGACCAGGTAAGTATTTTCTTTGCCTGGGTAAAGCTTGCTTTTGGTGCACCTTCAATGACCGTAAAACTAAAAGCTTTACTCAAACACTTGTATTAGGTGGTGGTGAACAAGGCTGCAGTTATGGTTCATCAGCTGTCCAAAAAGGAAGCATCTCGCCATGCCATTATGAGATCTCCTCAGATGGTGTCTGCCATCGTACGTACCATGCAAAACACAAATGACGTGGAGACAGCCCGGTGTACTGCAGGGACACTGCACAACCTCTCACATCACCGTGAAGGCTTGTTGGCAATCTTCAAATCAGGAGGCATCCCTGCTTTGGTTAAAATGCTGGGGTATGTGCACTACTGAGGCAGCACTTGAGTTTTTTGGGTCTGCTGGGATGGGAGTAGTTACTCATGAGGATTTTCCCTCCTTTAGGTCGCCAGTGGACTCTGTGCTATTCTATGCCATTACAACTCTTCACAATCTCCTGTTACATCAGGAAGGAGCCAAGATGGCTGTCCGTCTTGCAGGTGGGCTGCAGAAAATGGTGGCCTTGCTCAACAAGACAAACGTCAAATTCTTGGCCATCACAACAGACTGCCTTCAGATTTTAGCATATGGCAATCAAGAAAGTAAGGTAGGTGCCTTTGGTGCTGAAGTAGTTAAAATGAGCAAGCTTGTGATGAATGGCCTGACAGTTCTTGTGTACTGACTTCCTGACTCTGGATCTTCAGCCACATGCCACTGGTTTTTGCTAGTCAGTCACGACCTTGCAAGAGGGGAGGGACACAGGAATTACCATGCAGAAATGCTGCTGTGCTTATAGTGAGACTGTAAAACTTGCAGTTCAGATAAGCAGATGGGAAGGTTTTTTTAGGGAACTGTATTCATGAGGGCTGTAAGCCAGCAACATTTGCTACCTGCCGACACGTGTAGGAAGTGACAGACAAATATTATTTTTGTTGTCTTTCAGCTGATTATTCTGGCAAGTGGCGGACCCCAGGCTTTAGTAAACATAATGAGGACCTATACTTACGAGAAGCTATTGTGGACCACAAGTAGGGTGCTGAAGGTGTTGTCAGTCTGCTCCAGCAACAAACCTGCTATTGTTGAGGCTGGTAAGTACCCTGTACTCATACTAACTTCACAATCTACATATTGCTTTGGGCTCAGTTCATTCCACCAAGAACAGAAACTGCCAGTATAAAGAAATGAACTTGGGTTGGTCCTTAAGTCCATAGCCAGATTTGGAGGCCTTTAGTGTATACAGAAATATAAAAGGGGGGCTGTTATAAGCAACTCCACTGCGCTGTTAACTGGGTAGTGTAAGTGGCTGGGTGTTGTTAGGATACATCCTTGAGAATCTGCACACATTTTAAAGGCCCAGTGTCACACAGGTACTTTCAGGGATTTGTTATTTTCCTGTGTGAAGAAGGGCTAGGGCCCAGCCATATTGTGATATTAACAACAAGAAGGATCCAAAAGCATATGAGATTCTGCACTCAGATGTCAGGGAAGGACGTGGCTGCTCACAAGCTGAGCATCAGAATATGATGTCACATCTGAGTAAAGGTGTCAAATCTGTACCATCTTCCAGGTGGAATGCAAGCTTTGGGGCTTCACCTCACAGATCCAAGCCAGCGTCTTGTCCAGAACTGTCTCTGGACTCTGAGGAATCTGTCAGATGCTGCAACAAAGCAGGTAAAGGGCTTATCTGAGGGATCAAGGGCAAAAGTCGGAGTGGAAAAGAAGACTAAACTTTTTCTTCCCTCTTTTTTTGCAGGAGGGCATGGAAGGCCTTCTAGGAACTCTAGTTCAGCTTTTAGGATCAGATGATATTAATGTTGTGACTTGTGCTGCTGGCATCCTTTCTAACCTTACCTGCAACAATTACAAGAACAAGATGATGGTGTGCCAGGTTGGTGGCATCGAGGCTCTTGTGCGCACAGTTCTCCGGGCTGGAGACAGGGAAGATATCACGGAACCTGCGATTTGTGCACTCCGTCACCTCACCAGCAGACACCAAGAAGCAGAGATGGCTCAAAATGCAGTTCGTCTCCATTACGGACTCCCAGTGGTGGTAAAGCTGTTGCACCCACCCTCGCACTGGCCTTTGATCAAGGTAAATAATGGCTAAAAGCCCTCAGAGCTGAAACTGAAAGCTACTGCTTTTTAAAATGTAACTTTAAAAGTGAAAAATACTTTGTTTCCAAGGTGTTAGGGATACAATTTGTCTGATGGAGAAGCTGCTTCACTTGAGCAACTTAGTGTTTTCTCTTTTAAACAGTTGAGATTAACTGATTAAAAAAAGTCACTAACAGCAAGCACACCCGTTCTGCTTTTTATTCCCCACCTCTTCCTTTTACCTGCAGGCTACTGTTGGCTTGATCCGCAACCTGGCTCTGTGTCCTGCAAACCATGCCCCACTGCGTGAACAAGGTGCTATTCCAAGGCTAGTGCAGCTGCTGGTTAGAGCACACCAGGATACCCAGAGACGCACTTCCATGGGTGGGACACAACAGCAGTTTGTGGTGAGTGCCCTCCCCTGACACTGCATCTCTCACAGTTCTCTCCAGCTCCGTGTTTGTCAATGCATCTCAGCCCTGTCCTTGGGCTAAAGAACTGTTGTCTCATTTGCTCTAGTTCACATTGTTTGCTGATAACTCTGTCTTGGCAGACGTGACGTTTTTCTTAAATCAGAATGCCAAAACCGTGGTTCTTATTTTAGTAACCTTGAGCATTTAATTCTGAGTGTTAAAACTCACAGAAATTCTGGTATTGCCCACTCTGGCAAGGCAAGTAGTTATCTACCAAGAAACCAGAAGTCCCTCCTCCTCAGAAGAATGGATTTAAGAATGCTATCACAGCTTATTGCATATTCGCAAGGGCGCTTACAGCTGTAAAGTACTGAGTAGTTGTGCAAGCTTGGTACTTGACACCTCTTTGGGTTCCAGGTCAGTGTGACAAGATCAGTCTCAATTTGATTGTTTTTATCCTGTTAAACACATTAAGAAAGGAGGGTTTGCTTAGCAAAGCAAATGGAAGCAGCATCTAGTAGTACAGGCATGTAGTTTAATTCATGCAGAGGCAGGAAGGGATCTCTTTGTTACTGGTAACTGCTGTTTCCAGCTGAAGATTAGCTGATGGGCTAATCCAGGTTGTAGAAAAACAGAAGATGTTTTCAGAGGGGAAGTTCATAATAAAAGCCACTGAGGTGTTCCACTGGGATGCTTCATGTACTGAATTTGGGTGGGTAAACTGGGTTGACTCATAGCAGGGATGCTAAGTTTGAAGACCAGCTCAAAGGGGAAGGGGTAAAAGTGCAGGGGGGATGAGTTGAAACTGCTGATTGGCTTTTGACGGTCACTTAACAAGAGAGAATACGATATCTCAAATTCAAAAATGCCTTTTCTCTCCCTAACTAGGAGGGTGTGCGTATGGAAGAAATTGTCGAGGGCTGCACTGGAGCCCTGCACATTCTTGCACGAGATGTTCATAATCGAATCGTAATCAGGGGTCTAAATACCATTCCACTATTTGTGCAGGTAAGTCAGAGCTCAAGACAGCACTATAGTACATATTAGGAAAAAAAGTAAAATAGCTCTTGAGCTTCCTGGATAGAACTGCTAAGTCTCAGTGTGCTGAAGAGCTCATTTCAAGTGGAAGAGCTAAAGAACCCCCTTGTGTTTTGTTTGCAGTTGTTGTACTCTCCCATTGAAAATATCCAGAGAGTAGCTGCTGGTGTACTTTGTGAACTGGCTCAAGACAAGGAGGCAGCTGAAGCAATCGAAGCTGAAGGTGCAACTGCTCCTTTAACAGAGTTGCTTCATTCTAGGAATGAGGGTGTTGGTAAGTGAACTTGAAATTGGTTTTATGCCTGTGTTAGAAGAGTTGATAGAAGCCTTGACCTCTATTAAAATCACTCCTCTTTCGGCAGCAACCTATGCAGCTGCTGTGCTGTTCAGAATGTCTGAGGACAAACCACAGGACTATAAGAAGCGACTTTCAGTTGAGTTGACAAGCTCCCTGTTCCGGACTGAGCCAATGGCTTGGAACGAGGTGAGTTCTGTGATCTGTGTTAACAGTTCCCTGGGGAGAGCTCACTTCTATGTTCTCCCTCCTTCCACCAGTGAAGTGTAGATGCCATCAGTGATACAGCTTTACACAGCTGTGTGGTGGCTGTACCTTCTTTACTGTCTGTGTTCAGGTGCAGTGAACCTTTGGTAAGCAGCCTTCAAGCTGCTTTTTCCTTGGCAGAAAGGAAGAGTCTGTTCTTTGCTGCTGAAGTGTGTAATGCTTATTATACTTGCTAGTGTGCAAAGCTGTATATACAAGAACTTTGTACTTTTCTGTGTTGCTTGTCAAAACCTAATGAACTCTGAAGGCAAAAATAGAAACATGAGTGATATGAAGGAAGCATAAATATAAAGCATATCCTAACTTCTATCAAAGCCAACAATGCAGGATTAGTAATCTTGGGCTGGGAATGTGACTTGTCCTGAGAACTGAGATTGCAGACTTGAATTCATTTACAGGCTCATTGTTACACGTGCCTTTTTTCATTTTTAATGGACTACACAGTGATTTGAGACCGAAGTCTATCTGTGTGCATGGGATACTGAGAAGGCTTCTCTCATTCTTTGTCTTCCCACAAATTCTTAAGATTCAGGAGCCTAGCTTGTCTTGTATTGTATGTATCTACTACATAAGGGGCAGTAGCCTTTAATTTGTACTGTTTCAGTGCTTATTTTTCTGTTTTCCTAAAATCTGTATCTGCCACAAGAATGCATGGGGGAAAGATAAAATTAAGTATCTCAGAGATTGGAGTTAGGCAATTGCTCTGCAGGCAGGCAATTACTTCTGTAATTGAACAAATGGGAGAGGTTCCTTCAGAGCTCTTAAAAGGTCTGTTGCTGGCTTGGGAATATCTGACTAGCAGGATCTGGACAAGTGTACCTGAGGAGTGTTCCTAGACCTACCCCATCTTTTTCACTCCCAGACAGAGCCTTCCTTCTGTGGATTCCTAGATCTGGCTATTACATGGTGGATGCAGATACTTAGGTAAAAAGGCTTTTCATGATGACAGCAGTGCTGCAGTGCTCACTGCAGAGGAGTTGTTCAAAGGGATTTGGGGCAAGCTTCACAACTTTTTAAACTGAGAATTACTGGTGCTGGCCAAGAGACCTGATGTTAAAACTGTTCTGTAATTCTTTGTGTACACAGACAGGAGATCTCGGACTGGATATTGGTGCCCAGGGAGAGCCTCTTGGATACCGCCCAGATGGTACGTGTCTTCTGTTCCCCTTGACTAAACTTTCAATTGGATGAAGTCAAGTCATAGATTTTAAAGGAGAACTGCAAATGAGTGAAGAGTGAATTTACTCTTCAGCAAGGTATTGCAAACTGACAGGCAGATGGGGAACTGCCAGTTCAAATAACCAGTTTCTGCAACACCACTGGCAGCCCTGAAATGGGAGCCATATGAACATGCAAAACCAGTGTCTCTTGTCTGAGTCCTGTGGGAACATCTCCTGCTGAGCTGTTGTTTCCAGAAATCTTTTCCATTCCTTACAAATGGACTTGACAATTCCAATAGTGCAAAGCTGGTATTGAATGCGTTAGTCTGTAAGTGTCTATAGATGAACGCAAGCCTATCCCTAAGGATTCTGAGCTATTTTTGACTAGTCTTTCAGAAGCAGGTCTACAGTCTTGGAGCCTGGTTTTGCTGCAGTATTGTTGAATTTTAGTACTGTTGATTGTGCAGACTAATGGCTTGGCTGGAATCTGCTCATGCTTCTGACTGCAGTGTGCTTTGTCTGCAGAATCCTACTGGAAGGCTGTTCTGAACAATGATAGCCGTCAAGGGCAGGCACCAGATTGTGGTGAACTTGGCTGAACTAGAAAATAATCAGATGGCTACACCATCTCCTCACACACTGATACTTGCAGCTTCTGATGCATCTAACATCTGTTAACATTATGCTTTTTTTCCCTCTGCCACCTTTAACTTTCTTAGATCCTAGCTACCGTTCTTTCCACTCTGGCGGATACGGTCAGGATGCCTTGGGTATGGACCCTATGATGGAACATGAAATGGGTGGCCACCACCCTGGTGCTGACTACCCAGTTGATGGTCTGCCAGATCTTGGCCATGCCCAGGACCTTATGGATGGGCTGCCTCCAGGTGACAGTAATCAGTTGGCCTGGTTCGATACTGACCTGTAAATCATCCTTTAGGTAAGAAGCTCCAAACCTTGAATTTAAAAACAAAACAAAAAGAGAAAAACACCTGACTGGACTGAGGACTTGGTTGGTAGGGAGGGATTGGCTCGATTGGGTCCCAGTGTGCCAGAATAATGAATAAATGCTCTGGAAACACACAATAAGTACACTCCAAACTGACTTCTGCCGTGAAGTGTGGAAGTAATTAACTGTAATGTCTTGTGCACTGGCTTCATGCAGTCTTTATGTGTTACAACAGCCTTTAACAACTGGGGAGCACTGACACCTGTGTTTTTTTTCTCTTTGCAGCTGTATCATCTGAGTGAACTTGCATTGATTGGCCTGTAGAGTTGCTGAGAGGGCTCGAGGGGTGGGCTAGTATCTCAGAAAGTGCCTGACACACTAACCAAGCTGAGTTTCCTATGGGAACAATTGAAGTAAACTTTTTGTTCTGGTCCTTTTTGGTCGAGGAGTAATAATACAAATGGATTTTGGGAGTGATTCAAGAAACGAAGAATGCACAAGAATGAATTGCAAGATGGAATTTATCAAACCCTAGCCTTGCTTGTTAAAAATTTATTATTTTTTTTAAATCTCTGTAATGGTACTGACCTTGCTTGCTTTGGAAGTAGCCTTTCTTTTTGCAGTAATTGTTGTTAGTTTTTTTTTTAAAGTCTCTTGTAGTATTAAGTTATAGTGAATATGCTACAGCAGTTTCTAATTTTTAAGGATTGAGTAAAGGTGTAGAACACTAATTCATAATCGCTCTAACTGTATTCTGAATAAAGTGTAACATTGTGTAGCCTTTTTGTATAAAAAAACTAGACAAATAGAAATGGTCCAATTAGTTTCCTTTTTAATATGCTTAAAATAAGCAGGTGGATCTATTTCATGTTTTTGATCAAAAACTTTATCTGGGATATGTCTGGATAGGGGCCAGTAAGAACTGTTTATTTGGAATCTTGTATTGGACAGTTTACCAGTTGCCTTTTATCCCAAAGTTATTGTAGCCTGCTGTGATACAGATGCTTCATGAGAAAAATGCAGTTATAAAATGGTTCAAAATTAAAGTAAACTTTTAATTCATTCTGTGTCAGATTATTTCAGATCACAAAGTATATTTGTGTGTTAAGAAATAGTCCTGGACTTGCACAATCACTTCAGTGGAGGGAGCCAAGAATAATTTACCTCTTTGATCCTACTCTGGCATAGTTACCCTTAATAGCCCGGAGGTTTTATGCTGCAGTCCTCCAAGGCACCAGTGTGCCCCTGCTCTGCTTTGGCAGGTTCCTCACCATGGGATGAGTCTAGCCAGATGAGAGGCAACTCCACTCTGTGCCAGGCCTGCCAGCCCCACATCTCCCTGGGCTTCACAAAGGATGAATAGCTTCTTGCCTCAGTTCCCCTCAGAGGTGCCCTCAGAGGTCAGTGAAGGATCTTTTGCCCACAAGCTCTCAGCTGGTTCAAAGCCCTTTTCAGGTGTCCTCAGTGTTCAGCTACTGTGTGAGATGAGACCTGTTTGTAACTGGCTTCCTGTGAGGCAGCACCTGTGTGACTGCAGGGGACAAAGTGGGTCTGAGACTGCCAGCTCAGCTGTCACCAGCTCTGTGGGAGCAGCACTCCTAGGCACTTCCACTGCAGGCAGCAGTTTGCCAGCAGATCACAGCAGGCCTTGGCTGCAGAGGCTCCTCACTCAAGATGCTGAGAGCTGAAAGGAGCCACACCAGCCTGCTTCCCCTTCTGCTGCTGAGGGAGAGGGTTCACACAAGGAATTCAGCTTTGTTCTTCTCAGCCACACTTGGCTACTCGACTTTTACTGTGAAATGCTACACCAAATAATAGCCAGCATCTAACTCTTCCCTGTTTCTAGTAACTCCAGCTGTTAAGCTATAAAAGATAGTGGTAATATAAGTAAACAACTCCCGTGAGACACACAAGGTGAAATCTGTTTGCTTGGGACTGTTTGCTTGCATCCACATACTCTGGGTGATGGGGCTGTCCGAGAGCAGGGGTGCAGCAATAGCTCTCATAGGCACCTGCACTTGATGGGTGCACTGATAGATATCAACCACAGCACATGTGGAGAAGAATTTAACTCTTCACACACTATGGGATCTGTAAGTTCTGGAGGACCTTTTCTGGGGGAAAAGGTTCAACTTTTACTGAGGGTTTGACAAACTGCCAGGATCATTTATCATTTATCATTTATTACCTGATCTCAAAGAACTGCAGAACAACACCTGTGCAGCTTAAGCTGTACAAAGGAAGGGCACACAAAAGGCTGCTGAGTAGAAACCTGGGTAACATCTAACATCCTTACGTGCCACACGCACAGGCTCTCTGAGATCACAATAGTTGGCAGTGGTTGCTTGATAAAAAGGTATTTCCTAGCACCAGTCACAAGCATGAGGTGACCCCTTAAGATGAACCGCCAAGGCAGTCACCTGGTCGAAAAGATAAATGATCAAAAGATAAACAGCAGCTTGAAATAATGAAAGACTTCATGTTGTGAAGTAACTCTACTATTTATTTAATTTACACTTTCAAACTATCAAATACTTGAGCTACATCATGGAATGCCAGCAAGGTGAAGTAAGTAACCAAGAATTCATCTGACAGGAGTTTAGGAAACAAACCACCACTCCCTCCCCCCAACCCCTGAACCAGCCTCCCTCCCTTCCTGAGCCAGCCCAAATTCTTCATATACTGTAGCTCAGATTGCTAAATGAGTTACATCTGCTCAGCTCATCTGAAGGTGTTCCTGCTGGACCGAGGTGCTGAGCAGGGTACACAACCTGCACGTTTCAGAAGGCTGGTGAAAACTGCTTCACTTGGGGATCTCGATATTTTCACGGCCCACCGTTCTCAAAATTTCAAATGCCAAGGAAACAGCAGCAATGTCAGCATGAGAGCTAGGAATTGAAAACAGTAAACATGTATTAGACATCCTCAGGAGAAAAAAATGTTTTGTTCAAATTCCACATCTGCATATGCTGGAAAATTCTGAGTAGCCATTCAGTGCACTCTCTACTGGCCTTTCTGTTAAGCAGTTAACATGTAACCAGTGATTCTGCTCTGCAGCACATCTTGAGTAAAAATTAATTTCAGCCCAAACTCCCAGTAACTGCTACCTCATTCAACCTCCTCTGTAAAAAAACAAGATAGAGTTTATCATACACCCCGTGACTCCTCACATGCACACTTCCACTTGGCAGAAAAATGTATTTTCACACACACACACAGAGCACCTGCAGCACCTTCTGCACAGGCAGGCATTTCCTCTCCAGGTGTTGCCCACCTCCTGCAAGGAGAAGTGACTGTCCTTCCAACCACAGTGCTGCAGTGGGGCCCCTTGCTTCCTCACCTAAGGTATTATTATATATATTTTGCCTAATTTTGTTTTCTGGAAACACTTTTTTTCCTAGCATTGAAACAGAGGCTCTAACATGTTACCCCTAGTCCATAGAATCAAGTATTTTTAGTTTTTTAATGGACTCCCGTCTCTCATCTATAGCTTGGAAAGGACATCAGCAGATCCATCTGCAACTTCCTTGATTGCTGCTAATGACAATGTCTACTGGTACTCCACACTTTGGGAATACAGAGCTAACCAGAAAATCCAAATGATCAGTTCACACTACATAAGCCAATGTCTTAATAAGCAGCTGTTGAAATTAAAAAAATTCAGTTATCTGAAATACATTTTAGCAACTCTGTCTTCACTGAAAAATAAATGTCCATGATCCCACATTTTAAAGCATGGATTTGATTACAGGTGTTTACTAAGCAAAATGGGTTGGTCACATCATTCTTAAAACTGCCTGTTCCAACTAGCTCAGGAAGCATCACCGAGAGTTTGGCAATCCATGGCTGCTACATGGCAGCAGGGGAGCACTGAAAGCAGCTTTCAATCCAACCAGTGCCCTCCTCTTGGCATGTGACTGCTTGGCTGGAATTCCCCTTCCGACACACAGGAAGAGGGAGAGATTAGAAACCTGTCTGTAAGAAATGAGCAAAGCAAAAACACTCCTCAAGCAATTCAAACCAGTGGTAATATGTGGGTGGAAGGGCCTGGGAGTTTAGACTACCCTGAGGATGGCTTAGATCCAGGATCTTGTCTTGGGTGTACTGCCTCTAAAACATTTCCAGTTCTGCAGGAGATACAGAGAGGCTCCTTAACCAGGTTCAAAGCACAGGTGAGGAGACCAGGTATATCAGGGCACAAGGAATATTTTGGGAAAAATGCCACATGAGAAAATCTGAGGAGAAGGCAGAATAGCTATACCTTCCATAAATAAATCTCCATTCAGCTAAGTCTGCTAAAGCTTCCTAACTCCAGTCTTTCTCTGCTTGCCTGTTTCCAATTTATGCATGTCTGAACCCATTACAGCCCCAAGAAGGCTGAACCCCTCTTGGTCTCTTTTGGAGGCAAATGGGTAGGGACACGTGTTCCCTAAAGAAGTGGGGGAGGGGAAATGAAACCCATGAGTCTTCAGGGGCTCCCTTGTAGCTGTTACAGTGCAGGAGCTCAGCACAGCAGAGGAACCTGGCTCACCTTAATATATCAGCACAGCCCTCAATAGCATCAGCTGGAATTTCATCTACTGAGCATCTTGCATTAAATTAGAGGGAGGGCTGTATATATCTGGGCTCTGTAGGATGTTTTTTCTGCATACAGAAATGTACAGACTGTAACAGACATCTGAGGAAGCCAGAAAAGCAGAACTCAAAGACAATGGCTGGGCTGTCTGGTGCATCTCAGGCTGAAATGCTACTAACAGAGTGAAAGTTGTTTCTAAGAGAGGAAAACCCTGTCTTCCCCCACTCTCATTTTCAGTGGTGGTGCCTGTGTCTCCCTTGGGAAGAGCTGACATTTTATTTTAGTGAGATAATTTAATGTGTCATACAAAACTCTGTGAGTCAGCAGCTAAGTATGTGAGAGGGATGCTGACTGCTCTGGACAGGTTTGGTTAGTCCTCTGAGTGCATCTCCTTGCACTCACCACATCCCAACATTTCCTCTCTATGTCTGCCCACACCGTTCCTTCCTTCCAACACACAGTACATTCTGCCATAATGTTGAGGAGCCTGTTTTCCCAAAAGCCTGCATTTGGGAGGACAAAGAACACTGAAAAGATTATCTTTGTGTTTCAAAAACTGACCTTGGAACTACAATTTCTCTATGAATTTTACTTCAATCAGGAGTGAAATGAAGCCAAACAACCCACAGCAGAAGCATAAAATCTGTTTTGAGAGTACGAGAAGAACAGCCATTCATATATTTGCATGTCCAAGGCGGATTAGACAAGGGAAAATCTATGGGAGATGAGCTGATCTTTGGCCAATTTGCTGGGACTAATACCTCTGTTCTTGCAGAGAAGGCCATGGCATTCCCCTAAGTCTAGTGCCTTTTGCAGAAGCCACAGGTATTCTTCAACAAAAGCAGTTCTGTTCTTCAGTCGAACATTTGAAAGGAATCAGCTTGCAAGTGCATCAACCACAGCTACTTTAACACAGGGCACAAATGTCGCATTGTGCATGCAGCCCTCTCTGCCAAGAACCCCTGACAGAAGGACTAAGGTTTGGAATAAAATAATAAATTTAAAAAAAAATCCACAGAATGTACACATGCATGGAGACTGGTGCAGCAGCTGGGGATCAAAGCATGCCGCAGGCTCTGACAGAGAGGACTTTGGAAGAGAGCAGGGAGGGGGGCCAGGGACAGAAACCTGAGAAGCTCTTACTGCACAGAATTACAGAAGACCATTGCACACAAAAGAGGAGGTGAGCAATCTCAGCCCTGGAAATTCCTAAAAGCCTGAGGGAACTCACCTGGCAGTTTGGGCCAGGCTCTCTATAGCCTGGATAAGAGCATCGCCATCATTCTTCAGGCTCTCTGAGTGCTTCTTGTTTGAAGTTATCTGGAACAAAAAGAAAGAACCTTTACCAAAGGCTTAGCAAAAGATTCTTCTCTGTCATTTTTGTGGGATAAAAGAGAAGGAAACAAGTTACAGCATTTATTACAATTGTAAATGGAATGTGACAATGAAGAGACCCATGAGAAAGTCCCTTTTGCTGAATTTTAGGCAGAGACCATCTAAAATGTCTTGGCTTAGTTAACAGTATTCACCCATGTTCTGAGTCCCTGTATATCACAGCCTGCCAATCCTGATTTCACTCTTAATATCAATGCAAATACAAGCCCCATTTAGTCTGAAATCCAGGGATATCTTGGGGAGACAGTTGTTTTCATTTCTCACTTCAGGAAAAGAATGACCAAGCTTCTACCAGCCTTCAGATCAGGATGTGTGGGGTTTTTCCCTGAGAGAAACCAGGTTAAAATAACTGCAAAGTTGGCAACTGCATATGGGAATTTTTCTTGCCTCTTATCAGTCATTAGGAGTGCTACCTGCACAGGATAGTCCCATACAGAGCAGGGGGCTGAGTGACCAAAGCTATTTGCCCTTTTGTGTCAAATGAATCCTGATTACAGCTGATTTTGCTGCTGGTGGGGTTTATTACATGAAGTACAACTGTATGACAGCCACACATTTCCTGATGGCTAAGCAGGTGAACTGGAAGGTCACAGGGAACATGACATGAAGCCTCATGAACTGTAGTTTGAACAGACACTGAATATTTGGCAGCTCGCTGAAAAGCCCTTGTATCTCAAAAAAATTACTAAAAAAATCTGGCTTGCGTGTCACTTCCTGCTTGCAAAGGTAAATAAATCTTGTCGGAAGAAAAAGGAAAAGGAGGGGACCAGACCAGCTGACTATTTTGATACCGGAGGAGTTAATGCTTGAAACGATAACTTCTAATTCCAAAATATGGCAAGGACTTGTAAGCTTTAGCATGCTGTGGCTGGCCCTATTTACCATTGATCAAGCATCTGGGCAACATGCCTTCACATCTCTCTCTTAAATCACAACAGAAGCTGTATTTACAGCTGCCATCCCACCATAATTTATCAGCAGTGATTCTGCAACAACAGTGTCAGTCACTACATCTTATAATTGTAAAATTCTCTATTTCAGTAGTTACAGGGAACAGGGACCTGCCTGAAGTAAACCAAAACATATCCTTTCAGTTGGAAAAAACCCAGTGATGCCATTACCTAAGCACAAATCATTGGTAAATCCTGATTACAGATGGTTAAACTTTTTACTCTCGTAAGGTTTATATCCAATTCTCTCATTTCAGAAATCCAGCCTTCTCTATTTTTACCTGCTAGACAACAAAAATGAATCTGGATTCTGAATATGAGAACACCACCACATTTAATAGGAGCAATACAGGGAGAAAAGTACTTTCACCACAAGACATTGCTTTCTGTTTCTAAAGAGTGCTCATACTTCACCAAACACTTCCCTCCAACTCCTGCAGCTTACCAGGCACTGCCACATTCCTTGCACTTTCCACATTCATGTCCCTTATTCATCCTGCCCACTTAAAAAAGCCGAGAGATCACAGGGAAGGAAGGTTCACTAGGACTGAATCTTGCTCCATAAAACTACCAGGTCAAATAAAGGTTACAAATATCTCTCATTCTACTATATCCTAACTTAACATTTGTACAACTCTCACAATATCTTCCCAAAATAGCAAATGGCATCATACAGAGAACATTCAAAATATGCTCAACTATAACATCTGGTACAAAGAAAAACATTTAATTTAAAAATGATCTATTTCAACAATAACAGTCCAAGTGAGTCACAGGGTCTGACTAGAAGCCTGCCCATGCTGCAGCATGCCTTGTGTCACTATTAAGAACACATTTCTGTGCATACAATGCATTTGAATAGAAAGGATTAAAATGGCTTTATATGCACAGAAATTGTAAAAGACTGAAACAGAAACACCCATGAGATCATCTCACCACCTCCCTTTTAGACTTCACTGTGCAGAGCAGCTTTCAGCCACAAGCACTGGGCTCCCCTGGTATCCATCCACAGTGGCTGCTCCCCAAGCTAACAAAATGCTTCAGTAAGATCCTTCCAGCAGTAAAAGTGGTAGCACAAGTACGGAAAGGATCAGCATGAGCTGCCTCCAGTCCATTTAAATTAAGTGTAACCCAAATTTAGAGCACATTTTCTTGAGAGTGCCAACTGCCAGCTTCATCCAAGCCAAGGGGTGTTGGTGAAGAACCAGCCTGTCCACTCAGCAGTGCCACCTATGCCCACAGAGAGCTCGCCAAGACCAAATAGGGCTGCACAGATTTACAGGGCACCTGGGGCTTCCCCACCAACTCTTCAGCACCAGTGTCCAGAAAAATGCTTCCTATTCACCACCAGGCACCCACTCCATGGGCCTGGGAGGGGAACAACTCTGTGCCAGCAGGAAGATGGCAGGCTGAATACAGGGCAGGTGACAGCACCCAGTAGCCAGCTCAACTACAACAGCCTATGGTTTTTGTCAGCACTCCCATGCTCTGATCACTGGCTCTTACTTGTTCTTTATCTCAGACTGAGTAGATCTGATTGCTCCCTCAGCAATTTGAAGGTCTCTTGCACACGACAGATTACCTCCTGGTTCACGGGAGCTCATGAGAAATATTATCTGAATCACTGTTCACTTCCAAGATGAAACTTTACTCATGTTTCTCATTTAAAAACTGTTCCAGTTTCATCTTCCTTTTATTCCACAGATTACAATCAATTATGACAGAGCATAAAACTGCCATTCACCAACATTTGAAAAATTAATGTATTTTTTACTTTGTTATCTTTTTCTTCTACCCACCATTGCTGTGCCTTTCATCCACACCAGTTCTAGTTCTCATTCATCTGGAATTTTAACAACTAGTTTAATGATCTCTTGCAATATTGCTGTTTGTTAGGGCTGGCTGCAACACAGATTCAATGACATAATCAATAGTTATTCCTTTAATTAAAAATGTAATTAAATCTCAGTTTAGTTGCACACTCACTGCAATTTAACAAGAGTTTCAAAATTACTTTTCTTTATTAAGCCTACAACCATACAGCAGCTCTCCTCTCCTCAATCGTGTTAAACAAGGGTGAGCCATAAGGAATACCATGGTTGATACGTAACGATCAGTATTTCCAAAAATTCAAGAAAATTATTCAGATATTATGGTACTGCTTCAAGATGACTGCAGGAAAAGTTATAATGTAAAACGTTTCCATTGGAATATCTACTTCACTGAGGAGTTTTGCATTCTTACTCAAAGAAAGGGTTTTTGAAATTCAGATTTTTAAAGAAAGCCTAGAAACTTAAGGGTAAATTTCTTCTGTTAAGGCTGGTTTCATAATTCTGAACTGCTTTCTCTTATTAGTTGTAAGTCACATTTTGCAATTTACAATGGAGAGAAATGACCCAGGCAATAAACTACTCTCTCAGCATTTTTAAGTGAAAGGAATTCTTTTTTTTTTTGAGGTTTCAAGTGAACCATAATTTGATGTCTGTGAAGTAAACTGGAAAATAATGTGAAAATAAGGAACTTTTTATTTGAAACTTTTTCTTGGTTGAAGAAAGGTCTTGGGAGCATATTCAGCTTCAAGTAGCATCTTCTCAAATAAACAACTGTTGGGGATATTCACCATTTGCATGCTCAACAGATGCTTTTCTACAAGCTACTTACCTTGTCTGCATACACAGATACAAGCAAGACACCACAAAACGTACCGCTTTCTCACAAACGGTTTCTCTTTCCCAAACACACATATTTTAACCTCATAAAGCAATTCTTCGTTACATTTGCATCGAAGGTTAATATAATTAAGGTAATTATAGATACTCAATTCTTGCTCAACTTTACTGGCACAGGCTGAGAGCAGCCACATGGGTTAGGCAGAAGCTGCTGCAGGTTGATTTATCAGAACTACCAGATACTCACAGGTCCAATGTCAGCATCGCCTGAATATTGACGCATGCTGTAAATAAAGCATCACTTATCCCTTGTTGGAAGGTCTTCTGTGAATGGAACTTTTACCTTCAGCTAACACTGCAGTAAAAACAATCAGCAATACATTTTTTCTATGGGCTAACCGGGACCCTATGTAGGACATGAAATATATACTAAAAATTAAGTTTCCAGACATAAAAACATTAAAGAATTGAGAACACTCCTATTGCCCTCTAGACACTCTTTCAAATAATGTCTTCATAGTAAGAGCTGTTCCTGCAATTTTAAATATGCATCTCAGACGTTTCATTCATACTTCCATCTTTGACTGGCTGAAGGCACTGTCAGGACACAGAGCCTTTCATCCCCAACCAAAGCTATCTTTTCAAATGTCATCCAGGCTAGTGGTGACCCAAAACTGATGGCTATTCACAGCTGCTTACTGTGACTCTATTCTCATTTTTTAAGGAACCAATGTCAAGAAATATAGTGGTGTTAAAAACATTGCTATAGCTGATGTGACAACCCAGCAAATAAGTCAATGGGATAGTAACCTCAGAAATGAGGCACAATGCGTGGGCTGGAGGGGTAAACCTTCTAGTGTTGTGACCCATCTTATACCTATCCTAGGGCATTTAACAGTACCTTTCTTCCCAGGCTGTCAACTCTGAACCATTCACAAGCACTGCAGTAATGAAATAATGTCACTTGGCTCGTCATTCACAGCTCATAATGACGTGGCCAGAAATATGCAGCCATTCCTTCTCAACAGAGGAGCACAATAACCCAGCAAATACTGCAACCAATGCAGGTGAACTAACAGATTCATTGGCTGTGGACTTACTAAATATAAGTATTTATATAATTATAAATTGCTCTCCAAACATATACACTAAGCTGGCAGTGCCAAGATAATAACTGAACTCATCTTTTCCCATGACAGATCAGGTGCATCTCACTTCTGTAGGCCTGCACACTCTTACACAGTAACACAGCCTTACCTTTGTGTACTGAAGTGCCAGACCAAATAGAGCATTTGGAGCCTATAAAGTAGAGGCTGTTATGATGGCATTTAAGTATCAGCCCCTAAAGAAGAATCCCAAGCAGGGATCCAGCATTCTGGTTTAGGGCAAAATCTGGGAGGAATCTTCTGAATAGGGTCACTCTAGAAAGCAAATTCAAGATACCTGCACAGTGCATGGGGAGTGTTGCTGCTGAAGAGCATGAGAAACCTCCTGTTGAGAATAAAGTTACTCAAATTCACTCTCTGCTCTGGAGCCCAGGTTGCTAACACAGTGAAAGTTCCCAGTCCAGACAGCACAGACCACAGTGTCTTTTCTCAGTGCCCCCACAGCAGGCTACGGGCTCCTGGGCTCTCCTGTAGTCCTCTCACCTTTTCTAGGCAAGTGAGGGTCACCATTTTGTTGCTGTAGCAGGGTTTCCACTGGATGGGGAGAGGCAGGGAGGTTTGGATGGTTCCCACACAGGGAGTAAATAACATGGAGACTTGGCAGGGAGACAATTGGCAGCATGGCTCTTCAGGTAGAAGTTAAACATGAACTCCCATTTACCAGGGAAGCACTCTAGCTATTAGGGCAATGTTACATTATTGGCAGCAATTTCCTAAAATACAAAAGCAAAACAACTAAAACTAGCACAAAAATCCCAGATATATACAGTGGTGTTTTGTGAGGTGTTTAATCTGACTAGCTACACGTGCTCTCAGCAGGTCTGTGGGATACAACCCTCTCAAGCAGTAAGGTGCAGATAATTTATAGATTGTTTAATGAAAATTATTGGTATCTCTTGCCAGGCTGTGCTGGTGTAGCAGAGGAACATCCAAGGGCAATGTGCTTTCAGAGACATTGTACGCTCACTAGGATGGCCACAAGTTATATTTGCTCTCCATAGTGTAAGAGAGCTCATTCTAAAAGGGTAAAATCTTCATGGTATTGCTTCCTTGCTGCTCTTCTCTCTGCACATGGTTCCAGCTGGAGAGACACAGAATGTGTGTGTGGGAGGAACAAGTCAGACAAGTTATATTTATGTTACTAATTGCCAAGTCATTTGAACAGGCCTGAGCAACGCTGCTGGACCATAAAAACAAGAAATGAAACTTACAAAAGCATGAGTGTTCCAGGTGTGCTTTGGCAAGCATATTGCAGTCAGGGATTGCAGACACACAATTACAAAGATTTTGTGGCCTTCAGATCCTGCAAATACATGTGAAAACAAGCAGGTATCTGTGACCAAAAAAAAAAAAAAAAACCAACCCCATACTACATCAGACAGCTTAGCTCTGATTTTTAGAGTTCAAGAATCTTTTTTTTTTCTCTTTATGGATAAAATTCTTGTTCCACTGAAGTCAACAAACACCTTTTGATTTTGATAAAGCCAAGATTTCATTCGAAGTGTTTTGTTTTCTTCTAATTTGTATATGTGTGTGGAGGTTTATTCCAAGTTCAAAGCCATCCCTATGGGTAACTTGGAACTGTCCCAGTTTCCCAGCAGTCTGAGCGCCACACTGGCTCGAGGACTATTCACAGACAGACAAGGAATGTCTCCCGCATAACAGATAATCGTTAATTGATTTTGGATGTTTCTTGACACCTATCCACTTTGAGGCTATTCTCTGCCCTTCAGCATAGACATTTTGCACACAGAGGCATGCTCAGTGATTGTTGTAAAATTGTAAAATTACCAACTCTAAGGAGCATTGTCTGAACATAAGAGAAGATTAATAAAACTGCAGGGTGATTATTGAACAGAAGGCACTCTCTGTCTTGTTTGATTTTTCAAGTTTGGTTTTAATGTAAGTGGTGTTCTCAGCTCGCTTTCAGAAATGTCTCTCTAATCCAGAAAATATCCATTATTGCAGTTTCCACCTCTTTAATGAGTGAGATATTTGATTTAACAGAACTGGATAGGGCAACCTCTTTAAATCCATTATACAACCAGCTGACCAAAACAGCTTTATTAGCAAAAGTAAACATAAGTTCTGTGTGGCAAAACATGGCTCAAAGGTGCTACAGGACACTTCCACATATTGCTGCAGTGTTGACAAGTTACGCATGCTCAGAAGCCAGACCAACATCTATATGACATTGGAAATAAGCACCTGTTATCCTGTTGCAGGTGATCTCATCTGCAAACACAGGTTCATCTGCCATCTGCATGCCAATGACTCCCTGAGGTGCTACTTCAGACCAGTTTTGCTCTGTCCAAATGATCCCAGCCAGCCTCAGATACCTGCTTTCGCCAAACTGGGCCACATACTAAGCTTACACAAAACTTGAAAGCTCTTGATCCCTCTTCCCACAGCTTCCAAGCAGCTGCCTGTCTTCACCTTGCTGGAACTGGAAAGACCACCACCTTCCAGATACACCTCACCCTGGTAGTCTCTTGTAACTTCCTCATTATAAAAGAAACATGGAAATCCACTGGAAGAATTTTTCATTACCACAGTTCAGATCCTACACTTATGTTCCTTTAGGAGCTGTTATAGAGGTTCCCGGTTGTTGCGGAGCAAAGCAAACTAAAAATAGTTATTAAAAAAACACTAAAACAACACACAGATTCACTGCACATCTAGATTTCCCCTCAAGTTCATCATTCTCTGAATCTCTCATGTTCAAATATCCTTCATAATCATCAGATTTTCTCCTAAAATAGCTTCTGACAAGTAACTCCTAATATTTCTTAGATGCTGATTCCCATAACTCTTTTTCCAGTGACACTGTCTTTTATGGCCTAATAATTCAATCTGTGAATAAGATTCTTGAATTTCAACATCTGTCAACCCTTATGTCTCCCCTGTAAAATCACAAAATAGCCTAACTGCAAAGGTTTTTTTGAGTTATATCAAACTTTCTTTGACGAGCTCTATGGGTTAGGGATGATCTTCTTTACTTTCACATACATGTTCTTTACATGTTAATCTAGTACAGCTAAATCAAGATCTTTCACTCACAAATTTGTGAGCATGCAAACCTTCACTTTGGCTTTACTGAATGGCCTTATCTCAAACTATGACTAGTTTTCCATCTTATTTTCTCTTCCCTGTCCAGCTGGGGAGTGATAAAGCAGCATGATGAGCACCTGGCATCCAACCAAGGTCAGCCCACCACACATGCTTTGACAATTCAAATAATTTCACATATTTGCACAATTCTAAGGGTAAGAATCATTACAACAGATAACTTCTCACTATTAGGAGAGCCAGTGACACCCAGAACATATTGGAAAGTGCTGACCTTTAAATGGCAATTACCATACAGGAGAAGTATGCAAGCAACCAAGTAATTACCAATTTAATAAATGCTGTTATGTCTAAGGACAAAAACCTTTGAACAGCCATGCAGCAATGCTCAGGTGAACTGGGCAAACCCCTAGGAACAGCCAAGAAATCTCAGTTAACTGAGAAATTTGAAGTGTATTGCATATAACCTGACATTGTTCATTGTCCTGCTTTAAAATGCTCCTCACAATGATAAAAGACTACTATGCCTTGATGAAGGCAGGGTGATGTGAACAGAGCTGTCCAAGTTGTCTGTCCAGTTCAAGTCTGATCTTGTATGCAAAATCCTTAACTGTCCCTTAGCAGAATCTCCATACAGCATTGATCAATGGATCAGCTATTCCATGAAGGATGAAACTAAATTAGATCGCTCATGCTCACATTTGTCATAATATGGACTTAAACAAAAGACTACAACAATTACACATCTCAATAACTTGATTACTTAGATTTACTATTCCAAGAAAAGCAGGAATTTGATGAGTTAAGAATTGACACAGATTATGAAAAACTCATTCGTAAAGAATAAAAAAAAGTAGCAAAATCTTGTTAGAAGAATCATTCTGAACTATGATTTTGAGCAAAATATTAAAGCATCTAACATTAGTTCCACAGACTTGATTTCCAGGGATGCATAAAACTCAGACACCTTGAGATTTTCTTTAAGTACCAAACATGGATCATCTTGCATATACAGAAGAAACACAAAACCACCCCTCCTTCTGCCAAAATCCAGAAAAATTCTCTGAAGATTTTTGTTATTGGGAGAAAAAAGGATCAGTGTATTTTACACTTCATGTAAAATTCAACTAGGAATGTAAATGACTGAACAGGGATGTAAGTCTATAAAACAACAGTTTCTGAGGAAAACTATGCTTTATATAATGATTCCATTTCCATAAAATTGTAAAAACTGTCATAAAAACAAATGGATTTCTGAAATTGATGATTGCTTATTGTCATGTGACAGATGGCTCTGGCTGCCTGAGAGAGAACAAACAGCTACCTCATTGGTTCTCACTGACCTTGGAGAGAATAATTTTAGTCTGTTTTTCATTTAACAAGTCCAGTTGCATTTACGTATCTTTACAGTAGCAAGTCAGTCATCCATGTGTAATTACTCAGAGGAGGTCAAAAGGAAGTAATAGTGATGAGCCTAACAGATGACACAGCTTGGCAATCTTAACAGTATTGCACTATGTAAAATTACAGTGCACTGAAACACCAAATGATTCCAGCAATACTTTTGTGCCCACAGAAACAATGAATTAGGACTCCATAACGAAAACAACAGTGATAGTCACTGGGAATTACACTGGCCTCGAATTACAAATTGAATAAACAGGTTGCAGGTTTCAGAACTGCCAGTTTCACTACACAACCTAAAGCCAAACAGCTGTCTGTGTGAAGACAGCCTATTTCTCATTGCTGACCACGGCAGTATTACTTTTTAGACAGCTCCAATACATATTGGGCTCCCACTACCCAAATACTAGCACCAGTGATATTCGCTGGGAGGCTATCTCAGAAAGTGAACATGTTCCCAACAAATAGGTAAGCAGCGTCCCCCAGCAACTTGAATCTGCAATATGCCAGCCAGTGGAATAAAGACTTCTCATTCTTGGTGCTCTCCAAAATTAAGAACAGATCCCATTTTTGGTTTTCCCATCCCCATCAACATCCTTAAAGAGCAGCTATTGCAGATTGACTGAAAAATGTCAGTTGTGAAAACAACCATCAACCAAAATGCCAGTCCAAATGTGCACTTAACACAGACACACATATACTTACAGACTTACTCTACTTATTCCAAATAAATATAATAATGCTTAACAGAGAATGAATGGTTCAGTAGGCCAAGTTGTGAGTAAGCATTCAGTGCTACTTCAGAGGTCGTCCTCCCTCACTGCAGATAACCACAACTCTTCAGTACATTCAGGTTCTGTCAACACTTGCCTGTTCATTAAGTTGTGTTTTGACTCTGCACACTTCATCATTTATGAGCCCTGCTGTTTTAGTGACATCAAGAAACAACTGATTTGATGAGTTCACATCCATTTTCTTCTCTGACTCAATCCACACTTGGCTGACTGTCAGTTTCACCAAGGACTGGCAGCAAAAGGTTCCTGGGGAAGCTTTCTTAAGCTTTTCTCAATTTATAGTTTTAGCTCCTGTGCATAAGAGAAATTCTTGAAGATATCTTCAACATAATATCATCCTATTGTCTTTTATAATTATATTGCAAAATACAGATCAATATAAACACTGTGGAGATTCCTTGCTGCGACTGCAAAAACAAATGGGCTTTAAGACACGGTTAAATGATTTCCAGCAGAAACTTGCAAAGAGAAGATAAATCACCCTTTTCTTTCAACACAGCGCTATGCAGTCGCCTTCATCTTTTATCAACTGGCATTTCCATACATGCAAGTGCTCTTCTTACATTAGGATCACAATCTTTAACCTGGCAGTCTTCTATCAACAATAGAAGAAAAAGATACAAAAGCCATGAATCCAACATGATGTCTCTAACTAGTGGCATGAATGACAACATAATGCTTTACTGTTAATTACAGAAGTCAGGGAAGACTAACACACATTTTATTTAAGGATAAAACTCTGGTAGCTGGTAACTCATCCCTGGCAGTAAAGAAGGGTGATGCATGACAATTCTGCATTATACTCACAAGATGGAACGAATAATACATAACATATATTCTGCATACATATTCTGCATAATACAGAAGATGGAATAAGGGGAATGAGACTGGCTGTCTATGCAGGCTGTGGCCACAGCAAGGACAATTTTGACCCAATGCAAATGCCCAATTATAATTGCCAAAGTGGGACAAGGCAAGGAGGAATATACCACAGTGTCAAGAAATAAGTGTAGAAATTATAAAATATCTGTTTAAATAGTTAATCCTCTCCACACAGAAAACTCTGTCACTGTTACCACAGATGCTCCAGCTTATCTCCTCCATTGTGTCGTTAAACAAATTTTAGCTAAATTAACACAATCCAATTAAGTAAAGAGTCAAGCAACCACAAGCACTTCAGCTAAAGCAGTTCAAGAGATTACCAACTACTCAGCTAGAATTTGAAACTATGTATATATGCACTCACTACTAGCAGTCCTAAATGGGCTGGCTTGAACCACCTCTGCTGGTGATTCACAGTGACCTGTTTTAGTCTGTGCTGTAGAAGATGGGGGGAGCCCATACAGGCGGCTGTGTTATCTCTGCAAAGGTAGCATTAATTTCCAACTGAGCAAGCAACAGCTTCAACTCCTTTGCCTTGATGCCACCATGACGGATTATTTTTTAATGCATCCTTATTTTTATAAAACATATTTTAATTAAGATTAGTTATGTTGTCCAAACGGGTTTTGTTTGGTTTAGTGCTTACAGTAAAAAAAAAATTTAAAATCCCTGCTCCAACTGCCTGTTACATTTTTTTTGCCAGTGGTTCTCAAAGCAGAAAGGGGAGAATAAGATCCCTGTTTTAATCTCACTTGCTCTGGTTTCCAGTTTAGCTGGAATAGCCAAGGAAGGTGTGACTGCAGAAATGCTGGCCTGAGACAGGTTCCCAGGTCTGTGGAGTAAGGACAGTAGAGAGGCAGGACAGTGAAGCAGAGGCAGTGGTGGACCATGCAGGGGCAAACTTCACTGCTGCCACCATCTCAGAGCCTTAAGTATGAGCTCATGGACTTTGTCATTAAAAGGTGGAGATAAAGAGGTAGAAAGAAAACTTTCAGCAAAGTACACAGCAAAGACAGTCAATCCTGTAAGCAAAATCTGCTGAATTTCTAAAGAAAACCCTTATCCTATAGGAAGTGATTGAATTTGGATTGGGGAGCATTCTCTGGAAGACAAACTACCTTTCTCTTTGTAACTCTCTAATACAAGAGAGATTGACCTTTGCATTCTCATTTTGATGCTTATCTTGAACAAACAGCCTAGAAGTCAATGTCTACTGAGAAAAAATTAGGGAAGTAACTTGTCTCTAAAAGTACAGGGCAAGTCCAAGGGAAAAAAAAAGTAATATGAGGCTAACAGTTGCGGCTGAATGTTAACCAGCTTTGTGATGCTGTGTTTATTTTGCCATGAAATGCTTGCTGAGACAAGTTAAACTTCAATCTCAAATGACATGATTAAGTCTTTCAGGGAGAAAACTTTTGTTATCTCAAAATACACTGTATTTCAGAATGAGCAGAGGAACAAACATTTTCTCATATTATGCATTTTTGCTTTTATCTCCTCGGTGAACACACTGATCAAAGAATACATAGCACTGACCAAAGGCACCCCTATTGAATGCAAAGGTTCTGACAAACTTTGCCCATGCAGATTGGGCAGTGAACCTCACACCTGGTTTACAGCGCTGTCACTTCTGCAGTCTTGGCTTCAGCTGAAGAAATAGTCCTATCAAACGGTGTAAAAACCAGCTCCCCACAATACAACTTTCAGCTATGATGTAATCAGACTGTGAACTGAGTATTTTTCCCTCTCATTTTCACTTTGACTATGGAAAAAAAAATTGCAAAGCAGTATTATCAATGAAGGTATTAATAATAAATATGCACAGGTTACAAACAAAGCATTTTTAACTTCATAAAGCAGTTTGGTTTTTTTTAGAGGTTTCAAGTGAAAATTCCTCAGACATTTTTGCAGATGAGCAGCAAATTACACCAGTGTTTTGCATTTGCCCTTGCACAACTACCATTAACAAGGTGTGCCTTAAAATTAGATGTTCCAGGCCTTACACTTAACCTGATTAGGTCAATAATTTAAATATTAACAGTTACAGAAAATCAGGCAGACAAATTATTTTAAACAAGAAGTCATTACATACTCTCTCACTATATTCTTTTAAAAACACAATGGTTTCAGATGAAGAATGAGCACCTGGATGTCTGCCACAATATCGTGCTCCGGGCACTCACCAATCAATCTCACAACTTTGTCCTTCAGGTTTTAGGTAACTGAGTCATAGTGCAAACTTAATCACATCACAACACAAAGCTGATGTGATGATCTCATTACCGTTCCAGGAAAAGGAATAAACTCAATTCCTGTTGACAGCAGCAGATCCAGCTTTCAGCAAAGACCCACAAAGGCCGTGACCACATAACAGAGAGAACAAGTAACATGAGTGGCACTCTATTAAGGAAACTATTATTGTAAGCAAGATAGTGACAACATAACTTTTAAAGAAAGTCTCAGTGCTTTGTCAGAGGATTTTCGAATTTTAAAGGAGATTTTGAAGGATAGTTGATTCAACCAAGTCTATGATCCTTTTTTAGTAAGTTGAAGGTACTGGAAATTACCTTTATGTCAGGATAAAAATAATTTTTTACATTAAAGAATAGATTTATTGCACTATTTGAAGCACTCAAGCCAATCTAAATTGGCTAAGAGGTTCAGTTCTTTAGCCTTTTTGAATACTATATTTGGATTACTGCCCAGCATAGTATAAGACATGTAGAAACAAAGTCTAAAATGACTAAATCTGACTTAAAAAGAATACCTGTCTGATCAAAGCCCCTAGCTCACCTGTGTTGCTTTTTCAGATTGGGGTGTTCTGGGTTTCTGTTGGGTTTTTTTTTGTTGTTTTAACTAACTAGCAGGAAGTCTTATCTTCTGAGAGTTGCACTTAAAACTGATTGTTTATAAAGATTTGAAGAATGATTGGGAATATCATTCTAAAAACAGCACCCAGGGGAAATGGGTGGATCAAGGGATTCCTAATGAGATATTCAATCTTTCATATCTTAACTGCTGATTTAAATTCAATCCAACACAAAGCTCCCCCAACTGGTGGACATCTGATGATCTGTGAAAAATGAGGTTATGTTCTCACTCTATTCTTAGAAAATGTATGTTGAACTGCTAGGAAAATCATCACTCTTTGCAGTGAAACCAAGAAGCAAATTGACAATGAAACATTTTAAATTAATTTTTATCCCTCACTACAATAATATAAAACAAGGTTTTGGCTTTCGGGATCAGGTTTACTTTCCCCAACCTGTTCAAAATAAGTTTCAGCCTCTAAAACTACTACAGTAAAACCAAATAAAACATTTTAGTAAGGTAAAAATTATTATTGAAGTTCCAGAGTAGCTATATTAGGCTTTAATGACTTATAATTTACAGAAAGGGCAGTGGTAGATGTTAATGAGTGACTTCGATGACTTTCTATTAGGCTTTACTGCAGGAGCAGTCATTATCATGTCAGTTGCTCAGAACATAGGGCTCTCTAGTCCTCCTTCTCATTTAATAAAACCAATTAATCATTTCCAATCATTTATGTACTCAGTGAATTTAGAATCTAGTTTCTCTCATAAATTACAGTAAATCTATAATTTTAATTAACTAACTAGTCATAGCTGTTCTATAGACATTTTGTTTGTGTGAACATACTTTAGCCTATGAACTATTTGCAATTCTTGTTACTGTGATTCTTGGTTTACTAATAGGATTTGTGGCAGATCAGCTGTATGACATATTACCTTTTCTCTGTGCTGACTGCTGGGTCAGATTGAGAGTTTACCCTCTAGGCCTCAAGTTCTTTGCTCTTGGTACACAACAGGACTATCAGTCTCAAATAGCTACTTTGCAAACAAAGCCCACAGCCCTCACAGGTCGACGGACCTTACCGGCATATGAATCAGTGGGTTGGGCACACATTAATTGATACAACATGACCAGAACCTGTTCCACTCATACAACCTTCTTCCCTCTTTCCTTTCTCCCCAAAAGTGCTCTTTTCCCCCCATAATCCAAACCCCTTCTCCCTGCTTCCCTCACCACCCACATGCCCAAGTGGAATCCACCAGTTATCAGAGCAAGACCCAGCCATGCACTGGTGGTACTACATGGAATGGGGAAGACTAGGTAAATTCTTTGTTGTGTTTTTCAAATAAAGTTCATGTCTTACCAGGGAAAACAGCTTCTTCCTGTGCTAGGTCCCAGGACAAATCTAAAGAGATTGTCCCTTGGACTAGGAAGAAAGAATGTGGTCCTTTTAAATAATGGAAGTTGCAGACTATCCATAGATGTTTCCCTCCACAGTACCATCAAAAAGCACCAGTAGGTTCTAAGATGCTGCTTAGAGCAGGTATGCTTACAGCTGGCCAAAGCCACCAAACACAAGAAATATTGCTTAACAGTGATAAAGAGACAACTTGGGAGAAGATACCATTTCCTTTCCTGCTAATCCTTTTCTACTTCCTTCCCCTTGTGCACTGCTTTATGTATCCTGATCATTTCACTCTCAGTTTTCCCAGCCAACCCTCCACAGACACTCATGAGCAGGAAATTTGCACCCAGGGGCTGGAAATTTGTCCCAGGGGACAAAATTAGCAAATCTAATTCATGGCAGAGGCAGGTTCCTTCAGATCATTAGAGAAGGTCACTGCTGCACTCATAATATTAGAAGATAATATAAGAAGATCACCACCATCAGCACTCTTGAGTCCTTGAGAAAGCCCCAGATATGGTCCTCTGGAATACAGTCAGTGAGAAGGAAGAAACCACCTTAGAAGATGCCAGAAAAAAAGTCCACTCTAAAGATATAAGTACTTGGCTACCACCCTTCCATAAAATCAAGGTCTTGGATCTGGTTTCTGTCATCCGAGGAAGGAAAGATTCCCTATCTTCCAACTAGGTCTTCACCTAGATGCTGAAACAACATCAGCACTCAGTGCTATCTTCCCTACCTGAACCTTCTCTAACAGCTCCGGCTGTTCTCAGTCTCCATTTGTGGTCAATCCCACAAGGCTTGGCAAGTGAATGAACTGGATCCAGAGAGAAAAGGTGTATATAGAGAGCCCTTTCCTCTTGCATTTCCTGTAGATCTTTTAGAGGGGTGTAATTCTCTGCTAGGAGGCTGCTAACAGGCTTTCCTTTTACTTTTTCAAAGAGTAGATGTACACACAAGCTCCAATCTCCTGCCAAAGAAGTTGGATGTGTGATCAATATGCCTCAGCCCAGTGGTCTTTCTGGACCCAGACTTTACACTTTCCTATCACTCAAGGGTGAATAAGACAAGTGCCTTTAGGCTCCTGGATGACAACTTTAGGCATTGGATGACAACTTGACAGAGGCCTTCACCAACTTGTCCTTTTCCTGTTGCTGCAGCACAAGGACTACAGAGCAGGCACACACCTGCTCTACATCCCAGCACCTCCACTATGAAGAAAAGGTATTTCCTTTCTATCAAGCCCAAACTTCCACAAAGCCTCTACAAAGCCTATCTTATCTGACTGGCTATTGTAATAATGACCAAAGGCTGACCTTAGTCGAAATTAGGAGTTTGTACCCATTATGCCAGGTAGCATTCCACAAAAGGGCCTGACCAGCCACAGGGGAGCTCCTTACTAATTTCTGGCTTCATGGACATTTTCCTTGAATCAATCTTCAGCAAGCAACTAGGGCTATTGTAACACTTAGGAGGATTTTTCTCTCTACATGATTCAGTATTTATCATTACCAATAATTAATGTTACCACTATTCTGTCACTCATTCAATCAATATTTTGATTTGTCTGCAACCCTTCACCATCAGCCTTGGTTTTGAATAATTCAGTATCATCAAAAAATCTCTGTCATATCATTCTATATCTCTCTTTTCAGGTAATTTATTAACGCATTGCAGAGCAAAGATCCTAGTGGGCTTCCAAAAATAACCAGCATTTGTGGTGCAATACTAGCCATTATTATTTTCCACCATTTAAGCTGCTATTAATTTGTGAGAAGAACTCAGTCTCATGGCTTCTCACATCTGCTTTTGAAAGTTCTACTGAGAAGCCTTAAGAAATGCCTTTTCAAACTCCCAGTCCACTATATCAAACAGGTTATGATTCTTCACACACTATTGACTCACTTGGAGGAACTGGATAAATTTGGCTTCCCTCTTCAGACATTATATTGACTCTTATGTAATCTGCTGTATTTATCTTTCTGTTTATCCATCCCATCCCTATTATCATGCCTAATAGTTCAGCCTTACAGAAGTCAGTTAATTGCCAGAATGATCCCTGGAGCCCTTTAAAAATGTTAGTCTAGATAATGGTTTACCTGATAGGCTGTATATCAGAACTACAGGGTCAACATTTCTTAGACAATTACCATTGGGACCAGCTGACCTGTTATTACTCAATTAGTCAAATTGTTTTAAAATATCTTTTTGTACCACCTTAGATTTTTTTAGACAATTATATACACTGAAAAACCAGATTGAGATGATCAAGCTATGTGACAGGCAAAAACCAGAAGCCTGAAAAGTGATCTTTGTGGCATAAGTCCGAGACTTTCCCTCTTCTTCAGAAGAATATTTCATGTGTCAGTCGAGAAAGTTACAGTAATTTCTCAAAAATCTTTGTAAATAGTGATGAATTACTACCTCCATTGCAGATGATGTATACTCTTTGGTGAAAATTTGAGCTATTAATGAGAACTACCCCTAAACATGAAGAGTGGCATCTTTGTCTCTTAGGAGACAAGTTTTTGAGAAGCACACACCTCAGAGTATAACCTGGATGATTAATTTTGCTAGGTAACACATACTATTCAATCACATACTAATATACAACTTGTTAGAACAACACAAACAATAATCTAAAGCACCACCATTCCTTTCCAACAAGCTTTTTTTAGCACCTCAATATTTACAGACATAAACATTCTAAGAGATAGAAGACTGTAGACCACAGGAAGTCCTCTGATGGGCAACTCATATGAAGGAAGGCTTTTTCAGCAGCTGGAAATTATTTCTTATAATTTGCCTTGAAACATTTTCGATAAAGCTCCTGGAGATGAGACACTTTCTAATTGTGTCCATCCTTCATCACATTTCCATCCAAAAATTTCATATACCAGAGACTCTCCTTAAAACTGACACTCAGAATGACATTTCTTGTATGGTGCCATTTCTGAATTTGCTCAGATAAACAGAAATGAGGGAACTTTTTGAAGAGCATGTTCTCATGTATTTGGAGCTTATATATGACAAGGACACATATTGTAACAGCATATCTAGCTTTTGAATCTGAGAACAAATTATGGGTGTATTTGCTCTTGTTTAGTGAGAGCACCACTGGGAAGCACTTTCTGAAAAGATCATAAGGCAGTGGAAAGGACTAAGATACAAAAAACTATGAGAAGAGGATAATTTTGTAATGGGTATATACTGTGGGAGTCCTCTGAATAGATACTCAGAGCCAAGAAAAGCAGAACCTTTTTACATTTTCTAAATGAAATAAAACTTCTAAAAAAGACAAGGGATTAAAGAATCTTATTGCTATAGGCCATGCCAGTGCAGTAAAAGTAGGATATGACAGCTTTTCAATGAAAAACAGAAATCACAGGTTTAGAGTTGAGAGAATAATAAAATACAGGAAGTTAAAATTTAAAAATGTTACAAATACTTCTGAGAACATAACCAAAACAGTCATGAGTACGGTGTGGTTACCAGATTAGAAAAATTACTAGATTAGGAAAATTTTTAAAATGAAAAGGCATAGACAATTAATGCAATGAAAGTGAAGGACCAAGAACCTCATTGTATTGTAATTAGGAAAACTACTCGTCAGTCTCACTTTAAATTTGACTCAGAAACTTCACACACATCAGTGGCATTTATATGAGTAAAAGTTACTGGAATGACCACACTTAAAACACTTTAGTGCTACTAACTTGTAGTTTATCAGTTAACCAAAGACTTACTAAGTACATCACCAGGCAACACTGGGGGGAAAAAATGAGGCTAAGTTCTCTAGACAGTCTTAAAGGCTGTGGTACAGAAAACACTAAATTAGGGGAAATGTCAAAGAGTGGTTAGGGTATGGAAATAGACAGCTGATGGGTACATAACAAAAAGTGCAAATATCAGATTGCTAACAAGGAAGTCTCCTGGGTGAGACTGCCATAAGAACAAGCTGGAAGCTGGCAACTGGGGAGGGCACAGAGAGATAAGCAAATGGAGGTTATGGCCTTTGTCTTCTGAGATCACAGGACAGGATTTAATTAGTGGTTAGGGTTATCCACAGAGCAGCTTCTCCCACGGAGAGCAGAGGTATTTGAAAATAGGACAATGGCATTTTAGTAGGGCAACAGCTGAGAAAGGATTCTCCAGTGAATAGGGAGCTTCTCCTCTCCCTCATTTTGAATGAACTCAGATCTTGGAAACTGAGCCACTGCCTGTGTTCAAATTTGTTTATATGGCTGACTGACAGGAGATAATATTTCTTTACATCTCTCTTTACAGAAGCTTGCAGCAACAGATGGATTTTGCAGCATAATCTAAAGGTCAACAATTTCTGACCAGCAAAGTAATGGAGAACAGACTAGGCTGAAACAAGTTCAGCACAGGGGAAACCTAATTAAAAATTATGTTCATATTTAACCAGTGTTTCAGAATTGCAAAATCGCAGAGGGACTACCTGAGACACCTAGGACGTGCTCAAATCAATAAATGTTTTTCCTAGAAAGGAAGGCTATGCATGCCAAACTCATTAGTGGATTTTATAGTGGTGTGTCTGAAATGGCTGATTATTATTTTAATGAGTTATAGATTTGGAAGAAACCCCCCAAACCAAATCCTAAATCCCCTCAAAAACCACCAAACAAAAAAACCACTGTTAACATGGACATTCAGAGGACCTTACAATTAATTAAGACTTGCATGCCATAAACATGAAACATTCTCTTCAAATGAGAAAAGTGGTTGAACTCTGCCATACTGCTCAGCTGCCGTCACCTTCACTAAAATTTCTTCAACTGCCCAAGGTTGTATCCCTCAGCTCCTGAATATCAGTCAGGCTTGGGCACTAAACAAATATGAGCTCTGCTTAACAGTAATGCATACAATCACAGAATCTCACCTAGAATAACTGAAAGATCAGTCAGATATCATTTTTTTATAGCCTTTCAGTAGGAAATCAGTTTTTAACACTGATTGAAACAATAAGAAAAGCTTTCAGCTAGTGACTTAAATTGAGCACAGAAAATGCACATGTAAGAAATGAAGTGCACATTTTAAAGAGCTGGCTACAACACAGACTTTGCTTCAATTGTGGCTTTGATTCCACAGGACCATGAAGAAGACCAATCAGTGGGAAGTCAAACATTAGATCACAGTAAACCAATAGACATGAAAACATGAGCTCAGGCATTAAATTTACATTTTCCAGACCATTGGCTCTTGTGACCCAGAATATACTGGGAAATTTGAAGTTCTACTGTAAGTTCTGTGGCTCTGTTTCACTTTAGCCCAAAGTAAGAATCATGAAGTGCAGGCTCCCTTGCCCTGTATTGGAACATACTTATTTTTAGGTATGGCATACTCACAATCTTACCACACTGAGGAGTGGGGAAGATAAGATGCAGGCTCAGGCTCAGACTGGGATGATGAATGCAGTGTTTAAATGGAAGTAGCAGCTGTTGGGGGACCATACAACCAGCTGCTTACTGCAAGAAGCTTTAGCATACTCAGGAAGAAGAGAATTTCCAGATACTTGTTTCTAATATGGAAGAAATCTTTAACGAGCATGTAAGAAGCTGCCCCTTTTTTAAAAGGGTTTCAAGCTTTTAAAAACAATTCAAATAGGGAAAGATTTCAAGGAATGGCAAATCCACTGTGTCAAAACAGAAGTCAAATTCTTGCCACAGGCAGTAAGCTCTCAGAAAAGCAGAGTTAAACAAATGCCACTAGAATTTTTTAAACTACAAACAGATAATAATAACGTAATACCTCTTTGTAATCTTCCAGAAAACTGAAAATTTCATCAAGAATAGTTTATGGAAGTTTCAACCTGAGAACGACATCTATTATGAAAAATCACAGATGAGACATCCTAAAGTTACAGGTGACTGTTATACAACAGAAAAAGTCAGAAAACTGCAATAATAAGCAACCACACATGCCGTATTAATCCCTATGTCACAAGACAAAAGAAAAAATTACTATTTTGCTATCTATTGGCTAACATGTTTTTAAGCATGCTCTCACTAGCATCACCACAATGTTTCTCCTAAGCATTTTGCTGCCATAAAGACTTCTCAGAACAGCTGTCTTCCCTGTCTCCTTATTATTTTAGAAATCAAACTAGAATAAGACTGATCACAGACGTTTAAATATGTTTATTTGCTACCACACAAAGATTGAAAAGGCAGTCTGCTACCATTCAGCCTGCTCAGGTGCACTGAGCAGACCCAATGGATACACCAAGAAATGTTCCCCCTTTTCTATTCCAGTTGAACAATGGCTCTCCTGGATTTCTTACTTTACTTCCATTGTAGGAAATTCAGATAAATGAAAATCAACATAATTTGCAAGGTTGTTATGGGAGTATTGCCCAAGTACACTGTTTCATACTCTCAAGCAATACTGAATCAGTTATGGAATATTAGTAGTAATACAAACAGAACACAATAAAAATACAAATTCTATGTTTTCTCATAATAAATTCCCTACTATATGTGATTTAACATCTCTAATGTGAAAATATTATACAGATACAATATCAAACCCACTCATACCTCCTCATTTCAACTTTCCATGATGAGCCTATGCTGATTTGATTTGCTGATATAATGCTACTGACAATTAGGAGTGTCTCTGTTATAGTCTCACCTTATCTGGGACTAAGGAGCAGAAGAACTTGTCACTGATGCACACCATGAGTGGCTATTCCTCACTTATCTGTTCAAACAAAACTTCAGATATATGAGGTTTGGTCTTCACAAATTTCTCAAATGAAATTGTTTTCCTTTGGATCAAGTTACTCATGTTAGTAGCTGGCTCATCAAAGTAATTTTAAACAAAAAGTAGCTACTACAGTTATTGGGATATTTAGATAACTTCTAAGGTCGTAGAATAATAGAATAAGCTGGAATTAATACAGAAGCTTTCTGCAGGAGATTTACTTATTTTTAGAAATAAAATTAAATCCACAGGGATCTCATCAAGTCAACATAAATTATTTTTTTCTCTGAAATCATATTCATTAATCCTACTATCACATACAGGAGAACATCTAAAAACTTTGGTTGAGGATTCACACCTACACTGGGCAGGAAGAATATACCCATGTCAGTGGTTTGTTCTGTGCTATGTAAATTAGCCTAATGATAACAAGGAATTTTTTAAGTCATTCATTCTCCTAAACACCAACTTTCCAATTTATCAAGATAAATGCAGGAGCTGAACTACAATTCTTAGGGGGAAATTTAGAAACCACTTTTAAGTAAATTTTGAATTTGAACCATAGTGCCATAGCATACAGATAATGGCATTCTGTACCATGTTTAAATGACCTCCAATTAACATAGGCTGTAATTTATTTTCCAGTTCTAAAGCTGCAGAGGTAGATGCTAACTACTCCTCTTTTATATCTGCTTAGAATAACTTTGTCATGACTGAAGATAAATAATTAAGATAACTTTCCACCTTCTGTCAGTAGAACACAGTTTTTTGTGACCACAATGGATTGCCTCTAAAACTGCTATCAAATTGCCTGGGGAAATTATTCATTCACTGGATGTCAAGTTGGTTTTTTTTGTCCCATTAAGGACTCTTAACTAAGGATGACAGATCATAAAAGAGAATATTTTGAAAGATATTTTCTTTAACTGTGTTTTCTAGGAAGACTTCTAAAACACCACACACCTTCACATATTACAACCTCCTGTTGTAAATAGTTAAGGTGGCATTTTCTGAAGATTACATTCACAGTAAGAAAACAGCTTACCTGTTATTATAGTTAATGTAACTGGGAAAGAAAAAAAAATATTGTGCAACCAAACCAACTAAATACTGCATTAGTAGAAGCAGAAACTGGGCAGACGCTTAGGGTCATGGTTTACTGGTGGACTTGGTGGTCTTGGGCTGATGGTTGGACTTGATTATCTCAATGTTTTTTTCCAATCTAAATGATGCTATGATTCACAGATATAACAGTCACTTATATTATTTATTTGAACTCTGAACAGCAGTCAAAGGTCAGGCTTACAAGAACTAAGAACTAGGCCAAAGCATGCAAGGCCAGGTATAGGTTTGACAAGTTCTGTAGAACTTCATCAAGGCCCAAGACATGGAGGGAAAAAACCAAACGAACCAACCAGCTACGGAGAGGAGAAGCAAAATGTTGGGTTAACTGTATCAAAATATCAAAATAGTAATTAGGGTAAGAACATATTCGAATAGTCAACTGAACAGGTAAACTAAGGGCAATTAAACATTGTGCTTTACATGGCAGTGAAACTTTTGTTTTTGTACACAGGCATATTGTTACTACAGGATACGATATCTGATTGCACCTAGGCACTTTTACTGGAAAAAAGTAAAATATATGTGAAATATAAAAAGTCTATACAATAATATGCTTTAAAGTTTCATCAGCAATTTGTTTTAATAAATAGGTAAATGAAGTTTTGGAAGAACTTTTAGGGTGATTTTGGGGGAATGGAAGGTTATTGTTTAGGTTATTTAATTTCTAAGACAATATTAATAGCAAAATAATTATAACCAGGCATCCTTGATAAATTGAGAACTGGGTGGCTAACAGCAATCATTTTAGCTCTGTGACAATAGGCATTCTTTAAGCCAAAAAAAAATTCCTCAGTTTCAGAGTTGAAGGAAAGCAGGCGTTTGTATAAGATCATCAACAGTAGCTTTAAGAACAAAAATCCTTAAACTGCAAAAGGACTGGAAACCCAACAAACCCAGCACCTTTTAAAACAGTCAATAGAGGTTCATTCTTGCTCAAAGAAGGAAACATTGCAGAGATGGAAAACGAACACTGGCTAGAGGCATACTAAAAAATACAGTGCAGAAATATCTGAGATAAAAGTGAAGACTCCCAAGAAGCTGAGAGCACTAACCCCAGTGGAATTGTGTCACTTTCTGTGCATCTGCGTCACTCATAGCTTATACCTCTTTAATGAACTGAAAATGGCTCATCATTAAGACCTGATCTGGCTCCTAGCAAAATCATCTGCACATATGCAGGTAACTACAAATTCAATTTAAAATTAACTGATTTGAATTTTGAAATTTCAAGTTCAAAATATGAAGGCAAAAATGTTTCTTTCCTAAGATACATGGAAAAAAACCTCCGAAAAATTGATATCAGATAGAATATTCAGAAAATGAATTTCCATCAACCTTTACTCTTGATATATAGGTTGCAGTTTTAGAGTTGAGACTCAGATCAGGACAACTTCATCAAGATTCATGGCAGCATCTGAGGGAATAATGGCTCAGTAAACATGGACTTGCTGTTTCCACAGCTAAATCAACCACAACCCCTGGCTGCTACCTGTGAGGAAGGCACACAAACAGGGACGTTTCAAAGGTAGAAGTAGCCCTGCAGTTTCAGTTACTTCTTTAGATGTTTTTGCTTACTTCCAGTTACGCAGGGGGTTGATTCTTCATAATTCAGACTCTAATTTACTTTTAAAATTTTCCCTTCAATGTATTTAATAAGCACAGTAACACTACAAAGTGTGGATTAGTCAGCTAATAAACCCACACCCTGGGTGTGTTATAGCCCTCAGCAACTCTACTGTCCCAGCACATCAAGATGTATGCACAGGCTGACTAAAACACCTAGTTGTGTGTTACTGCTTACATAAGACAGGACTCAGCCTATGTAACTGTATATTAACGGCACGCCTTGATACGTTGTTAAACTGGAAACTATGGTTATGCTCCATCAGTGGCTTAGGTGTGTGCAGTATTACGCGGAGCAAAATTAATTAAGAAATCTTGCGTTCCTGCTGGCAGTAGCTGTAGTGATATGCTGGGAACAAGAGACCGCACTCCTTACTGACCTACATGGAGCCAGAGCCGGGCCAGCCAGCTCCCTAAGCACCGAATGCCTCCCGGAGAGAATCTCTACCCTGAAATATGCTACAATGATATGACTCACTAAGAATAACAATAATAAAAATCCCCCTCTGCCTCAGACTGCTCTCCATCGCTGTAAAACAGCCCGAGCCGGAGCTGCAGCTGCAGCCTCCCTCTCCTCCGCCCCCCAGACAACCTCCCCAGTGCCAGCACTGGCATTTGTGCAATCAGATGGTGAGAAATCGGGGATGCGATCTGGCCAACCCCTCCCATGCTTTTTTCCCTGGGTTAGTTTTACAGTTTACCACTCACGCTCACACTGGCACCAGAGAGGCGGCAGAAACACATGGCTGGGACCTCCCTTTTTGACGCCAGCCCACACACAGGCTGGCTTAAAGCAATCGTGAAACTGCATCATTAACAATGTTGGCAAGACTTTCCCACAGACACAGTTATCCCTACAAAAAGTTGCCCCAGTGACCATTTTCATTTGAAAATGGAGTAAAGGCGGCTCTCTGCTGTGGAGCTGAGGGGGAGGCTCCCCCAATGAGCTCTGCTGGCAAACCTTCCAGCCTGCAGTCCAACACACACACGCCAAGTGGTAACAGCAGTGATCCAGCCGCTGGTATTTTAATATTGATTTTTATTCATTGCCCTATTTCAAGATCTTATACTTTCTCTTTTCAGGACATTAACCAAGCTCTTTCTTTATAATTCCCCGCCCTTTTCATGCTGCAAGCTAACTCACCAAGAAAGGTTTGCCTCCAGCTGCTACAGCTCCATCAACTCTCCTACCAGCCCATTTGAAAGAAGAGTAAGGTGTTAATGGCTACAAATACACCTTTTTCTTTTTCCTTTTTTTGTTTTTCCTTCTTCTTCTTCCTCCATTTCAAGGAAGAAACACGGAGAAAATCAGCATTCCTTGCAAAAGAGTTAGACTGCATTAAAAAAACCTAACGAAAATTCCTTTAGTTGGCACGCAGTGTAGATAGTCTATGGCTCCAAACCCAAATTCTGTTTATTATCTTTCACCTTTGATTTGGGACCATCTAATTGTGGGGAGGAAATGCATATATTTTCTTAGTATCTTTGAATGACAGAAGACTTCTTATAATCTTCAAAATTAATTCCATACCAGAGTGCATCTTCATAATGAGCAAAAGGTTGTGTTAAGTAATGTGGTTTCACAAGACAGCTGAGCCAACCTTGCATTCCTCTGCTGCTGGAAGAGGCTTCCCTCCTCTTCTCTTCCCCACTGAGTCTACCCAGTGCCAGTCCACAGCTATGCTGGCTATGGCACTTGTCTGATACCTCCCAGTTCAGTTCACTCAACTGACATAAAGCTGTTCACACTTTTGCTGGATTCATTTTCTGCCAATTGAGTGAGCTCAGCCAGCTGAAAAAGGGGGCAGCACCAAGCACACAGGGAAAGCAGTAGGAATCGTATACCTGGGGGATTCTTCTTTTTGACTGCAGCAAGCTGCAAAAACAGCTTGGGCATCCTGTGAAACCTCACCCTAAGGGCACAGCTTTACTAAATCGCTTGATACAAATTATGACTTCGCTATTACAGAAAGAGATGGGTTCTAGTAGTCACCCAATTTCACATTAAATTAAATCAGGTTGCTGAAGTGGCAGAAAACTACCTAGGGTGGTAGCTACCAGAAAACTACCTAGTTGTTCTTTGCCAGGTCAGCAAGTGGAACTGGCACATCTCATCCATGAGCACAGAAGCTGATGCAAGGCAAAGACAGAGCTGCATGGCAGGGGCAGGAAGGAAGAGAAGAGCCAGAGAGAAGATCAGCCCACTCCCTTTCAGCTGCTGTGATAGCTGAAATCTTGTGAAATCACACCCTCGTTTATGAAAACTCCAAGCATTAAAAAAACCCTCTTATTTCTCCACTCCTGTTAACAGATTACTGTGAAGCAACTGTTCCCTCAAAGTCTTTATTTAAACTTGTTGACTTGTGTAGAAGCTAAAAACTGTTTTTCTTTTTAAAACAAAATTTTAATTTCATGTAATATTCAGTCTAACAGTCGTTGCAAAAATAGATGCAGTGATTTGAGATACTGCTGTAAACCAGACTGTGTGTTACCATTCTCCCAGCCTGATGATTTAATCATGACTGCTCTTCATTCACTGCAGTACAAATCAGCACAGCAAGTTCAAATTAGACTCAAAAGCAAGTTACATTAAGCAGAGGAAGAAATTCTGGTTGTAATCTGAAAATAATTTTTGGAGATGTCAGATAGATAGGAAACCTTTACTTCCAACCCTACAGATAGGTCCCCTCAAAGTCATGGCAGCACACCAATATAGGCGCTAGGTACACAGCACCATTTGTCTTTTTAAGCCAGCATCCTTCTAAATGCTGATTTGCTTTTAACTTCCACTAGCTGCTGTTTCAAAACATTTGTCTCTCTTGGGTGGGACTTCTGGGATTTGGTTGTTTGCTTGTTTTTCAATGGAGCAGGTTATTTGGATCCTTATGCTTTATATTACTGAGATAAGAGTGCATTTGTCAGGTGGCTTATGTCACTCAGAGATTTGAGGCAGCTGCTACCTTTGCCAACAAAAACAGGTTTTTCTCTCAGCATATGCTACATCAGTACTTGGGAGGTTTGCACCATAACTCTGCCAACCCAGCTACAGTGGCACATTTGTAAGTGTGGCATGACAAGATCTCAGAGTGATTTTTATAACCTCCTCTGACATGAATTATGCTTGCGGGACAGAGAGATATTTTTTAACTACTTCTATTAAAACATACTCAAATCTTTGGCTCTGATCTGTTCTGATAAGAGCCTATTAGAAAATATATTATACAGAAATTTCATATCCAATTTACTGAAATATCAGCAGTGATAAACAATGGAGTTCATGAAATCTGATCTATTACAAACTTGTGGCCTGTTTCTGGTTCTGGCAGATGACTTCTCCTAAGAAAAGTTATTGAAATTCTGAGCATTTACATTTGAACCCCACTCCAAACTTATACTTCAGCTTTAATAAATCTGGACCACTACCTCACTGCTACTTTTAACTACTAATAACAAGTAACTATATGGATTGCTACACCTGACAAACTGTTAAATATTTCAGCTATTTTCCAAGTGAAATGAAACCTACATGTGTTTTCTTAGTCCCCATCTCCTTTCAGAGAAATTAATACATTTCCCTGTATTAATCTTACTTTCATTAAATTACCTCATAGCTCATCCTTTCATACCTTCTCAGGACACAAAATAAATCAGTACAGTCTCTTAGTCTACTCTTTCCTAAGGAATACAGTTCTGATAGATCCAATTCTTTTGAGTAACTAAAATCCTTGAGTCTGAATCATTCTGATTTTATAATGCTTCTCTGTAGTAAGAAAACCAGGATGCAGGCACTACCTCCCCTAATTGACATTCTGACACTTGTATTGGTGTAGGAAAACCTGCAGTACTGTATTTGGACTAGATTGCTCACAGACATGCAAGTATTTCCCTTCTGAAGCTATAGTATTGTTATCTTGCTTTAAAAAAAATTGTTCACTGAAGCACTAGGTTAAGAAAAAATACTGAAGGGAAAGGGATGAAAACAAATTATTTCTCCAAAGAAGCTAATGACATAGTTAAGCATTATCTACGAAGACAAAATCTTAAGTACCAACAGGGCTTGTCAGAGTTACTTCCACGTGTCAGACTTCTTACAAACACTAACCTACAATTTCCTGACATCTTTAATTACATGTTTCTGAGAAGAGTACAGTTTGGCTACAGTGTGTCATACATACAAAATCCTTGCTGACTGCACAAAAGGACGTACTTAATGCTATTATAACAGGCTGGAAAAAATCCTTACAAAACAAGTCCCTTAAAAAAACTCCCAAAATTAGTTTTCTGGTCTAAAGAAAGCACAATCTCAGATTCAAACTTAGTTCCCAATCTCCATTATTACCTCCTAAATAATCAGTTAAAAAAAATGCAAGAGCAGGGGAAAACCTTTGAGATGCCAGAGGCCTGCAAAAGATCCAACTGCAATCCTAGAGGATGGAAAACAACCAAATCAAATATTTTGACCAGAATTTAAAAATACCAGGATTAAGTATTAATGCTTTGGCAGCTTCCAGAAAGAACTATAACTAAATGGAGTTAAAAGCTAAATATTAGAGAAGGAAAATAGTTTTCAAGTTATTATGCAAACCAGACATTTTCTATGCAAATTCAGACACTGAACTTGTATAATCTGAATTTTAAAACATAGGTTGATGTCTTGATTGTAAATGGTGTTTGTTTTTTCTTTCTGAATGTCATGTTAACTTACTGTGTGCATATGCAGGGTGTGTGGGTGGAAGGGACTGACACAAGGAGGAATTAATTCTTGTAAAAAAAAGGTTTTGTTTTTCTTATAGCATGGTTGAGGAGAAGACTATTTCACTTTCAACAAAAATGGAACTAACCACTGTTTGTAAACACATCACTGTGCAAATGAAGAAACATGGCTTCTTAAGTACAGACAATATTTGATTCGGCCCATGCATATCCCAGCCTGCTGGTCACCCTGGCCTCAGTCCCAACCTTCTCACCTCTCTAAGTGGTTATCTTCTCTCCATGGGGAGAGCAGAGGACCTCCAAAGTCAATATGGTCAATCTTCAGATTGGTCTTCTGAACACACCTCTGCTAATGTAATCCATTATTAGAGTGCAACTTAGATATACTGACCAAAACATTTGGCTTCTGTAATTCCCATTTGCTTTATCAACCACAGTAGTGCAATGGCTGCTAAATGCCTTTTCTATTTAAAACGCTGTTGTAGACCTAATGCACATTTTCAATTTACAAATCTATGATAAAGAAAAATGAGAAGTAGGTGGAAAGTCACAACACACTTCTAAATACAGCCAACTTGACAGGCACCTCTATATTTGCAGTCAGAGTTTTCTCTCATTATTACAAGTAGCAGTTGGTCTGTATGTCTGAAAATAGTTACACTAAACTTGTGGTCCTCATCAGGCAAGGCAGTAAGTAAATTCAAAGTCTAATAACTTCCGTAGGATGTAGAAGTTCCCTACTGCTGGAATTTTTAAACTAATATAGCAGAATCTTTTATCTTGTACAAGCTGGGGCAGCTCTGCTGTTACTGTTTATACAAGTAAAGCCTCTCTTAATATAGTGAACATGAAAAGTACTTAAATAAGTAAGAAAGCCTCTGTGCCTTGGAATATTATTAAGTGGTTAATTGCACAAAAAGCCCAACAGAGGTGTGCTACCAAAAAAAAAAAAATGAACAAATTTCCCATATTTATGCAACAACCTCTCAAAATAAAAATTAATCTCCACTTTGCATCTCAAATTGTCAGGCTAAGAAGACGGTATCCTCAGCAAGAAATCTCTTTGTAAGAGACACAATGTTACTGGTCTGTAGTGCACATAATTTGATGAATGCCTTCCCTGGAATAGTTTTTAAATCTTCATCCTACCAGAATACACATTAAAATCTCTTCCCTGTAACATTAATACCATTCTACAAAAAGATAACAAAATGGTATAAAAATAGCGAATAGGGAGGACTGTGTTAATATTTGCTGATCTTTTCAGGTTTATTGAAATCACATTATTTCAATTTTGCTTGAGATAATGGCACTTTGGCTCAATATGTGTGTTTGATCTCAATGATTATTTGTAATTTCCTATTCAAAGTACACAAAAATTTAGTTCTGCTAAGTTTCATCTTC
>VRYO01000695.1:2845689-2882897 GCA_009812075.1 Sialia sialis
CATATCCTAAATTGCTCCAAATTTCTTTTTAATACAGTATTCTTTTCTGTGGTCACATTATAGGACCAAGAATCAGGAGTTTTATTTCTGATTCTGTTAACAGTCATCTTGGCTAATGCAACCAAAAATGAAAGAGTGAAATATTCTGACTCTATTGAAAGAATTGACAGAAGTTTCAGTATTAAATATTCGTTTAAGTAATTCTGTTGCTTGAAATTGGTGGTGTCTTTCAAAAAACAAAAGCTCCAAAAGTAGGGATGAAAAAAAAAAGCTTGGAAGTGAGATAAACAGAAATCAAATTACAGTAATTTCATATGTATAAGGCACACCTTTTTGACTGAAGTTTTGACCCTAAGCCAGAAGTGCGCCTTATAACCTGGTGCACCTTATATATGGACAAATTCCGGCGAGTTGCCAACCCGGAAGTGCGAGCCATGCCAGCGGCCCCAGCCGCTCCCCTACGCAGGCAGCTCCGGCTGCCTCGTTGGGAGCTCCAGCCTCCCCCTACCACGCGGGCAGCTCTGGCCACTGCACCAGCAGTCCTGGCCGCTGTGCAGGCAGCCGCGGCAGCTGGTGCTGATGGTGGGAGTACCAGGGCCCGTGGCATGGGGAGGGTGCCTGGGGCTGCACTTAAAGACTATGCTGATCTGTGAAAACTGTTTGCAAATCGAGCACCTGACAGTATTCTGTTAGTAATTCGTTACTTTGTTGCACACGGATCCTCGCTTCCAGGCTGGTGCGCCTTATATATGGACAAATTCCCCGGGCTTCCACGGGTATAATCTGGTACACCTTTTAACTGTGAAATTACTGCAGTTTCACTTTTCTGAGCGGAAAATTGAACAGGTTAAAGTAATCAAGAACAAAAGTAACCTTTCAGATTAGTATGTTTTCACTAGAAAAGACTGACTTCTTCCAGCAAAGAAGAATAGGTCCTTAGAAGGGTTAAAAGTAAATGATGTTTGGGACTTACCTAATCTGAAATCTTACAAATAAAAATCTGAAATCTTGAATAAGACTCCAATTGTCACCCAAAAGCAATACAGGGTGAATCAGCAGGCAACCATTATTTTCTGTCCTCTCCATACACTAATCAAGCTGTCTCATTCTGCACCAGTGACAACCCAATGCTGGAACCTGAGCACCTGGATTGGAGTATTTCTTAGGACTGTGGTCAGATTCAGAATTGTACTAGTAATCTCTGCATCAAAGATAGGAAGTTTTCTAAGGAAAAGCTGCACAACTGAAGGCGAGTTTTCTTGTGTGTATGTGTTGAATGACTAATGGGATGCTGATACGCACAATTCAACCCCTCTGTTTCCCAAGGATGTGCAGTTATCCCAGCATATGTTTGCAGAAAGAGACTAAAATTGGCACACATATTCTCTATACAGTTGTCCTTACCAAGTTCAGAAAAGTGCCTTTTTTTGCCTCAAGGGTGACGCAATGACACAATTTGCCATAAAGTGCAGTTTTCTGCTCAGAGTGCAGACGGTAGTATTCTGGACAATTTACAGTAATTTCACAATTATAAGCCACACCTGATTATAAGCCACGCGTCCCGGTAGCTGGGTAGACCACGAGATTTGTCCATATATAAGCTGCACCTGAATATAAGCTGCACCTTTTATTTTATTTTATTTTTTTTTTTAAGCGAGGATCCATGTGCAACAAAGTAACAAATTAGTAACAGAATCGCTGCCAGCGGGGTTTGGTGTCAGGTGCTCAAGTTGCAAACAGTTTTCACAGACCAGTGAAGCCTTTAAAGGCAGCCCCAGCTGAATATAAGCCACACTACTGGGGTAGGCTGGATTCTTCAATGAAAAAGGTGTGGCTTATAATCGTGACATTACTGTAATTCCTCTAGAATTTAATGCAGCAAACATCCAAGTTGCAGCAGTCTGAAGAAAAAGATCTGCAGCAACTGCAGCCCAGCTGTGACCCATGGACAGCTTGAATGCATCACTACACCAAGAAATGTGATGTGGAAGCTGATGGTCCTAAAGGAGAGCTGCACTCCATTTTTTGCACAATGAACCATGGATCGCCCTCTGCTGTTTGGATTAGTCAGCTCTTATGCAGGAGCTGGAAGAGGCTTAAGGCTACAATAAATACTTCAGTATCTTACGTTAAAAGGCAAGAAGTGAAATAGCTAAAAGATCAGACAGGTAGTTTCAAATGGGTACCTCAATTAAAACCAGATATTTTTATTTTATTAAGAATAGACATTTTACAGAGACGGTTCTCTGATATTTTTTCAGATCAATGGTTTTCACTTGCAAAGCACTGTTTGCTTTCCATGGGGGAAATTGTTTGGTTTTCATCCTATCAGAAACCAAATGACTTCTCCAGCTTCTACTTGCAGTAATACCCACACACACAGAGTAATAGATTTTGCTTAGAATCCACTAGTTGAAGGCCAAAAATGGTCATACAGAAACAAGTAGCCTTCATTTGACTAATGACAGAAATAGGAGTTTGAAGGTTACTGAAGATGCACCCAATTATTAACAAAGATCCATATAATTGTTACCACAGATTAATTGGTAAAATGTGCTACCACCTTGATATAAGAACAAAACCGAGTTTAAACATCTAAAGTCATTTTGCGCTGTAATTTTTTCTATGAGGTGTCTTAGTATACCATTTATAAAACCAATTTTTGTTTCAAATTCGACTGAATTTCATAAAGGACAAATGTCTAAAATAAATATAAAACTGAAACTAAATTTTCATTTAGGATTATAACATTCTCTTTTCTGCTAAAACTTTTACCCTCTAATGATATCTTGTTTGGCTTGATCCTCTTCACCCCCCAGTCTTTTTCTTTGATCAAAAAAAACCCGCTGGTTAAGCATACATAAAAATCAGGGCCAGAAAGGCAGACTTCCCAAATTCAAATATGTACACTATTTTCTTCCCAAAAAGTTGTGTTCAGCTTTACAGCTATGTCAAGGCTGAAAACTTCAAAAATGAAGTACCCATATCAGGTATGTAAAGGGAATATATTTTGTCATAAATATTTTTTAAGTACTACAACTACTATTCTGGCATTTAAAATTAAAAAGAAAATGAATTGCTAGAAATATAAGCTGTCACAAACTCATTCATTTCCTTTCTTGAAACTTTTCTTACTTGCATTAAAACATTCTGCCTAACAGACATCAGCTTCAGTAAAGAGAAACACTGTTTTATTAAAAAGATTAATTTGACTCGCATTCCATCCTATCAATATTCACTGCTGTTTCCACAAGTGCTGCAAGAAAATGAACATTGGCTTTGAGTTTTGTTACCAAGTTTTGTTCCCAAGTTTTAACTGAAGTCTTACCTGCATCTTCAACAAGCCAAAACACTGTAGGATAACATCTGACTTTTGCTTTTATATGATTGGTCATCCAGATTGATAAAGAAATCAGAAGGATTAAAACTATGAGACTCCTTCCTCAGTGACACTGCAAACATGCACGTAAGTGAAAGAAGCATTTCTTGAGACACACATGATTCGTCTCGTAACACCATATCACACTGCTCTCTTATCTGCATTTTTGAGACATTTGAGTGGAAACACACCAACCACTACCAGCTATATTTAAAGAGCAGAAGTGCATTTTGAGGAGTTAAAAAAATAAAAATCCCTGTGATAGAATAAAAAACATGAAAAAAAAAATGAATTCAACTGAGAAGTAAAAGACAGTAGGTTACATTTTAATTAACACTATTTAAAATTCAGGCTTCCAAGAACTATGGCTAATTCTTCCAGGGTTCAATGACACTATCAAATCCATTTTCTTTTTTGAAAACTGCTGGATGTGAGTGCACTTTTTGAGCATCATACCTATTTTATTTCTGTATGGAGAAGGGATAGTACAAATTCCTGCCAAGAAATCCTGCTATTCAAGGTTAAGCTCAGATGCTATTGTATAGGGATATTTCTACCTATCTTCTGTCTTGCCCCTCTTCTTCCTTCCTTCTTTGCTTTAGATCACAACCAGTTTTAAATCTATGATTAAACTTTGACAAGTGGATGATTTCTACAATGTTAAAACTATGGTTTTCTAAAGCTCAGTTTTCAGACATAAGAACATTAACATATTTGTAAACTTTTTACTCTGGGACTTCACAGGAGTGTGTAATGATCATAATGAGCTGCTCCACAATTAATAATTAGATTTATCCATTAGATTATTAAAATTAACAGTCAGATTTGAGCTAAAGCTACAATGGTAAAAACACAATCAGAGGACAAACCACTAACATGTCATGCAGAAGAGTCTGCCCACATACTCAGCTCAATTGTTTTGAGATTAGAATTAGGAAAGTATCTGGTATATGGTATAATTCTAGAAAATTATTGACACCTCTGATTAATTAACTAGAAGCACCATAATTTTTGTGTTACAATATCTTCCATAAATTATTTTATGTAAATGAAACGATAATTCATGAGAATGTAATCCATTTAAATCAGTGTCGATGATATTACATTTAGATTAAAAGAAATAGCAGAAATATGACATTAAAATCAGAAATTGATCTAGTCCACAGTTGCAAATGCTGTTTGGCAATTAAACTGAATTTAAAAATTCACACAAGGCAGTGAGACTTCACGGAAACTTTTCTCTGAAGGAAATTGCAGCAGAAGTAACAGAAAGGAAAGATATAACCCTTTTCTCAGAAACTCCACCCAAAAATACTAGTAATTGAAGCAATGCATACTGAAGCAGCAGGAAGCTCTCCACTGCCAAACATGCTGGCTACTATTGTAACTCTCACAGTATCTGAACACTTCCCAAACAAGTAAGAGTTTGCTACTTTTCCATCTGAAGCAAAAGTAACAAATGAGGTGGTAGGGATGCAAAGAAACTTTTAAAAGATACTAACAAGCTGAAGAGAGGAAATTCGCTTACCATAAGTAAAATTCAGAAGAAAATACTTAAGAACAGTGACTTCTGTTCACATTAATGAACATAAAGTATATACCTGAAGTCTTAATTCTTTTAGTGACCAAAGTGTGTGTTCATTTTGTTCATCCTGCTTCTGCTACAGAAGATTCTGGTCAAAGTGACAGACTATGACTTCGTGTCTATACACAGTACCAAGTATGAGAAATAAAACCCTCTAAACAGAAATAACGTTGACAGCTGTAAAAGACATGGAGCAATCATGAAAGCTGAGCAGGTTGATACCAATCTTCTCAGAAAGTTCATACAGTAGCAAGACTTGCACATAGTGACAAAAAAGAAAATTGTGAAATTAATAGGACCAATATTTTCTCTGATGGAAGAAGAGTGTGAACAATTCAGCACAAGTTAATAATGCAGGAATGTCAGCCCTTAGGTACACTGAAGACATGATGACCCTATTTTGCTCCTAAAGGCACAAAACTTTTCAGCATAGAAAGATTCTCAGAACATGCTTTTAAAACTTCCTACTGGGACTTGCTAAGAGCTCCTCTATGCTTGATCACATTTTCTTCAGGCCAGAAAGAAATAAGTATCTTGCTTTGCTTTCCTTCAGGACACTGTATGTCAGTATGGTACTAATGACAGAAAAAGCATTTGCTTTCCATTTTGTAGGCTCTGAAATATCACCCATCCAGTTATAGGAGCTGGAAAAGTGCCTGTTGCTGGGAGCTCCCACAGTGGTTTATCTATGCCAAGGAACATAATGCTGAAACTTCCAATAATGGGACAACACATCCCAAAGATCCTTAAATATGTAAACTAATACCAACTGTTGTACTACAGAAATCCCTTTGTATAATGACAGAATTAGGAAAAAATGTGTCTGCTTTTTTCCCCGACAGGTAACAAGTAGTTTATTTGCAGATGCACTGAAGTGGTCCAAATAAACCAGCAAAATAACTCACCCTAGGTGCTATGTATAAATAACACTTACTGCAAGGCAAAAATTTAAAAAAACAAACCCAAACAAACCTAAAACAATAAAGAAATGAAACAAGAATGTATTCTTTTCTCTGCTGATATATAATCTTATTTACAGATCTAATTCTTTAACAAAGATTATATCAGATATAATCTTGCTTTGTGTGTTGTGTAATCAAACTGGTTTAGATATCTCCAATAATGAACATGTTGCTATTACTATAAAGTCACATAAAAGTAGGCGAGCAGCTGTAGCCAAATAAACACACAGCTGAACAAAGGAAACTGCTGACAAGCTGCAATCTTGTTTTAATGTAAATTCTCATGTGTTCACATCATATTTTAATTGTACACAATAATAAATAGGCTTCTGTCACTAGCAGTATCTCATAAATGGGCTAATGCTAATTATCCCTCCATTTTCAACCACATAGTTTTAGTGAAAAGACAAATGTCAGGAAAATAACACAAAAATAATGAGCTTTGCAAGCCATTTGAGTGGCAGAAAATACTATACTTTTCTTGATTTAATTTTTCTATTTTCATACAAAAACTGTGACAACTCTCTCATAAAGCACCTCAGTATTTCAAACATTATATCTAGCAATATATTAATTATAGAAGAAGTATATAACCTGTTTCCCTGAATTCTTCTTCAGGTGGTGAATGGAAAGCCAAAATGTGCCACTCCAGCACCATCACTGAATTTAAGGACTGATCATCTACATCTAGAAATATACAACAAAGTATGGACAAGTTTCCCTTTTACTCCTGGCCTTTGTTCTGCCCTAGGAAATACATTTGTTTGTCTGAAATAATGTTTACTAATCTAACACATTATTTTCGCTCTAACAGTAAGGCACAGCATCAAAAAGGAATAGTTGTCCAGGGGACAACTAAGGAAGAGACCTTTGAGACAATCAAGTGATACAAACCTTTTTCATCAGATTGATCCTTCTAGTTATATGTCTTAAGTTTCCAGACAAAATCAAGACCACAGCCTCAGACACAAAGGTGATTCTTGCATTCTAAGGTGGTTCCTGGACCAGACACACATACTTTCTGTACTGCAAGTGTGGTGTCAGGTCTGGCTGGAGCATGGAGGAACCTGGATGCTGGAGCACACTGCATGGATGAGCACATCTGTGCTGGTAGCCTTGCAGAGCAGTTGGGCTCATGGAAGACTGGGGGGTGCAGAGGCCTCTGCACCTACAGCTGCTTTATTAGTGTAGGATCAACAGCTGTCCAGCTGTTTCATGTACATTGGTTGGTTTTCTCTTTGAAACAGAAACACTCCTTTTGCTTTCCTTAAAACAAATTGATGAGCTATAGCACTTGTGTCCCACATGACATTAGCACAATGCCACTAAATATTGTATTATTGAGTATTTTGGTTCAAGTAACTTGCTATTCTCACTAATAGTGAGATTTTCGCTAGAAAACATCCCTAGAACACCTCATCCAGTGATGACACTGTAATTAATGGTGGTTTTGATGCCACTTCTCATTCCCTACGGTGTTTCTGAATACACACTGCTTCGCCGAACTGCATTCCCCAATTCAGGCATTATAATGTAAAAGTCCAGCTCTGATCCATTTTCTTTGCAGCAAAGTGGGAGGTACATCCCTGTCCATAAGAGGGGAGAAAAGAAAGCTACATGAGAAGTACCACAACCTCCAATCTCTTTTCTTCCTTTCTTCTGGAACAGAAAGGTTCCAGGCTGAACCCCAGTAGGTTGGGTGGGAAGCTGGATCAAAGCTGAGGGGACAGGCTGTACAGAGCAGGACATGAGATTCTTATCACACTAAAACCATTATATTCAGTAGTCTCAAATCTAATGTGTTCCATATTGTTTGGGAATTACATTTAGAACTGCAGCGCTGCCAAGATATTAAGAGAGTGTTCATCACTCCTTTACATTTCTTACCTCTACCCATTTCAAGACATCATTCTTTTTCTTTCTCACTTACAGGCGTTAAGCAGTAGTCAGTGCTGCTCTTTTCAAATTGCAGTCCACATCCTGCCACTGTTCTCTGCATCTGGCCTTAATCCCAGATGTTCCAGGGTCAATAAATCACTGTCAGAGTGATTACATTTGTATTCCACTTTCTCATTCCAGTTCAAGTAGAAGTACTATAATTTTTAAAGTTCTTGAAGTACTCTACAAGGAATTAGGCAAAAGTTGAATAAAACAATCTTGGTAGACTGATATTTGGCTGCCTTTATTTTCTAGTAGGGATAGACCAATCTGGTTCACCTCATTTCAAAGCCCTTTAAACTTTGTGAAAAAGCTTGATTACATTGGTTTTGGGTTAATTTCCCATTTAAAACAATTTGTTAAAACAGAAGTGAGGAAAAAGAGAGAGAAGCTTCACAACCCAAAAGCCAACTGATTCTAGTTTTGTTTTTAGGAACACTATTAGGCTTCCCACATGACTTAGTCTCACATCACAGCATCCTACTTCATTATATTTCATCTTCTTGAAATGTACAACTGAAGGAACTCTAATACAATTAAAATTGTTAAACAAAATACTTCTTATCCCACAGAATTTCTGTTTCCTCATTAGTTCTTTGGTCTCCTTCAATCCTTTTACAAGAGAAATAAAAGACTAAGTTTTAAAATGACTAATGATTCTGGCAGCCAAAGCAGAGAAACTTTTGTAGGTCTGAAATTCCTGAGTAAATAATTAGTACAGTAATTTCACACTCATAAGCTGCACCAGGTTATAAGGCGCTCTTCCGGGTAGCCAAGAGGACCACGGAATTAGTCCATAAGTAAGCTGTACCGGGTGATAAGCCGCATCTTTTTTTTTTTTTTTTTTTTTAAAGCAAGGATCCATGTGCAACAAAGTAACGAGTTAGTAACAGAATTGTACAGATTGCGGAGTTTGCTATCAAGTGCACAATTTGCAAACAGTTTTACAGACCTGCGAAGCCTTTAAATGCAGCCCCAGGCACCCACCCCATGCAGCAGGCCCTGGCACTCCCGCTCCCAGCGCTGGCTGCCGTGGCTCCCCGCGCGGCTCAAAAGCAGCAGCTCGGCAGGCTGGCAAAACGCGATGGCGGCAAAGCGGTGGCAAAAAGCGGCAGCAAAGTGTGATGCCGGCAGAAAGTGGCGGCAAAGTGCGAAGGCGGCAAAAAGCGGCGGCAAAATGCGACGGCAAAGCAGCTCAGCTTTGCGCAAAGGCAGCAAAGCGGCGGCTCCCTCCCCGGCCAGCTCACACTTCTGGGTGGGCATTTTGCCAGAATTTGTCCATAAATACGCCTCACTCGGTGATTAACCGCACATCCGTGATTGGCTCAATTCTTCAGTGAAATAGGTGCGGCTTATCAGTATGAAATTATTGTACTTCCTGGAAATTAAATTTCCTTAGGAATCTCCGTAACTACATTTGGGAAGTAAGGCTATTTTAAATCCTTGCAATTTTACAAACTTTTAGCCATTTTGTACATGGAAGTACTAAAAACCAGGATTAATTATAATTTAATGAGAAAATTTAAAACTATTACAGAACAATATGTAAGCCTAATAGGTGCACACACGTAAGCACATAACAGTATGCTAATGCAATTATGTGCTCTTTAGATCATAAATATCTATGCAAAACTGAAGTATGAAGCTGCAAGAGGGAAAATAAGATTTTGCTGAAACATGCAGTGGTCAAAATGTAAGATGAGACAAGGCATTTAAAAATGTTTGGTCTCCAATCTCCAACACCCATTGTTTTCAGTTTCATTAAAAAAAGCCAAACAAACAAACAAACAAAAAAAACAGGTAAGTTTCAAGAAAAAAAAACAGGAGCATCTGGAACTGAGGAATGGAGTGAAGAATCCAGACCATGTAACTAGAGCTGGAAATGTAGAATAAGACACGTCAAAAAAAAGGAAAAAGATCCTATCAAATATAATGGTGATAGAGAGACTAGCAGAGATTATAAAATCAATCATGATTAAATAACATCACTTTCAAAATGTAATATGTATTTCATCTTGGAACTACAATTACATTAATAAATTGCATGAGATGGCATCTCTCTGATGCCATCAGAGCTCTTCAGTGGAGCAACAGTCTACTCCAGCAATTCTGAGGGTGTATTATTTAGGTCTTTCAACGACATCTATAATTTCTTTTTCAGCAATAAGAATTTTCCTTACCAAACTAAAAGAAATATTGCTATATTAGCAGAGTCAAGGTCTCACATAATTGACTGATATGTGTTACACAAACTACTCCTAGCTGTCTTACAGTTAGGACATTGAAAATAAATATTGTGTGCCAATTTGTGAATACATCCCCATTTATATTGCAAATACTAAACTGTACTAATGGTTTAAAATTACAAGAGGCCCCTGATCTTTATAAACCACAATTCTTTGTATGCCTTATGCACATCTGCTGTTTTAGCACATATGCTAAAAATTTCCTTTTACAGTATTTAAATACTGGTAGTACCTTGCAGGAAAGTAGCACTATGAGGATGCGTTAACATACTCATTTCCATAGGAATTATTTGATCATAAAAGATTAATGCAACATTGATTTTAACTCTAACCTGCTTTGTGCAGACTGTTGCTCTAATGGAAATAAGTGACATACAGCTACTCAATAAGGACTCTTACTTGAAATTTTACAGCTGACAAAATGCTGCTTTGCTAGTAAGCTCTGCAGAGCTTTTCTGCTCCAGCAATCAGGACAAGCAACACTGTGCCCAAGCTCCCTTGGGAAATTCTGCCTTTCTTTCTCCCCAAGCCCATTGCAGGGAAAATCTGTGCCCAGAGAGCACAGAGAGCCCTGTGCTGGCACTTCTCTGGAAACACTGGCCTCTTGCATGAAAAGCCACAAAGGAAGCAGTCAGAATGAGCAAAGGGTATCCTACCTTTTTTGTTTAAATTATTAGTCTGGTAGATTCCATTGTTCAGCATACCTCCTTCATATCACATATATATGCATCACATCCTGTATACATGGCAGATTTTTATATGTGCATTTTGTTTAGCATAGGCAGGGGAAGTTTTGCTTTAAATTATCTTTTTCTGATGTGATTCTAATTTGCAGTAACCCTATACATTATCATTTCCAAGGATTTACAGCACAAAATTCAGATTTTCATCCATGAGGTAAAACATGCACTGTGGAACATACCATTTTGACTTTTCAATGTATATGCTCTACAGCAGCTCTCTTGCAATTAAGTACACTACACATAATTCCTTTAAAAACTATCTTTAATAATTAGTGCTATTGGATGATATCAAATGACATGCATCTGTTGATTCAATACCAATGAATACTACATATTTCTAGAAGAAGCACTCTCTTACTGATATTAAAGAATTTAGGTAGCCATAAGCCTTTGACAAGACTGAGAATTGTGTGTCAACTTCAACACTCTTAAAATACACCAAGTGGTCTAAAAAAGCAAGCTGTATGAGCAGAATAGAGCTAGAATGCAAATAGTGAGATATTGTTATGCTGCATCATATGAACTCATCAATGAGGCACTGCATCCCAGAAAAAGCATCTGCTGTGTGAAATTTAGAACAGTAATTCACCGTCCATAGAATAATGCATCACCACAAATTAAGTTTGTTATAAATTTATAATGATGTTCATATAAAAACATTATATTTTAATAGTTTAAAAAAATGACAGCACTGGGCACTTTATAAATGTTTAACTAGTAGAATCTTCATAATTTAAACTGTTGATGTTACATCACTGAATATGCTGGGTTGAAACACTTTGAACTTGGAGGGGAGGGTCAGTTACTGCAGTAATCTATGAAAACTTAACCTCTATGAACACAAATGCTATTTTTAAACATAGCCTTGTTTCAAAACACTTACATAGACCAGAGTCATCTGAAATGGTACAGCATCATTTTCATAAAGTGCAGATATGATTATCATTGTCAGGGATTAGCCTCCGACATGGGCTCTCTGTCAGAGAACCTTAGAAGTACAGTAATTTCACACTGAAGAATCGCGCTGATCCCAGAAGTGCGGCTAATCACCAGGTGCAGATTATCTATGGACAAATTCCGGTGAAATGCCAACTAAGAAGTGCGAGCCGGCTGGGGAGGGAGTCGCTGCTTTGCTGCCTTTGCATAAAGCCAAGCTGCTTTGCCGCCACTTTTTGCCGGCTTCACGCGAAGCCGCCACTTTTTGCCGCCATCACGTGACCAGCCCGCCCTGCTGCCGCTTTTGAGTGGCGCGGGGAGCCACGACAGCCAGTGCCGGGGGCGGGAGTGCCAGGGCCTGCGGCACGGGGAGGGTGCCTGGGGCTGTGTTTAAAGGCTTTGCTGATCTATGAAAACTGTTCGCATATTGTGCACTTGATAGCAAACCCCGCGATCGTGCGATTCTGTTACTAACTCGTTACTTTGTTGCACATGGATCCTTGCTTTTTTTTTTTTTAAAAAAAAGTGTGGACTATCACCCGGTGCGGCTTATTTATGGGTAAATTCCGTGGTCTTCCCGGCTACCTGGAAGTGTGGCTTATAACCAGTGCGGCTTATGAGTGTGAAATTACTGTAAGCACTTGTTAACAAATGCATTAACCAACCATGAGATTGATGAGTATCAAGGAAAAAAAATTAAGTATTTTGCTTTCTTCTGTACTTACGCTTTATCTGACACTTCTGAAGTAATTTTCATCTTTGATCTTTCAAAAAATGTCTAACTTCTTAAACAGTGCATTCATTTTGCTCTAAATGGTCATATTGCTTGGTTTCACTGCCACGACCTGCATACCTTTGTTCTACTTCTATATTTTTACTCACAATTTCCATCAGACAAACAACTTATATCTGAAATTCCCTGTCAGGTTTTTTATCTCCTTTGCCTAATTTACATGCCTCTGAGTACCCTATCTTTACAGCCTGATGGTCAAGGACTGTGTGTCCCTCTCCAATGAAAGCATTCCCCGTTTATCTGCATCCACACACAGCTTTTAAAGTCAAGCTCTGTATGACCTGAAAATTAGCACATGGCAACATTATGAAGAACACCAGCTTTTCAGGAATGCTCTAGCCTTATAAGATGAAGAGAGCAAGGATACAGACAACTGAAACATAGGTAATGGTTGTTGGATGCCTTGCTAAAGTGCATAAGTTGAAATATATTTTAAACATCAATAGATTTTTTTCAATAGTTTTAATATTTCAATAAAAAGAAACACTGCCAAGGAAAATAAGGGAGCAACGAGGATTAAAAAAGAGGTTATGTCAAGATCTTTTACTCTGATTGCCCAGTACTAGGTGATTTTGAAGTCAGAGGACAGAGCATTCCTCTTCAGTCGGGAATCCAACTCCTACATTAGATTTCATCCTGGTATATCCTGGTTAAACATTTCCTGACACAATTAAATGTAGCAGATTATTTCACTTTTAGTAGACTTGTCAGCAAGAAGATTGAGTAAGACAATGTATGTAATGAAAAAGGGAGGTCTTGTTGAAGTGTTTGCGATATACGTTTGCAAAAAGCAACAGTAAACCATTTTACATATAACTACACCTCATCTTCAACACTGGCAACCAAAATCTTCCAAAGCTCTTTTAGCTTGTGGTAGCAACTTCACATGAAGACTAAGGATTTTAAAATACTCTTGTGACTATAAGAATTTGAGTTTTTAATAAAATGAAGATTCTTTTGCATTAGTAATCAACAGTCAAACATTCATATCTGCTTGCACAGAACTGATCATCACTCCATGATCTGTTCTACCCAAAAAAGTCATTTTGAGTCAAAATATCTCCTATTAGGGAGAGTCACTTTCAGGCCATTCCTTGATCCTATTTTGAATACAGGAAACAAGCTGGATTGTTCTCTGGAGCAAGAAATTATTTTTGCTATGTTTGGATTGAGCTAGTCACAATGAGGTCCCGATCTACAGATTAATGAAATTCAGTTATAATAATAATAAAAGCAGCATCTACAGCTTATATGCTCTCATTAATGCTACAGAGCACGGAAACATGTGCAACTTCGTACTAAAATTCAAGCTGAGAGAAGATTTTTAATAATTCATTCCTATTTGATTGGTATTGATAGATTCTCTTAAGCAAAATGTTATCTGAGGACCATGATTTTAGCACAGGTTCCATGAAGCCTAGTAGTTTTGATACAACAGGCTTTGGGGCTCCAATAATCAGCAGTTAAAAAAAAAACAAAGCCTCTAACCTTAGATCCAATTAGAATAAGATTCTGATTCTTGACATTTTGAGTTAAGAGTATCTCAAGACGGATGCAAAAAAAATACATTGTGTTTGTAGTTACAGATAGACAGGGATATAAACCATATCACATAAAGTGAATTAGTAGCCTAACCATTTACTATCCTAGCCTTCTCAGCCCTACAACCGATATTATTCTGCATCTCATTTGATGCAGCAAATTTAGTCAGAGATGTACTAAATTCACACAGCAGAACAGCATTTTGACAAGTGGTTCCATAATTCTGGACATTTTACCAAGATTTAAATATTTGGTTAAAAAAAAAAAAAAATAGCAGAGCATTCCTGTATTATCTAGTGCTTTGGGTCAAAAAATAGCCAAGTTTTCGCCAATCTACTATCAGCTACAGAGCTTCTGGACAGGATCCAAAGTGACAAGATGGAATAAGATAAGAATTCCAGGGACGCTGGAATCAGTCACTGAGACTTACTCATGAATACTTACTCTGTTTCATTTCATAAGACAGAAAGATAAACACTGGAATAAACCTCATCAGTATCTACCTTTAAAATACTGTACTTAAGAATTCTGGCCAACTGAAAGAAGGTTATTGTAAAAATCAAGAAGGTAAATTAAAAGAAAGGCCATCAGAAACGGAAAGGGCCTATTAGAATTCTATCTCGGCTCTAACCAAGTGTGTAATCTAAACATCAAACTATTTTTTCCTCTCCTCCAATAGAAAGCATAGAATGCAAATGTCAAAAAAAGAGTAGGTCAAGTACACTACTAACACAGTGTCCTTCTATTCAGCATCCTAAAAGCACTCCATGAGTTTCTCAAAGTATAAGTGAGCCTGAATTTAACCCTTCACAAACTCCATAAGCCAGGCACATAGATGAAACATGCACATGCCCCTAAGGTAAAATAGTATCTAATAATTTCAGATTAAAAATGAAAATTCTTATCAGACTTAGAGTGAAAAACTGTGTCTGGGATTTCAACAGTCAGAATCTAATTACGCCAGGTAAAATAAACCATGAATAGTACTATAAAGAATGCCATGGGATCTCAAATGTAAATCAACTTCAGCATCCCTTTCACATCTGGATATCCTAAGTATTACTAGACATACAAATAACATTTACACGCAGAACTTTAAAGTGTTTCTTGAAAAGCTATGTTATCCTTAATAGCAAGTATATAATTACAGACAAAAGGATACATATCTTACAACCTGGTATTGCTTGTAGAATGCATGACAATATATCAGAATATTATTAAATTTTGATTATATAAAAATCACATTGATTAATTGTTTTCATTCCCAGCTACTGAAAACATTTTACTAAGCTTAAAAAAAAAAATCTTCTATCAGGTTTTAATGTTGGGAGTATAATATTTCATTTTCATGAACATTTGGTAGAGCCAGTATGACATTATAAACTGAACAGAAAGTTCAAAGCTTCAGTAAGACTTACACAACAAAAAAAATCCAAATTACTCAGATAAATTAATCAATATTGGCTCAATTTTCATTCTGGTAAACAATGAAGTGCTGCATAGAGAACCATGCCCGTCAAACAATGAATTTCTTTAAATTACCTTAGTTATACTCATTCTATTTAAATAATTATTAATTTATTGTTTAAATTGTATTAGAGTACTTGTGATTAGCTGCATTCATCTTCTGAGTAATTGAAACCAAATTTTATCAAACTTTTGCTGTAAAATTGAACATACTGCTTCTTGAGCAATGGCAATGGCCTGGCACAACAATCTAACTCACAAATACCTCTGCAAACTGTTCATATTCATCAGGATCATTGTAACATTTTTTATTTTAAACTTGTCATAAGATTATATTTTGGTCAAACCACAGGCAAAACTCAAAAAGTCAGACTTAGAAGCTTATTTTGCAAGATGAAAGCCCAATGGAGGAGGAGGGAAGAACAGTTTCACTTGCCCCTGGAGACAGGGCAATTTCACCACCCTGCTTGCTGACCCGGTATCAGGGCATGGCAAGGCCTGAAAGCACCATGACAGAAGGCTGCCAAGTCACTCTGGGAGTTGGAGGCATTCCCATTTCACATCTCTGAAGATGCTCTCCAATTTCATTAAAACTATTTAAAAAAGCTCTCCTTGAATGTGCAAACAGAAGGAGCTTCACCACACAGCGGGAAGGGTGAAGGTGCATTTTCCTTGCCATGTATTTATTTTAAAGGATTTTGAGCAACACATCCTGTTATGATCTGCATGGTGCATTCTAATGAAGATTAGCCTCTTCCTATTTGTTTGTATCTAATGAAATGCTCCCTTTTAAAATATATACAAAGGCAATATCTTAAGGATGTTACTCTTGTAGACTGAAGCCAACAAAAGATGGCCTATAAAGAAGGGGGGCAGGCTTGTAACAATTTGAAAGTAAGAGATTAACTCTAAAGAAGGACAGAAATTGTTACAGTAATTTCACAATTATAAGCCGCACATCCAGGTAGCCGGGTAGAGCACGGGATTTGTCCATATATAAGCCGCACCTGATGATTAGCCGCACTACTGGGGTAGGCTGGATTCTTCAATGAAAAAGGTGCGGCTTATAATCATGAAATTACTGTATTTTAAGAGTCACTGAATTTTGAAAATATATATAATTTCAGGAAAACTTGTTTGTTTATAGTGAGTATACCTATACATGTCAGCAACCCGCAAGTGAGCACTGTGTTCACAGCCTAACAAACATAGCTGTCATAAAATTATTCCTTAGAGCAACAGAATATTATGGATTATCTGAGTAACTAATGCAATTATTTACAGGCCACTTAAAAGCTTCAGATCAGGAGTAAGATGCATAAGAAGTTTTCTCCAGCTAATCTGAGATTATTTGAGCACTGTATTCCCTTGGCCAACAGGTTTCTGCAGCCTTTTAAGACCATGGGAAACAGACACCTCTGAGAATTGCTGTACAAGCACCTCCTTCTGGTGCTGAGTCCCTGGGATTTTGCTTCACCTTCTCTGAGTGAAGTTCTCTGTAGATGTACTAGTGGGAATCTACGGAGGAGCAAACCTCCAGCAAGAAGTTCAATTTACTGAGGGACTGCAGAACTGCTACTCTAAATCAAACATTTGTGTATTTGGACTGTGTATCTCTCTGAGCTCTAAATGTCTTCATAATGCATGATCCGGGATTAATATAACAAGGATCTAATGTGGGACCTATTGCAGTAAAAATATACATGTAAAAATATACACTGAGCTTCCTATTCAAGAGGAGCAAATGCAGCAGATCTTTGTATAAAACTGAGGATGTTGTAATTGCTAATCTACAAGACAGAAACACTTAAGGACCCCATTATTTGAATGACATCTTAGACATAGTGATCAGTGGTTCCCCAGGCTTTGGAACATTTGGAACAGGGTAACAAATTTGCCCACAGGTATACAGTGATGCTCTTGCTGTGGCTCAGATTGGCAGAGAAAGCAAATTTGAGTTCAATAGTCCTACAATGAAACTAATGAATGTTATGGAATTTTGCTACAGTTCATGTATTATCATTCTAGCCTCAATGTCTTTACTTCACAGCCTAAAATGATTTGAGAAATCCTTATACATATCCCAATGGGATGTAGGACATGCAGATGACATCCTAAATGTCACAGCTGCTCACAAAAAAATGAAAGATGAAAAACTTTTTGACACTTATGAAACACAAATTTGTCAAAATGAGATTCTAGAAAGGCAATCAGGAGAAAAAGGTGTGATTTAGGTAGAGCTCAATATCCTTTCTGACTAGTATATAAGGGAAAAGTCATGGAACAAAAGTTCCCTCTTCACTATTAGTGCAGAAAGCCTAATATTTACTTATTTTTCTCAGAGGAATTTTTCCTTATTACTACATGGAAGTACAAAAGAGTATTCTCTTGTTCTAAAAGCTGAAATAATTTATTTGTGAGTACTGAGCTGTAATCCCACAGGGATTATGTGTCCAGTAGAAAGATATTGGCTAGTTCTATAAAAAAGCCTTTACATTACCTACTAAAAGATAAATTGGAATTGCAGGGATATTTTTTCCTCTGGAGAAAAATAAAGAAATCAAAAACATCTCAGTAAAACAGGCAAACCTCAACTACTTGCTTGCCAAATGAAAATTTCTTCTGCTTCATAAAAAAAATATTTTGATCTAGGTAATTTACTAGGTAATTTACTTTTTATCTCATAAAAAGATGCACTATATCTTCACAGAAGCAATGGAATGGCGAGATAGCCATTTCCAGAACAAGTGGCAGGAGAGGTTTCCAGAACTAAAAAGAGATCACTCTGCTGATGTCATCAATCAGTTACAAAAATGCTTCTAAAAAGATGAAGTATATCTGAATAGCAGCATTGTATAACCCAAGATGAAGCAATCAGAACAAGAGAGTTAGTGCAAAGGCTGAAGAAACAACCTTCCAAACCCCGGTTGTTCCTCAATTCAGTAATTTTGTTCTGTTTCTCTTCCTTGTATCAGCGGCAGTGAGAGAACATTCTTGTAAAATAAAGGGTTAACCTGTGCTTGACAGAGCCCAAAGCTTTGAAAGCCAAGAGGTAATTATAAAGAAAACAGAAAGAAAAAATCCTGCCTCTTTAAAGCTTTTAGATGACCTTTACTCACACAGTTACAGAAGTTTGATGAAAGCATATTTTCGCTCTTAATGGATCCTTTTTACAGCAAAATAAAGCTTATAAAAGGGTATGGTCATAATGATTTCAGTATTAAGTCTGTACAGAGTCTGGCCTATATCTTTACTTCTGTTTAAGAAATGCATGCAACTGTAAGAAAATATTAGTGAAGAAAGTACTGCAAGAAGTTTATATTGCCCTGCAGTCAATTTGCTGCTTAAATTTGACAATGATCAAAAAAACCTGAACAAAAAAAACCAACACACTCAAATCTCCAGTTTTTTTCAAAAAATCTTTCACCCACTGGAGACTAAACACAGTGGTTTAATCATTAAGTTACAACACCATATAGATACCAGATTCCATTTCATCAAGATAAGGTCATCTTGTACATCAACAAATCCTCTGATATGTCTTAAACTGAAGACTCTAAAATCGATATATTTGCCTCCATTGGCTCACTGCAGTCATATAAACACTTGGATAAAGGTTAAGCAGTCACACTGCTATGCCCTTCCATATTTCCAACAATACATGCTATAAAGGCATCTGTAGCATAACCACTTGGAGCTCTTTTTGTATATTCCTGTCTTGCATAAGCAATACCTGTGCCTGTATCAGCAAAGTCAATGTAACCACAAATTGAAAAGTGCTCTGTGTAAGCACTGACTGGTAAAAATGAAAATGGGTGCATATACTGATCTCTCTATTTAAATATTGCACAGATATTAAAAAAAACCCCACACTGCTCTAGGCTTCAAAATTCAGCAGATGTGGGCTGAATTCTTCTTAAATAGATATATTTCAAAGTCTCTTTTGATTATGACAATTTTGACAAGATAATAATTGCCTCCGTACAGGTCTTTTTAAGGTTTAGAGAAATAACATCTGATTTATTAAATAATCTGTCAAATTATCTATGAACTCTGCTTTCAAAAGAAATCATATGATCTCATTACAATAATTACAGAAAATCTGTGTCTGATGTTAAAAATAACAAGTATGAGATATACAAAGGAGAGAACAGGAACTTAAAGTACAGGAACTTGCAAGGTTCAAAAGGTGACAATATAGCTTTGTTCTCTTAAAATAGTCAATAGAAGTTTCTGATTTAAGTATCCTGCACACTAGGCCAACTTTTGAATCCTAGGCTTCAAAATGGAAAGAAATAAACAGATCTGTCACTATGCTAAAATGAAATAGTCTGGCATGTATATTGCAGCCTCATTTCTCTTTCTTTCCCTCACACTTTTTACTCATATTGCTTTTGGAGAAAAGCAAAAGCCAGTTCTACGCATCACAACAATTATTCAGAAAGAGAAGTAGAGGTACAAGCTAAAATCAATAGAAAGAATCTTTAGAATTTTAAACATCATATCAACTTCAATTTTATATATTCATGCTTCTTTCAGGATAAGACAGGACTGTGCAAAACAGGGAAGAATGGTATGGTGTTTACTTTCCTGTGATGTAAGTACAGTATGCAGGAGAAAGACGACAAGATCTCTGAAATCTCTGTGAGAGAGTTGCTTCCTTTTAACTCCTGCTGCCATGGATTATGGTCTTACTCTAGTAGCCAGCACTGCACTGGCAAAACTGAAGAATCTCCTGCCTTTTACACTAGGGCAGTTACCCTCTTTTAACTCAAAGCTCCTGCTTTTGCAGAGTAAAGGATGAAGTACTCAAAAAATGCAAGGTTGTTGACAATGCAGACAAAGCTTCTTATTATGACACTTCAAGATAAAAGCTGTAAGTGTCACCTGAGAGAATGCTACAGATACCAAAAGATTTCCTTCTTAAGGTACCTGAAAGACATAAGCTGCTATCATTCTGCTGTGTTGGAGCAGGACAGAAGTGAATCTCCTATGTGTCAATAACATCACCAGAATAAGCCCCTGCATGATTCCCACTGCCTAGCTCTCTACATTACAGCCACTTGAGCACAAGTAGTCCCTATAGCTCCGTGAGAATGAGGACTCAACAGCCCACGCACAAACCTATTCCAAGTACAAAATAGCCTTTATTCACTGTGAAATAAACCACAATGTGTCTGAACAGATATTTAATGCTACGAGGTTAGTTCTTTCAGAAGGCATTCAGAAAATGGTTTCAATACCTTATAGAGCTGAATTACTAAACAAATACAAAAACAGCATGAGTTATTTAAACAGCTGAATGGTTAACTGAAAAAGGAGAATTCCAACAATCATTTTTGTAAGAGGTTTTAAGTGTAGAAAGCTGTCTACTCCAGAAAAGTGAAATTTAAAGACATGATATTCAACTTAGTATATTTCATTAAAAAAATTATTTTAAAATATTTTTTCCTTAATGAGGCAAAAAAAAAAGTCCAAAAAATTATCAAATTACATAAAAGAAACACACAGACTTTGAAAAAGGTTAGATGTCAACTCACCAGTCTCTTCACAATTTTCAATAAAATCTTGAGTTCTTGTGGATCGTTTTTGGCCTTCAGTACTTCAGCAAAGCTGTGCATGTTTTCTGGAGACATACTCTCCTCATTGCTCCCTCCATACAGCTGAACCAGCAATAACAAGCACTGTGATGCACTCAAAAATATTTCAGTATCTTCACTGGGAAGCTAAAAATGAATGAAAAATAAACAAACAAAAATCAAATTCCAATTTCAGAAAAGTTGCATTTCACTGGGGATTTGGAAGAGCACTAGCATTTGCATTGTGACAGGAAACAATAATTTCTTGCTGACTGACTTAAAATTCCACTAAAATAAGCTTAAAAAAGTAATGAAAATATAATTAAAATATATCTACTCTCAAGCAGCAATATAACAATAGCTGCACTCTGATTCTGTCAAGTGTTCTATCTAGAGCGACATCATAACATCACCAGAAATGTTGCTCCCAACTATGTTATTTTATTCTACTTTAAACAGAAGCAGTAATAGGAGAAAGTATCATTATAGCCATGATGTCTAATCTTCTTCATCATGCACACCATAAAATTTCATTTAACTATTACTGAATCAAGCCTCTTGAGGTAGAGCACAGGCTATCTAGTTATTTATTGGATTTTAAGCAGCCATATTAGGAGGTACATTTTGAAGATTCTAAATATTTTCTTGAATTCTAACTCTTCTGCACTCCTTTGAAGATCAGACACTGCAGCAAGTCCTAGAAAAAGGATGGAAAAGTCTTTCCTGGAAAGTAAAATTACAGAAAAGATTAAGGGACATGATTAGAGATCATCTTTAAACAAGCTCTTGATAATATGGCACAACAATCAAAATTATTTCTATATTTCCTGAAAGTAAAATCTAGAAATAACAAGTAGAGATATTATATTAGGCCTGTATTTGGAACGGACAATGACATTTTGGAATGACAACAGGAATGCAATGTCTAGTGTCAGCACAGAGAGTTCACAAATACTAGTGAAAAAAAAATCATAGAGGTTTCTTAGGAACAGGCAAGAGGACCACAGATTGGAAAATGTAATGCCAAGAATTGAAGGAATTCAGTGTCTATAGCATATCAGAGGCAGGGTGGGTTAAAATGGACTTTATCATATCCTCTCAATCATTTGTGGGAAAAAGCAGGTTGAGGATAAGTTAATTCTTCTACCTGAAAAAGCACTGATAAGCGATGATATCTTGAAAGTTTAGACAAAACAATACAGATTAGAAGAAAGATAATACTTTGATTTCCTTTTTGTTCTTTCTCTCTTCAATAAGAATGATTAACTGCTGAAACAACTTTCTTAGAAGTGAGACAGGTTCTCCATCAAAGGCAATTCAAATAACACAAAAATATTTTTTTTTTTAAAAATGACAAAACCATTTACTCTGATGAGGAATTAATTTAGGAAAGTCCTGTCTATATATAACCCTTGACTAAATAATTGCAATAGTTTTTTCTCATCTTATAATGTATGACCTGCACAAAATGTCAGTGGTAGTCTTAACCAATTAGGTATGGAAGTATAAAAACACCTCATCATGCCCATTCGTTTTTCTAATTACGAATGTATTATTTACACCAAAGAAGCCAGATTAAAGTACAGCAAACGGATTATCCTTACAAACAATAAACGGGAAAAAATTATGTAATTTGTCTAAATATGCCAAATCATTTCAATAATGATAACTTTTTTAATCTGCAGTATGAAATTCCTAAACTTTTTCATTTTGAGGAAAACCCATACAGTTACTTCAAAGAAATGTGAACACATCATTAAACATAACATCTCTCAAATATTCAACTAGCAATTCCCAAGGGATCCGCATGGAAATACAATCCTGTTTTCTACTAGCTTCATAGAGTTGCTGTTTAAAACAGACTGAACTGAGATATAATCTCTGAATATATAGCCCCAAGACATATCACATTCTATTTGACCTAACACTATGCAAGTGACAGAACTGCAACAGCTAGTTCTTCCTCAGTTTCGCTATATGTTTTTTCTTCATTCCAATCTAATGCCACTTGTTTGATTATTTCCTTTCCATCATCCAGACTTCTCTAATAACATCATCAACACAATTAGCAAGGCTAAAAAGCAGGTAAAGCTACAAATAGTAACAAGCCTTATATAGTTCCATTTATATCTTTAATTCTTAACAAATTGAAAAAAAAAATTAGCTGATTTCACTTGGGGCTTTGAGACAACTTTTATTTCCTTCATTGAAATAAAATGCAATTAGAGAAAGGAGGGACAACTACTTTAATGTATGTCTCTCACACCTTCTAAAAGCAGCATTCCAAGTTAGTTACTAGATCAGTATAGGCAGCTGTATCAACCAACCCCTGAAGAAAATCACAAGGATTATTTTCAATTTTCAAATGTTTGTTGCCTAAACAGAGGTAAAAAATGAAAAATTGATTAAATTTTTGGTCAGATATATCCTTGCCTGGATATTGCAGTAGAGGCTAATTCCCTGGGCTCCACAGGCACAAAAATCCCACGTTTAGTCAGTATAACTACAGCTATACTTGGAAGTGAGACTGGTCCCAAGGTTTTTTCCCAAGATATTCACTAAGTATCAGAGGAATGGAAAGGTGTTAGTCTCCATAGAGGACTGTTCCTACAAGAAACATCTCTGGAGAAACCCATAAAGCACCTCAAACCTCAGTGGTTTTTCTCAACACCATGATTGTCAAGGAGGCAAATAAGCAAGTCCAGGTGGTTAGCACTATTTCAAAGGGAAGCTGATTGCAGCAGGAACATCCAGTCAGGGAGGCAGTGGTCCACTCAGTCCTAGGTGAGGAGGAGCTGTGCTTGGGTCAGTGGCCTTGCTTGGACCTTGATTCTTTCCTCCTGGCATGCTCATCTTTTATCATTGTTGTTCTTTGTTTCCCAACAAGAGAAAGGAAAACCCTTTCAATCCAGTAAAAGGGAACTTTCCATCCAATCTGTCTTGGCATCATATAGGTCTTGCCCCTCACAGACTTTCAGTGACCATGTTCCAAGTATCACTCTGCAGTTCTCAACACCTGCCAGTTATGACATCACATTACTCAATCACCAATACCAATGAAGTCTTTCATCCCGTCTTGGATCTCAGGCTCTTCTGCCCCTCTGCTTCCCCAGAGTCCCTTTGATCTTCAGTGTTAACTAGACTTTGGGGAGCAAGTTGCTGTTGCCCTGGGAAAATTCAGGGCAAAACAGTAGCAGGGCAAAACAGGTCTTGTATGAAGAGAAAAACAAGCTTGGAATAGGAAAGTCCATATTTACTCTGGAGGGAATGGGAATCATTGGACTACAGTCTAAGTCATCAATAATTAAGGTGGAAGAGGAACTCTGAGCAATGTCCCTATTTAAGTATGTCCACATCAGCATTTTTCTCTGTAACTCTTACCATTTTGCTGTTTCACTTCTGACAAGTACTGATTTAGATGTCAAAAGTTGTAAGCTGAAATTTAGCACTGGCTGCCAGTCAATGTTTGTACTAGGTTTGTACTAGTTGTAAAGAGTAGGGGATCTGAAGAACATTAGCTATATAAAAAAAAAAATCAATGGCTGAAAATAGAATAAATATCTGTAAATATAGAAAACCAAGAATGAAAATTCAGCATTCAAGTAAATAATATCTCCTGTTTAACAAGAACAGGAAAAACATAATCATGTTCAACAATGAATATAGATGGATGGCTCATCTCTTAATTAAACGGAACAACATTCTGATTATTTTTCTAATCAGAACAATTCAATTTGGTATGAAGTACATTTGCTTGAAATGCATTTAAGTTTTTGTTCTTTCACGAGAGTAGAAACCCATGAAGAAACCAATTCTAACACTTAAAAGGAGTATCTGTCCCTTAATATCTCATAATTACATTAAGTTTCCTTTTCCTTTACCAGTCTTAGAGAGGATTATGGATTCATCCCTTCAGCAAAATAGAAAAGTGAGCAGTACTTCTTGCAGCTGTTAATATTCTTGGCTAGTGTGTGGCTTGCAGACAATCCAGCACCCTAAAATAAATCACTAGAAAGCTAAGGTCATAAATTCTGCCTTTCTCTAACCAAAAACTGTAGATTTTTTTTTTCTCACTTATTTTAAAAGAATACCTCATGACAAGACTTCTATGCAATGAAAGCAGTCTATTAAACTTTGCTTAATTTTTATGGCTGTGTTATAATTTCCTGTAAACAAGCTCATAACACAAAATTCTATTTTCTTTTGCTTTCTAGATGGAACCTGTTCTGTGTATTTTAGAGTTAATATGGTGAAGAACAGCAAGATTTTTGTTGTCAATATTTGCCAATATTTCTGTGATCTGTTCGCAAAAATTCCATCATTTTAAACTGAGTTGCAGTGTGTTCATGAATTGCAAACCACTGCAAGAAACGTGCGATCATTTGAGCTGAAGTGGCAGTTTTTGCACCATTGGAATTGTTACAGCATCTCATTTTGGAGCTACAATGAAACTGCCTGGATTACCCGGGGTGGGGGGGACACTATTCTGGTGCATTAATGAGGTTATACACATAGAGAGTTTATTACGATAAGAGACAGATATTTTTTAGATTACTAATATGATTACAGAACGTGCTGTAAAGAAAGCACCATGGGGATCTGTAGGGAAGACGATTTTGCAAACATTGTACAAAATGTAAAAGCAGAACATCACCATTAATCTGCTAGCTTTACTATGCTATTCTTATTAGTAAATATGCACAGTTTTAAATTAAAAAATAAAATATTGCATTTTTACTTAGGGCCATTCTCCTACCTAAGGGAAAAATACATATATATTCACTTCATTTTAATCTAGGCTAATTGTTGAGAAACTAAATCCCCATTCTGAAATTCTCTGCATGTAACAACATTTTCTTATTTCCTCTCATGTATCTTTTTGGAAATTTTTGGGTTTTAGGATAGCTCTTTATGAGAAAATACTTCAAATGTAGGATATAAATGTATGTCTCTCCACTCAGACCACAGAACAGTCTGTATTCCTAGAGAAAAAAATGTGAAATAAAATTCTGTAGCTATCATCTTCTGCAGTAATTTTCAATATTCATTAGCAAATAACTTCACGTACAGTGAAAACTAAATCTGGGCACAGCCTTAGAGTCAGTGCAATATAGAGACAAAAAATGCCTAGAAAAGACCATCTCATCCATCTGTGTGCACTGAGGCTTCATATTTGTTCTCTTCAAGTTTGGACATGACTTACTAGACTTTCAACAGTAACATATGCAACACAGTAATCAAGTGCAAATTTTCCTACTGATACTATAATGATGAAACCTCCCATCGGAAGTCAAGAAAAGTTCTCTCCCAGCAGTATAGTAGGCTCCAGAAACAACTGGAAGGTCTACATAGGAACTGTATCTGGGACCTGCAGAAAACAAAATTCCTTTTATAGGTACTGGCATGGTCTCTGAAAGTTTGTGAAAATCCACACTGAAGTGATTTCAAAAGTGATTTTTTTCCCAGCATAATAGGTACATCAAAAATAAGAAGATGTTTTGTATGTTCTACAATTGCTGTAAGTTTCAGAATAATATTCAAATGATGTTTATGTTAAGAAAAGAAACATTACCCAGCAAAGGTAAATGTAATTAACTTTTTAACACAAAACTGTCAAGGAGAAGACTAAACACTCAACTTTTTTCATCTTATTGATCAATTATGGTCATAATGATCTTGGGATTAAATACTGAATTCTCCACATTTGCAGTGTTCCCTGCATGATCGAGTTTGTAATTATTTCTCCTTTTGCATTGTTAAATCTCCAAAGATTCATTTAAATGCAATTAGGTCTCTGAAACTTGCTTTGCTATCCCTTCAGTGACAGACTAAAGCATGACTACAGAAGGGAAAAATTGATTTAAAGTTTTTGACATATTGAAGTTTAACTCTCATTGATTTTTTGAGGGATTATTAAGAGAAAAACATGTAAAACTTGAGCAAAATAAAAAGACAAGTAAATGAGATATGGAATAATAACCTACTTGAGGGATTCATGTTTCAGTGAGGGAAAGCAATTACTCAGTGTGAAAGTGGAAAAATAACAACTAGGAAACAATATGACTAGAAAACTATGTAAGTGACTATAAGAAACTACAAATATACTAAGATAGGCAGAAATAGCAAAGCAGAGAAAATAATTTTAACTTGATATTTTAAAGTAATAATTAGTTCAAAATTTAAGACCTTCATTATCTCCAGAAAAGAAAGTTCACAAAGAACTGAATGCCTCTAAACAGCAATAATGGGCTATGCATCTACACAGCTCAATGAATACAGAGAACCACCACTGGCATCTTCAAAGAATTTCAGTTTAGGTAGGCCTGAGGCATTTTGAAGGGTAGGGAGGACGCACATCTTGAGACACGCTCTAGACTTCACAAAGAATCTATTTCTATTTAAAGAGATTAGAGCATAAATCATTTTAAATAAGTGGTTCCTAAATGCTAAAATGATTATTCTATTGCTCAAACTCTTCCAAGCTTATCAGGAAATGTTTAATACAGCAGCAGGAAAAAATATTTAAAAAATCATATTTAACAAACCTAGCTGAAATAACCTTCACAGATCCAAACAAGAATCACTCACAAGAATCTTTAGAAAACTAAAAGTACAACAAAACAAACATGTATGTATATCTATCTATCTAGCTTGCTAGCTAGCTAAAGAAGTGGCACTGGTGATCTTTATCTTCTACCTGTATGTTAAAATCAGAAGATTTAGAGAAAGTATTTTAAACAAACTGGAATTTTCAGAAGAACAGAACAAAGCAAAACACACTCGTAATTTACAGCCATGCTTCTGACATACAAGGGCAAGTCACAATCTAACCAGTACATGCTAACTATACAATTATCCTATCCTTTAATTAAAAACTTATAAAAGACTTCCAGGTGGTATAAGCTGAGTTAATGTTTGGCCTCTAATTTTCTGTTCTTTAAAAAGTTAATGTAGTTTAAATTTATGACTAGTTTCATTTTAAAGGAACATTTGTGTCTCTTCATATCATACTATTTATCATATATAGTGATTTTAAAAATCAATAAAAAATAAATTAAAAGAATTTATAAAGATGAAATATTAAATAGTTGAAATTCAGTCACTTTGTTTTAGGACATTCAGATAAAATTTCTAAAAAGCTTTTGTCAATAGCTGGTTTAAACAAATCCATCAAAGGAGGGCTTAGCACCAAGTTTAATGACAAAATTAATAAAAAAGGATCCACACACTTCCCTTTTATAGATGATGGACTGTGTTAAAGATAGTAGAAGGATCTGAGTACTGGTATCATAAAAAATATGAAATCCTTTATTTAAATGAAAAAAAAAAGGATCCGGAAGAGAACACAGTGAATCTGAAACATCCCTAAGTGAAATAACCCAGAAAGGATACTGTGATACACCGAAATCCTCACATATCAATTTAATGGCTTTCTGTTGACTAAAAGGCTGATGAAGCCTCTAAAAGCAATGTCCAGCTCAAGAAGCATTCCTCTACTACAAACCATTACACACAGAGTAAATATAGATCTCTGTATGACAGAGGTTGAGCTGATGGGATGCATTAGGGTCACAATGCAGCAGTCTGTGGAGATTTCAATGCAGCGCTCTGACATCTAGTAAATCCTGGAAAGGACTGCTTTTAAACAGACATACTTCAAAAATGGTTACAAATCACCAGGGACCACTTCCACTCATAAATCCCTCAGGATCATGTTGAAATAAAACAAACCCCTTGAGAAAACATAGAAGGCTCAAACCTCAGAAAATAATATTAAAATGCATCACTCAATACAAACTAATTTTGCATTTACTAACTTTTCTAAAGGAAGCAGTACTATTAGTTTCAAATTTTGAATGCCATCCTTCTCCTATGCAGTGGTGACTAGTTCATTCTGAAGAACAAATGCTGGCTCTACATATCCAAACTGAGAACCTGCAGCCTGCTCCTCATCCCACTTTCTATACTCTGGACAGACTTACTCTGACATCACTGGTAACCTGCAAGTCACTGTGACCTGTAACTTCTTACAAAGTGCTAAGACTATAAGGTTGGAACTTATAAACAATTAAAAACTAGTAAACAGAGCTCAAATATGTTGATTTCAGTTACGTAATTCCAACTTCAGCAAAACTCCGTAAGGTTACAAACAAGCAAACTCTCACCAGTTGAATAAGCCGGCTTATCAGGTCTGTCAGGGGTTTATTGATAAGCAGAAGGTCTTCAGCAGCCTGCGTGTCCCCTCCTGCGCCAGATTTCTGTGCCTTAGCAAGAGAGAAAAGAAATCAAAAACAACCTTGGTGATTGTTCTGAGGAACAAATTAGCTCCATTAAGTGGTCAAAGTGTGAATGGAAGTTTGAAGGAGACTTACGCACTTAGTATTCCTGTGCTCCCAATGAGCAGTTATGCTTCCTCGGTGACAATAAGCACAAAGCAAAGGGACCCATGCTGTTGTGCCATTCTGTACTGGCTGAATATACTGACCTGACATCTGTTTAGCAAAATGCAATAAAATGTACGTGCAAAAGATGACTCAAACCAAGGTAATCAAGGTGACTGAAAATCCAGGATTCTCAGCAATACTATCAATTTTTGCCTGTTTGCCTTACTCTGCATTCTGAAATATTGACAATATATTATAATTTAAATTATTTCTGGAACAGGAATAATAAAGTTTTCAAGTAATAAGATCAATTTCTACTTGTAATTCTGACCGCTGTCATCCCCCCATCATCAAGACATACTACTATCCTAGGCAGTGCTATTTATGACCAATACCTGCCCCAGGGCACCTGAAAGGTCAGACAGAAGGATTTTTCATTAAATGTCATTACACCAGTAAAGCACCACCTTTGGACTATGATCCTATACAGTCAATCTGCTAGAGGAAAAAAAGTAAACATTTTGTCTAAAGAACACATTTAAAAATAATTTGTATTGTGTTTCATTTACAGCTCAATCCTAAATATCACTATCAAAGTGTAATACTTGGAGGTTTTCATTTGGTTAAGTGAACAGAGGAGCAAGTTCCCTGAGACAGGTGCCACTACTGCTCAAACTCCACTGTTCATACTTATGAGCTGAAAGGATAATGCCTTTCTTCTGGTAAGAATTCCTAAATAAAAGAGAACTGAAGAATTATTTCTCCAGGCAATAAGTCTGGAGTCATTGGTATGTCCATCTCTGAGACTCATCACAATGACCTGGAATGCTGAAGTTTGAGAAGGACAAAAAGTACAGAGAAGACAAAAACTGGAATGTTTATATTAATGAAGAAAGGTAAGTAAGCCACCTTTACTTCAGCGAAATTTAAAACATCTTTTTCTTTTCTTAAACTTTTACATGTTAATGTCTTTGGGAAGAGAATGAATAATAGCACTAAAGAAATTATACACACTATACCATTGTTAAACCTACATTAAGTTGCAGAATCATATAATCACAGAATGTTAGGGGTTAGAAAGGACCTTAAAGATCATCTAGTCACACCCACACTGTTTCCCAGGTTTGCTCACATCTTATTCAACCTAGCTTTGAACACTGCCAGAGCTGGGGCATCCACAGTCTCTCTGGGAAAACTGTGCCAGAGTCACAAAATAGAGTCCAGATATCAAACTATATCAAACTGAAATTTCAAATTCTTTTCTAATATGGATTAACTCTGGAAGATATAACAGAACTTCTCCAAAACAGATGCGCAAATTAATCTGAAAGTACTTGGACCACAAAGAGCGAACTCCTCTCCTCAAGCTGGGTACAGTTATCAGCACCATCTGGCATGAAGTACTTAAGTGCAGTGGAAAAGTGGTGACTGCATTGCCTATGCAACTGGATAAGGTTATCATTTTACACATGAAATACCTAAATAAAAAGTATTCAAGTGAAGGTACTACCATTTGTAAAATACAAATTAAGCCTCAGAAATGGGAAGTACAAGAAGATTTGATTCTGTTTTACAAGTTCTGATTTAAATGGTATCTTATTCAAAACATCTCTATAAGACCAGTCCAAGAATAATATTTGCGATGCATTTAGTGACACATGGATAGTGGAATACTATGTAGCCAATAATTAATGGCCACTGTTCAATAGGGTGTGTGTACTGATGTGAAACTCTTAGGGATCTCATGATAAATATTGTCAAGACATATAAACCAAGACAAGTAACACCATTGTAAAATTAGTATTATATGGGCACATATAGAATAGACCTATGCTTCAAAATTCAGTTTTCCAGCTGCTCCTTGTTACTCATCAGCCTTTAAAAGCAAAGCAGATTACTTTGACAAGAGATAAACAAAACTGGAGCTGGAATTTCAGTGTATCAAGAAAGTGTTGTATTCAAGTAAAGCCAGAACAGAATTTGGCTTTGAACGAATAGATTTAATTTTAAAGCTAAATAAAACCCATCAATTCAGTATTACCAATCACTGTGCAATATCCTCTCTCCCCATGTCCTCCAGAATAATTTGTCTCAACGCTGCTGTATGGAGCATAAGTATAAAATTCCACTCTCTATGATTACACAGAGTGATGCCAAAAATATGACAACAAGCAATTAGCCTACAAAATTTGATCAATTAAGTGATTCTTAGATGAAAATATAATTACAGAACATGCTGATAGAGGACTTAAAAAAGACAAGGTATTGTGCCATCACACATCTAAACCAAAACAAAAACCTCACACTGAAATGTAGCTGATAACAAAGCTGCTTGAGTAAATCAATGTAGAAAAAAAGAAAAAAAGCTCAATTTTCAATACCAACTTTTTACATTAAGCCTACTTAAAAAACACCTCTAAAAAGCCAAAAAAAGAGTAGCTCCATCACAAAACCCTACAAACCAAAAAACACAGAACCAAAACAAAAAAACAACCAACCCAAAGAGGAGGGCCTTTGGGGACTAAAGAAGCCATGTCCTGGAAGATATTATAACCTATCTGCAATCTTTTGAATCTTTGTCCTTTAGATGTATTTCACCTAACAAATATTTGTTCTTCAGTGAATAATCTCAAGAACATTAAAAAACCTAACATGAAGAGTATGTGTTGTTTGCAGTGTAAATACAGAAGTCACTCACACTTGACTGACTTAAAAATTTGGCAGATCATTTAAAAAGAAAAGCAGCATTTTCTAGATTTACATCTTGCCTAAAAAATGATGAATTCTTTTCCTTCATATGTTACTAAGAGGGTTATGTGAAATTTCTTTGAATTGTATTTTGCACTCCATTTTTAAGAAGTAGGATGTCTTCATAGGAGGACGAAGTCCTACCAATGCCATGACTTTCAGTGATTCAAACAGAAACTTGGAAGACAAATTGAGTTTTCATCACACTAAGAGTTCCATAAAATCAGAACAGTGGGAGTCTTGTTATTAAGGGTAATAGTAAGTTACCTAAAAATTTGTTCAAAACAGTAAAGACATAATGAATAAATCCCATACCTGCAAAGTCTGGCGCACAATGCTTGCTGTATAGGTCAGCATGTATTGCAAAATGTCAAGTAAGGACAGAAGCAGCACATTTGCTGTCTTGGCTCTCCTTGTATCATCTGCCTCCAAGTACAGGGCCACAGCTTCTGTCAGGAAATTACGGACATGATGAGCCAGTCCTATACAGAAAGCGAGACAAAAAACCAAAAAATAAATAGGCTATCAGAAAAAGAACAGTGTGGAAGGTGACCTAGATAAAATACATATGATAAAAACAAATTTTACATACTTTATGAATATTTATTAAATTTCCACTTTTTTTCCATTATTATAATTACCTCCTCTCCTATTCTGTTTGGACCAGCTCATAAAGAGAGTTAAACTGATACGATCACATTTGCTAACTGCATGGATTCATTAAATTAAAACCTAATTTGAATCCTAAACTTTGCTGCAGCATGCTCACAAGTCTCTCTCACAACACCCGAAGTTACAACAATTTAGCATTTTCTACAGTGACACATTTCTAAAGTGACACTTCAAGGTGGAACCTATAGCTTCTTAGATGAGCCTAAAAGTTTCTTAACTGGTCTGTCAATTAGCACCTTACACAGTGCTATGTTTGAGAAAATATATATTCAGAAGAGAATTATAAGTGAAATACTGCATACTATATTAAAATGTTATTAAGATTTGTTTTACTGATGGTAGTAAAAACTTTCTTGAAAATATCTTTTTGTTTTGAAGGGATTTTTTTAAGCTCCTTTAGAATTCAATAACATCAGCCCCTGTAGCCTGCCTAACTGCAAATCAATTGACAGAGCAGAAAAACAGAATTCCAATTCAAGGCAATATAAATTCAATTCAGAATCATTCTTACCTTCAAATACGAAGTGACTGAGTTAATAATATTTGATCTTAATCTATTTCTTTCAGATTTTCATAAGGGTTGAAATATACTTTTTTCTTAACAAAACCATAATATCTTTGCAAACTACCTTTTAACTTGCAATTTGCTATGCAGTCACTTGGCTGCACATATGTAGTAACACTGGAGTGTATCACTATATTAACTTCTAGTCCTCAGGACTGTCAAAAAATGACAAGTATTTCACTGATTTCAATGAAGTACAAAGTGTTCTTCTATAAGTTGTCTTTTTAAAAGTTATTATATATATTTCTATAAACACCAACATATGATTAATATGAAACATTGTAGAACACATTATGTACTTTAACCATTTAGCTTTTCAGAGCAGTCAAAACTTTGGGATTTGAACTATTTTAGCTTTGAAAGACACTCCATCAATTAACTAAACTTCCTTAAACAAAATTTTCTTCTCCTATTCCCCACTGTTAATATTTTCCTCAGAAAATTAAATACATTTCATTTAGAATACAGTTATAATCCTGCATCATTAAGACTCTTACTCTGCTTCTACCTCAGATTTTCTGTGGTTTTATGATTACTAGCATTATTCTTTCACAGCAGTTTATTGATGCACAACAACTCAGGACAAGCTTTTAATTTCCTGGAGTTTTGTCTAAATAAAACAAGCTCTCAAAATGAAGTAATTCTAATCTCACGCATTTAATTTCTTTCTTTTTTAGAGTGCATAGAAAAGTCAGATATAGTTACATCTGTCCATGACATATGTAAGTGATGTCACCAATACCCACCAAGATAAAAAAAGACAGACTTAATTGCATGTCTACCCAACATAAAACTTGTGGTTAGTGCATGACTATTTTCAACAGATTATATCAGAATAAACCTAAGGAAACAGTCCACTAAGACTTGATCCCTATCAAAGTGTAGTCTGAAAAACTGCCTGCAGGGATATAACCAAGTACACATCGTTTCTCCCTGTATACGGCCACAAAACCCACAGCCACATCAAAATGAAGGAGTCACCCCATTCTTTCCAGATGGCTTACAAATTAACCCTTAGGACAATGACTTGGAGATGAATGCTGAGAAGGTTACTTTCACAAGCAGGCATTGCATTGCATGGGTCATCATTAAGAATTTTTTAGGCGGTAGTCACAGCACAGTGAACAACAGGGAATGACTAGTAGTAGTGTGCAAAACACCAGGACCCATGACTGTGATCTGCAATCCTTTAGTTTTCAGCTTTGAACAGAAACACTTGCTTATTCCCTTGGCTGTACCAGCCTGAGTCTCAGAACTGACTCATTTCTGTTTGGTGAATAAGGAGGTGAACCAAACATTCAACCTTCTCCCCATCCACTGAGACATTAATAATATAATCACCTAGATCTTCTTTTCTTGAAGTACTTACATCTTAAGGGCATGCCTATTAGCATCCCTGCCTCCAAACACCCGAGATATTAATGTTTACCTAGTTAACTAAAAACATCAGAACTAATTAATTTCATTGAGGTAGATTCATGCTCACACAGAGCTATATGTACAAAGATAGGCAGCCAAATTTGAAAATTTTGTGGGCAAAATAATTCTTGGACTTAGAATAAATTTGGAAAAATTTAGCACATCCAAACTTTATTATAAAGATATCTAGAATAAAACACTGGTGTACCTAATACACTGCATGGTTCATACAGAAACCTGATAAACATTAGGTTCCACAGATAAAAGCAATAGACAGACCTCTTGGCCAAATAAATAAAGTTCCAGACACACTCTTTAAAATACTTCATCATGTCACAACAAAATGAAAATTGGATGCCACAGTTGGAGACATGTAAATATACTCCTTGCTTACACCACAAGACAAAGCACTTTGTGCTCAGAAGACAAATTTGGGAAGCTGGTGTGATTTACAGCAGTCTAATGGCCTTGACCACAGGCATTATAATCAGTTTGCTCAAAAAGCAGATATAGAGTTCAAGATTACATGCTTCAGTATTCAAAAAATGGAATTGTAAAACAGATAGTTTGGGAAAAAAGTATGCAATTTTATAAAAAGGAAATTGAATTCATAATTTGGTAAATCATAATACAAAAATAATATAAGGATCTCTAAGTTTCAGATGATAACTTGATGGTTCTCTCCCTAATTTTACAACAGATTAAAGAACGACAATTTAATTTCCTAAGTAAAGACTAAACCAATATGTATCTTCAAATTTCAGAGTCATATATTACAGACATAGGTTTCTTATGCATAAATTCTCAGCTCTTGATTGAAAAGTGAAATAGGCTCTGATTGAAAAGACACTTCATGTACTCCTGAACTTTGCAAGTGATGGATCTGAATACAAAATCTGTATCGTAGAGGAGATGTACACCAAGTCCAACTGGGAAAGGTTGTTCTACTTGGACAAGCAAGCTACATTTAAGTATTCTGGTGCTTCCAAGTATGTTTGCAATAGTTCACCCTCTCAAAAGAAAGCTGCTGGTGACATGGGTGAAAGTAATGCACCGTAATTTCTTTCAGCTAGGTATTTACTAGTGAGCGAATTAAATAAAACCTTATAATTTAACCTATTACAGAGATTTTTAGTTACTCTATTAGTTTGCATATTTCTGCAAACAAAATATATCACACAGTACTGTTTGTAGCTTTAGTTATAGTCTGAATTTAGTACAAAACTTCATAGGGTATTAGTAATGCCTAGTATATATCTTTGATAGGAGAACATTCAAAATATCAAGCCTCACTGCAGTTCTCCGCTATTCAAATTTTGCTGAAAAATAAGGCAAAACTTAAATTTCGTATTAGTTTCTAAATTAACATAACTGGAATTAAACAAAGAACCTTTTCTAATTGTGGCCCAAAATTTATTATATGGATTAAAAAGATTATATCAAAAATTTCTAGCAGTGATTTACAGCACCTGACAAACCTAGTGCTCACAGCAGAGTATTCCTCCTGCCCAGAGACCCCTGCAACGAACTGAACATGTAGCTAATAGTGCTTTATGAATGTGGACTGTGATGACTATGCTCGTGTTTTACACACCTTTCAAAAGATAAAAGGAGTCTTTTGGCCCATGATACTGCTAATCGGACTGAATGTGCCATGATACCTTCTGGAATGAAAGCTGAGAGGAGATTTTTTATTCTCACCTATTAGTAAGATGAATAAAGGATAAGAGATCTTCACTTCCAAATCATACGAAACATCAAAGGACAGCCTTGGAAGCAATCTTCTAGGCAATCCTTTCATGCCTACCAGCAATTAGAGCATTCAACAAACCTGTCTGCTTCCAGCTAAAGAAAATGTTAGAGCAGGTGCACTTCCTCCGAACAATGCTACCGTGCAGCCAAGCAGCCAGCAGCAAAACCCTCAGTCCAGCAAAAAGCTTTCTCTTTGTTCTCTCTGCACATTGCTCTCATGGGAGCCATTTTTCCCATTAGTACCACACCTACACAAGTGACTCCCCAGGGATATTACCAAATGTACATGCATTAGACTTTTCTTCCTTCTTTTACTTACAGAGTGGATCCACAATATTGCCAGATTAAATAGAAACCATATTTTATAATATTTTAAATTTTAATACTGAAACTCAAAAATATTGCTAAGAAGAAACACAGGACTGTACAGACCCTTTCACACAGGAATGAGTGCCTAAGCACTTAAGATACCCCACGATGACATGAACAGTAATTTCA
>VRYO01000695.1:2887481-2911499 GCA_009812075.1 Sialia sialis
AGTGCGGCTTATATTCAGGTGCGGTTTATAATCGTGAAACTACTGTAAATATTAAATAAACCAAGACTGCAGTGAGATAAAATCACATTGTCTGGATTGACTATCATTGCTGTCATTAAGCGAACTCTATATCAACTTTTCAGTTAGATGTCTCCCCACATCAGAGACACATTAGAGCTTGTGGTTAATTTTATAAAGCACAATAATTTTACAGCATGCTATATTTCAAGTCAAAACCCAGTACACTCTATTTCATTCCTACAAGGTGTCAACAAAATAAAGTCCCTTGGTTTTCTCAGACAGAAGGTGGATGATGCTTAGAAGATTTTCCAAAGAGCAGGTTTTAACGATTTGCACGCAAAACAAGAATATCTAACAGGACATTTTACTCTTTGAGAGACAACAGCCTTTGAAACCTCCTTTAAAGCCAGTCTGAGGTATTATCAGTTGCTGCTTCACAGCTACATGGAAGAACTTCTGCTTGCACATTGCAAGTTAATATACAGCATATAGTTTTAAGATAAACAAAGACTGCATGAGGTCCCCAAATTAATGGCAAAAGCTAGGCAAATTTCTTTACTAAATTAAATCTGTTATTTGTATAAAATAAGGAATGATGTGCATTCATCAAGATTTGAAGTCAGTAAAGATTCAGTAAAGACTTTTGACTTACTACTCTAAAAGATCATGTCTTCAACAATTACCATGTGATAAAATACAGAGGAATTTGTATCCTGGGCTTAATTTAGAAACTAGAAACTCTTCTAAAGAGACTTCTATTTTAATAATACACTTCCTGTCACACAAGATTAAACCCTGCTTATCTCCTTCAAATATCTTAACACGCTTCTACTTTGACATCAACTTTCCCTTCTACCAAAATCCTTGAGAGACCATATTCAAACTCAGAGAGCTGTCTTTTGAACAAAACCCATACAGATCAGATGTGAACAGTCTCAGAATGCAGATACAGCCCTAAACTTGTCACAAACTGACAGCACTCAACAGCTTTGAATTACCAGCACTAATTGCTCTAGCTTGGTATTCAAGAGGCCCTGGGCTGGGAGTGATAAGAACCAATGAACCCCAGCTTCAGAAAATTCTCTCACATTTTTGGTTCTAAATTGCAGAAATAAACCATGGTTGAATACTGTTCCCACATATACTCTAAAAGCTCTATACATTTCTCTACTGAAAAGTCAAGCTCTGTAAGAAAAGATATTAAGTATTTATTCCTATTCCTATTGGTCTATTAACATCAGTCTGCCATAAGATGAAAACATGGAGTATTAGTACTTGGATTTTTAAGTGTCTTTCACTATTGTTACAACTGCACCAAAGAACAAGAGCAAACGCTAGAGTATCGCCTAAGTGGAATATGCTGCTGGTTATTACAACAGAATTGAATCTATGCCACCCTCTCCTGTAACATCCTGTGTAATTCATCAATTATGTTTACAACAGAAATGACAGCAGACAGCTACTAATTGCAAGTGTCTAAGGTGGCCTTTAGTGCATTTGCACTTAAATGTTTAAAAGGCTTAAACAGAGGTCAGGATGCTACATGATTGCAAATATGGTTTAGCCCTTATGAACCAGAGTATATTTTGTAGCCCCAAATAATATTTGCTTTAAACCTACTTTGTTACATTAACTATTTTCCAAATAAGTGTTGGGATAACTTCCACCCCCTTATTTGCTATCATATGACCCCACCAATAAAGGCATACCTGATTAAATCTCTAAAATCTAACCACTGACTATTCACTTCAAATTATGCCATCCTTCTTGTTAACTGACTCAGACATATGTCTTGCATGGTTTGCATGGTTTGTTCTTTCTACTGTGACCTATCCATGATTTTCAACCTCACCTGAATAGATACTGCCTTAAGATGTTGGAAAATCCATATGTAAAGACTTCAAAAGAAATTTGACTATAGAAATGAGTTATTGAATATAAAATGCACATTAAAATGTAATTTCAAGTGTTTGGAAAAGCTAAGCTAAACAATATTATAAAATTAGATCCTGAATAGCAAAAGGAAGTATCATCCCAAAAAGTCTACATGTAAACGTTATTTTAGGCAAAGTCTGAAAACAAAAAATATTTAGGTGAAAAGTATTGAGTAATATAAACTTCTGCTTAACATTTGTGTAAAAATTGGGAATTTCAAAAGGCTTTAAAAATGTAAATAAGTTCCGCTGCTCCATTATGTTATAATTCCCTTTCTGCTTCAAAGAGGAAATTATTTTTAAGTTTAATTGTCCACAAATCGTTTAAACGTATCTATTCCATACACAATTTTCCTGAAAGTAACTTAGACAACAAAAACATCTGGCTGCATAGGAGCTATGACAACTATTGAAGACATTTAAAACAACAAATAAAACTCCCAAACCATTCTTCAAAACAGTGAAAAACCTCAGATTTCATTTATCTGTCCACTAGATAGATCTGATCTGCCAAAACCAGAACTGACAAAATGAACTTTTTTCAGTAGGATCACGCAAGTGCATCTGAAGAAGCCTTTTCCCTATGACAGAATGATTGCTATAGTTTAATTTTGTGTATAGTACTTTGTACTTTTGTGACTTTACACTTACCTTGAATTGGCAGTGGTACATTGCTTTCGTACTGAGACTGTTCTAACGGCTAGAATAGGACATACATGATAGCTCTACATCCTATGGCTGTAGCAATACAGTAACTGTAGTCAAAATATGTCTCTTTTCCAATATTCAGTAGCATTTTTAATTTCATCTCCTAAAATGATCTTTCAGCTTACTAATTATATACGACAAGCTACATGGGGATATCATCATAATTAGATTTAATTATTATCTGTAACAGATAGTTTGCACCATCAATATTTAACCAGTAGCTAGTATGACAGGTACATGCTTACCTAGTTATTAATTTTTCCTCAAACTGACCAAATCCACTAGTGCTAATACATATTATTTGAACTGTAGCTCATGGGAATACTAGTATAATGTCAAATAACAATGCCTGAATCAAACTGCAGGAAAAGCAGCATCCAGAGTAAAGGCAAAGACCACAGTCTCTAGAGGGGAGGATAGAAAATACCATTTTCATGACTAAGGGTGTAAGAAGGAGCATAAGGCATTGAAGACTTTCCTGGTGTATACTCCTGAGTTTCTTATCAGGAAACCTTTGGATACCCACAACCTTAACCTGATGGGAAATCTATGCCTTTCATTTTGACACAAAAACTTTACTTTTCCAGTTTAGATTTACGCCTCTATGTAGAATCGGAGTATTCACTCAGTTAAAACCTTAGATCTTAAATTTGTCCAGGCATCAGATAGGTACAGAAAATCTCTATTATGGCTGGCATCTTAGAAATTTAAAGACAGTCTAGGCTTTGAAATTGCTATATTTATTGAAGTAACCTCCCACCAAACGAAGCTGATCATTTGTACAAACAGATGTCTGCACAAAGCATGTCAGACTAGAATATAACGTAATGACAGGACTTTGAATATTTTCTGTTATTATTCTGTTCTTTTCCATCGATTAGGTGTTAATTTGAGACATCTTAGGCAGTTCAAACAGCCACTATGCTGCAAGATGATCTGCTTGGCTGGCCATAGTGATACATAGCATCAGGACACCTACTCCAGCCACAGAAATGCCAGCTCTCTTTTACAGTCGAGCACTAGGGAGACAAGATGTAACGACCTGGTGAGGCCTTATTCAGTTATTTTAACCTTTAAAGTTCTAGCAAGCATGCAATGACATTTTGTGCCTTATGGGTATGACTCCCAATAACAATAGACTTGGTTCTACTTGAATGGCACAACTGTTCCTCGCAGCAATTACCATTTCTATTTTCATTGTTTTCAGATGGCTGCATTGATGAATATCACAGGATGACACAGATTATTTTTTCCTCAAAGGCTTCACTACTACCATGCTATTTTGACATGACTCCTATGTATCTTTTATGATACTAGGCTTCTAAGTTACCCATGTGATGTTACACACTTCCACCAGAGTGACTGGCACTTTGGGTCATAAAAATATGTCTTAATACTGCTAAAAAGCATTCTGAGCCTCCCAACATCACAGAAGAAACTTCCTCAGGCTCCACCACCATTGACTTCTCATATAAGCTGTAACTCAAATTAACATGAGACACACAACACAGGACTATTATCTTTTGATGTTCATTAGGACACTTCGGTGCTCAAGAGCTGAATGAACTGCTACACTACTGGCAAAGAGCTGTGAAACACATCCTGCATGGAAGAGGCTGGAAGGTGTACCCCTAAGCAAGGGACTGTCTCTCTCACATCCAATTGATACAGAAACAATATCTGGAACTACTCAGACAAGATGAAACCTTTATTTTTTTGTATTTTAAAATTATTTCTAATTTTACATTGATTTAATTAAGAGCATTTTGTTTCTAAACATTGACTAAATACAAAAAAATTGCTTTTAGGTTCTCACTTACATTCCCTGACTTACTCTTCCTGCCAATCTCTCTATTCAGAATCACAGTAAATTGCATAGGAACTAAGTTTTACAGTAAGCCGATAAAAAGCACTACCATAAAACATCTTTACTATCTTCAGCCACTAAACAAATACTTCTATATTGTATCCTGTAAAACTTCCACAGGAGACTCCTAGGAAAAAATAGAAGCTAGTAAGGAATGAGTAAATGGCTTCAGAACCAGTCAGACTGTGTGTCTGATTTCTTCACAGACAAAGTCAGTGGGTTTTATTTGTTGCTGCTTTTTTCTTTTTTAAATGGCATATTAGTTTAAGCAACGCATTCCATAGAATTTTTTAAGTACTGCTTTTCCCTTGCAAGCAGACTCCTTCTGTATGACTAATCCATGTTCCTCTTCTTGATTGCTGTCATAAGAGATAGTTAAATTCTTTCGCCTTGGAAGAAAATGCTGCAACTTTGAAATCAGTTACTCCAAAAACTCAATTTTATTCCTAAAATCCAAGTCACATGTAATGAGACACCAACGCCTTCTCAGTGTTGCACTGTAGTTCAGACTACTGCACAGGTGGGAGCAGCGGGGAGGAAGATCTGGGTTGTCAACTTACAGCAGTCTACTGCTTAATTTCATCAACACTGGTAGCACATAGATGTAGAACATGACAAGAGAGCTGCCTAGGAAGCTACAAACGGCTGAAGTGTGCTATGGGCACCATGAACAAACGCCTTTTGGAAACTGAATCTGAAATCAAATTATCTCTGAGGAAGTGAAAGGTAATAATAACTTCCTAAGGTTCAGGTAAGTTAGAAACATTTGGGATCTATCTAGAGAGCTCAGAATTCATAGTCATCCCTATGGTAGTAATAAGTATCATTTTGTAAAGATCCGTGTATTTAAAAGACTTTTTTTTTTTCCCAATACAAAATTTGATATTGGTCTCTCTTTAAAATTACAACACACAAAGACATTTGAAATCTAAATAATCTCTTGACATATGACTAAAAGTCAAAGCAGTGGACCATAACATGAATAAGGATACTTCAGCCAGAAGAGCCTTTCTTTCATGAGGTGCAAATGAGTTATGATCATCTGACTACAAACTTACTTGCAGTTCTTTTTAATAACTGTCCCTGCTTCAAGCAATTAGCATGTTTTCTTAGTATGATATTGATTATTATCAATATTATCTACTATAATACTATTCAATATTATCAATGACTGCTGTAGCTGACATTCTGTGCTTCCATCAAAGGTAATTCCTTAAGAACTTCAGGTTTTACAGAAACTGCTTAAAGTACCATGTACTACTAATAGCGGTCACATTCTCACACAACTAAAAGACTATTTTTATTGTACTAAACCCCATAATCCCCCTTTTATTTTAGTTTCTGAGATTCAACATAATTAAGACATAAAGTTTAGGATTTGCTTTACCATATAATGGAAACTTGTTTTTAACATTCAGACAAACATCTCTGCTTATACTGCTAGTGGAGTTACTTAGTATGGTAGTACAAGATCACAGCAGTATAGTCTGGGAAAAGTAATTAAATTCAACACGACTGTGTTGAACTTTATATATAAATCATCTCCTTACATGATCATCACAAAAAAACCTGGTGACTGATTTATGCAGTATAATGGGATATAGAACAATTAAAAATGCAAATTCATAAATAATACTGGGCTGAAAACAGTTTAATAGATCAGCTTTGAATAACAGTGGAAACTTGGAGTTACTTTTTAAACATGTTGAAAATAGTTTTTTATATAAACTTGATAAATATGATGCATTACGAGGAATAAATAGCTGCAAACAGACTATCAGAAGTTATCCACTGCAGCCTATAAAATCTATTTTCCAACAAGATATTTTGTTCATTTCTTCAGAATGAAGATCCTTGTGAAGCCATTAAAGTCTTCGAAAGACATTTCTCTACAACTGAATATGATATACCCAAATTCTTCCTATAAACAAAATGATGCAACAGTTAGAATGAAGAAATTTCTTGACTTTGAATATTACCCATAGACAAACAATACTCAGAATTGGAAAGCACTGTTAACTAGACAATCATTCAACTTCTTCTGGTTTTAAGTTGTACAAACTATGCGAAAAACAAACCACACTGCCCCCACCCAACGCAAAAAATCACAAATAAAGAAAGCAAAGCAACAAAAAGATTGAACTGAAAGCAAAATAAAAAGTTTATGTATCTGTGAATTATACTTGAGTACAAAAATGTCACTACATCAAATGCTGTGGTGCACTTGGCTATTTATTAATCATCATACCCACATAATGAAGAAGCCTTGCACACTCACATCGCTCACTTATCAAGCAGCCAACCCTGACTTCATGGCTTGTCTTTTGTGTAAATTTGACAGTATGTCAGTACTTGTCACTAGACACATATCTAAGAGAGACAATATGCCTTTTCAATAGCACCTGTCTATAGAAACAGATGATCAACCACTGTACTCCTACAACACTTGTTTAGGAACTCGTAATTTTAGCATCTAGAACAGAGTTTTTATTTTAGGGTCAACATATGTCAACTCTTTTAATATGACAGGCACAAAGTAATGTATAGCTGGTTGTTTCATGATCAGTAGAACTAACAATACCTGTCTTTGTAGAGATCTGCACCCTGTATCTCTGCCTACCTCCATGGCAGTTAAGCTATCATCCTCCTCACTGATAACTCCCTGCCTCTATTTCTGAAACTGTGGTGCTGCTCTGTTCTCTCACCCAACTATAATTACGGCCTCCAGTGTGAGTCGCTCTCATGCACTGACTGAGCCTGTGTGAGCATTTCATTGGTACCCTCCTCAGGCACTGACAACACACCATTAAAATCAGTGGTTACAAACCAAAAACAGAGACTGCAGAAATCCTAGAAAGAAAACTGTGAATACTGAAAAGACCACGAAGATGTATTAATTAATAGACCTTTACAGCTTGTAATGTAAAAGTACATAGCTGTATTTTGTACATGTCATGTATATTACTATTCTATTTGCTGAATACTAGTGAAGAACATTTAATTGATAATCCTTTTGTCTTTCCCTAAATTATGACATTAACGTGGGTCTTTGTCATCAGATTATTATAGACTGAATACGTATTTCGTATATTTGGACCTCTGTTCTCTCTCAAGCGAACTTATAATTGTCCAACATCAATCAAAACACAGGGAAAGGGAAGAAAGAAAGACTGGCAGTCAGAAGCCAAGACAGAGGAAGAGAGGGTTCTTCTCTCAGAAGACCATGCTGAAAATGACCACAGTTGCCTTGGCTTTTTAGTATCTTTCTTTAACTATTCACAAGGGACCCTATATTAATCCTGGTCTCCTTATTGAATTCCAGTCTCAGTAATTAAACTGAATCATATAATTCCCCTCTGATTATTAAGTCGAATTGTCATTAATGTTAACAGAACAAATGTTTAATAGCTGCTAACAAGTGCAGGACATTTTAAATCCCCTCTGTGACTTCAGCTGCATATGTTATTCTTCATTTCATCTTTAAACATTTTAGGTGGTTATCAGCACATGTCTGGTGTATTGTAACACAAAAGGACACAGTTCAAAGAAGAAAGAAATTAATAGCAGGCAATCCACTGTCCATGAAAGTTGCTGAAATACACAACCATATCATTTTTAATAACAGGAAATCACAGAAGTAGTAATGCAGAAGGTGCCATCATGCAAGATTTTCTTGAGAAAAATCTATCACCCCATGCAACTCTTTTGAGCAAGTGAGAGTTCTGAAGGCTAAGAGGCACAAAAAGAAACAGTAACATGGTTCTCTAAATGATCTGTTTGCAAAAACACAGCTTATTGGCAGCTGAAGAAAGGCATGCACAAAATCGCAATGAAATATTCATTGCTTTGTCTCGACTCAAATACAAAAATCTTGGCAGGACTGACCACCTAACCTGAACTCCTCCTAATGTTCAGCAAGTATCTGTGGTTTTAATTTCTAAAGCTCCATATATATGTGAATTAATTATCACATTGTAACAGGGAAATAAGGGAAATTGATGACCCATAATGTTCTGTCTTCAGCCCTTTTTTTTTTAACACAGGAGAATAGATCATGACTGTTGAATACCTTCACTAACAGCACAGACATAATGTTAACAGGATGTATTAACATGCATGTTTAGCAAGTTTACAGATGACATTGAAATGAAGAAAGCAGCTGATGTGATGAAGGATTGATAGATTCAGAAAAAGCTGAAGAAGCTGAAGAGCTCAAAAAAAAGGGCTGCCAGAAAGCTTTTTGTTTAACAAAAGCAAGTACAAAGCTCTGCACTTGGGAAGGAATACACTGATGTAATAGTACAGGCAGAGGCTGGAAAAACACACATCATGTGGTCCTCTCTCCTAAACATCTTGGTTGCCCTTCTCTGGACTTGTTCCTGCTTGTCAATGTCTTTCTTATAGTTTGGAGTTCAAAACTAGACACTACGATAAATGGAGGAGAATAATCACTTTCCTCAACCTTCCAGTTTTTCTTTCTCATCGCATCCCTCTTTTGCCTTGATGACTACAAATATACTCTGCTGACACATATTCAACTTTTCTACTTGGATCCAGGGTATTTTCTGCGAGACAAAGCTCAATTTTCATTTTACTAGATTGCATTCTTCTCCATCACACAAAAGTCATTCAAAAATGAGAAATTAAATGTCAAAGATATGGCAGCAGAAGTTTAAGGTATTTTCCTGATACGCACACTATATATTTACAGATAGTAATGCAAAGGATATAAAGCCCTCCAGTTTGCACAGAATAACTTCTCTCTCCTTTTAAATCAAAGAAAATCTAACAGTCAGCAACGACAAGATCAATACTCTCATAAAATCCTTGGTAAAACAAATTTTAGAAGCTCTTTACTTGACAATTAGGCCCTAAATCAATAAAGCACTGGCTAAAATTCAGCTTTTCAGTACTCTGACGATAAGCCAGTGAGGAAAAGGAATGAGAGAAGATAGGGACATTTGACTTGACATAAATTATTTTTGTCTGCTGTGCTGCTTTCTCTAGTGTGGTTGCTGAAGTTCAGTGAGCCCAAGTTACTGTTATCTAATCAGTATTAGTCTAAAAATATTACTGGAATCATTATTACATAGCACAAGAAGACTTAATATTATTTCTATCCAGCTTCCTTAATTTGGAAACTAGCATGACTGAAGAGATGCGTTTTATTTTTGGAGCAGATGAGAAGTGAAAGAGACAGACATACTACCAGCAGCATAAAAAGCACACAGGAGTTTGCTCTGTAGGGCAATAAAGAAGAGATATTTAGGGAATGGAGGTGTTTCTGCCATGCAGTTGAACAGTTTTGCACCTAATTTGCTACACAGAAAGGCAGGGTGTATTACTTTAAGTAAGGCATGCCAATTATGTGGTTACAGTGCTTGTGGGATTTGAACAAACTTCTTTGCATTGTGCAGTTTTAACAAGTTACCCTGCTGCAACTCAGGTCAATGCTGACTTAGGATTTTGCCTGACAGAGAGCAGATGTGCCTAAAGATAGTAAAAGTACCATATACATCTAAATTCCAAGAAACTGCAAACAGTTCTAAGTGTGATAGGCAGTTTGGTGAGAAATAATCAAAGAATCAGAGCCCTATGAACCAGCCCTTTAAAATCAGTCATACTATTCTATTGTTTTGGGGTTTTTTTCCTGACTCTGCTCTCCACTAATACACCACTAATTTCAGAGTGGATATGCCTGCAACAGAGAAGGGGAACATGTTTTTAGCAACAATGTCAAGTTCCGGTTTGTCTCCTGAATAACGGCATTGCCCATTCAATACTAAAGACTAGAATGGTTCAGGAATTCAGCTCTCTTGCTTTCTGCGTCAGTGTTTTAACTACTATGATTATTCTGAAAATAAGGACATGATTCCTACTACCCACCTTGATGGATTCATCAGTTGGTATGTGTACAAACAAATAGTACAAATGATAGCATAGACCTGTGTTGCTAGATGTCACTCACCCATTCATGATAAACAGAAGAAATGCTATCAAAATGCATGTGTCTAAATAAGCTTGTAATTTATCTAGATTTCCAATAGCAAAAATCTTTTTCAGATCAAATTTTTCAAATAAAAGAAGCTTAGATAATAAAACACAGTGAAAGGAATCATGGAATCATAGAACAGTTTGGGTTGAAAAGGTCCTTTAAAGGTCATCTAGTCCAAACCTCTTGCAATAAGCAGGGACATCTTCAGCTAGGTCAGGTTGCTCAGAACCCTGTCCAGCCTGACCTTGAATACTCTCAAGGATGGGGCATCCACCCAATCTCCAGGCAACTTGTGCCTGGAGAGGGGCTGGATTTTTTATTATCCAACTTAGGTGGTAAACATTTCATGAAGACATGCAATGGTTTGTAGACTAAGACTTCACAGTCAGTTTGGTTTCTACCCCATCAGTCTACATCATTGGACTGGAACAGAAGTTATTTCTTCAAAGTGTGCACAAATATTGTACAACTTATCCTTTCACAGGTTTAAGTAGGGAGAAAAGGAAGTCTCTCTATACTCTGCACTGTTCTGATCAGAACTTTAGCTTATGCCTTCCTTCCCAAGCCATTTTTCACAGGCATAATGTAATTTTCAGTTACTAATTCTTATGTAAGCACATTTTCTTGGAAGAACAACTTTCAAAAAGCTAAACTTGTAATCAATCACTAAGAAAGGAAGAGGAAGTGATGAGGAGGACTTCAGTTACAATGTGATTATCTAACAACCACTACAAAATCTAAATAGATAAAAGTTTAGTTTCACACAGTACCAGATACTACAAACTGGGAAACATCTGAAAATAAAGGAGAATAAAGATAAAGATGACATACCTTGTTCAAAGAGTATCATCATGTTTATACTTTTGTTAGCAACGACATTATTCAGTAAGGCAATTAGAGTTTGCATTGTATTCCCAAGTATACTGTCCTGGTATCTCTGCAAAAACAAAGCAAAAAAGTAAAATAAATAAATAAATAAATAGATCTAGCATTCTTTTTGCAAAGTTAGAAGATTATTACCTTAAAAAATGTAGCAATTAAGTAAATCCTTTAAAATTCAATATTTAAAATACTGTAAAACTAGTCAAATATCTTAGTAGATAACATCAATTTCAGGGACCCTGATCTACAAACTTAGACCAGAACTTCTCCTATGTTATTTTAAACTAAAACAATTCTTATCTAGGTCTAAAATGTTGGGACTTTTTAAAATGGCATAGAACCTTATCAGCCTAATCTCTATATAGTCAGAACCAGAAATATTTCCATTTGTATGATATTTCTTCTATTAATGGCATTATTGTTACTCTTTTAAGCCTCAGGGTGATAACTGCACTATAAATCTATTTCTTGTTTTTCTTTGTATACATTCATAGTTTCACAGACACATTAAAGACTTATGACTGTATTGAATTTTATCACATTTTAATGTCTTTCTTATGTTTGATGATTGCTTCAGTGATTTTTCACAATTGTTGAGATTACACTGAGAAGCGGAAGACACCAAGGTTTATAAATAAATTTATTTCCTTCTTTATATTCACTACACTTGAACACTCAGGCTGAAAAGAGTGGATAAGGCAATGGAACCAATATGCATTTATAAACACACTAGAGATACTAATAACTCAGATAACTTCCAAAAAGCCAAAATAGAACAAGCCTTGACAAACCTGAGTTTAGATATAAATGTAAGTTTGAGTACTTTTCAAATCTCCCTGAAGATTCAGGAAATATTTTGTCCAGTTTTCAGACTCAAAGCCAAATAGATGCATATATCCAAAATGAAAATACCAACTAAGAAAAAATTGCCGTGTTGCATGCATCGTAGGTTTCTCATTTGCACTTAGGCAATTTCCATGTGTCCCTTTCCCAGCAAATCTCTCAGTATATTGTTATGGCTCAACTACTTCACTGCCATGGAATACACCATCTATTAGGGTCCATCTCCTGTCTGACAGTAGGCAATTGAAAAAAATTTAAAGTTGAATATGATGAAACTTGTCTGAAGTTAAGGATTTCAGATAGCAAAAATCACTTAAGCTCTTGAATGTAGTCAAAGGAACACTTTCTGTTTCTGCACTAAAAAAATAAAACGCATTATATACAAATACCATGAAATATATAAATGTTAAGATATAATACATTAACAAGAAATTAAATACATAAACATACACAGCCTCCCATTCATGTTATATGAATTTTCTATTCACAGTAAAGTGCTCTAAAGTAGATCATAAGGATAAGAGACAAAGAAGAGTGCCTCACAGCCTTTTGAAAAACTGTAGTTTCCTAACCAAGCCTTAAAAATATATATCCAAGAGCTCTTAAATTATATTTACTTTATATAGCATTTTGAGATGTTATTTATGATTTACATAAAGAACACAATAAATATCTGTTCTTCTAAAGATTTGAAATACAGCCTGATATATTCAAAAGGAAAGTCGGAAAGTATAAACACCAGATTCCTCAATGGTAAGGTAACCAATATTGAAAACAGACACCATAAAGCCATGGTACTAAAAATAAATTTGAAGTTATTTTACTACAGATAACTGAAGGATAAACATTATTTTCAAAAGATAAACAATGCGTTTATCTGGTAGTCTATCATCACAGTATCTCACCAATTCTCCTAAAGAATGCCTAGAAGACAATACATTAAACAGCAAGAAAGACTATTTCCACTACTAAGGATAATGATACATACACTGAGAACGTAAAATTAATGAAAGCAAAAAATACCTCCAAATGTTAAAACAAGAGCTGACGCAAATATCTTCGTTACAAGTACAATATTTCTATTACTGCTTCATATATTTGAACTAAACACCTTCTAGTAAAATTTCCCTTTCAGATATGCAAGAAGAAGAGAAGCTGTTAGTTGCTTATGATAACAGTATTGCACATTTACAAGGTTAGTAACATTACAGTGAAGCCAATTTGCTTTTAATGGACATCAATTGCATTTTGCAACTCTCTGCTGAATGACCAGCACTGATATTTTTACTTATATCAAAGCACAAATTACAAAACTTACCTTAAATGCATATAAATTAGAATTCAAGATACAATGCAGATATATTGAGGAAGGAAAATTGTATCTTAGTAATTAAATAATCATACAAATGGTATACTCAGCTGTACTACTAGTGAACTTAACATATGTTCCATGATGGGTTTTGACAAGACATTAGGTTCTAAGAAGCTACAGGTATGCTTTACCTATCTAAGTCATCACTGACTGCTGTTAGACAATTTCAGAGGTCTATATAGAAATATTTAACTTTATAATCTATCAAAGAGTAAAGCTGATCTAATTTATGTGCACAGCACCACTGACTGTGGACATTTAATGAACAGTACACTTGACAGCTTTAATAAAACATAGCATTTGCCAGCAGAGATAATTAGAATTGAAGCAGTAAAATTCTAGTGTTTGGCAACACAGATGAAACAACTTCATTAAAATGTACAGCTTTGGCAAATGAAAAGCAGGAAAGCACTGGACCCTGAAGAATCAGCCTCCTTAAAACTAATTGCTTCAGTGCTTAAAAAGGACAGCTATGAAATACCAAGGGCATAACAAGGAAATACTAGTATTAAAAAAAAGAAACCACAGCAGATAAATCAAGCTTTTCAAATAGGACTGAACTATATTTAGGCCATTAAGCTTTTCATTCTAATTTTGAAAGGTTGTAGTTTCACAAAAGAAATCAGCTGAAGTATTTATTTAAACCAGTTAGGTAAAAAGGTGTGAATTAGCAAAGAGGGAGTAGGAATCTTGGCAAGATACGATGGCTAAGGCTGCCTTTTTTTCTTCCTTTAAGGGGATTAGATCTTAGAACAGTACTAGGCAAACTACAGTATTTTAATTACATTTTAGATAACAAAAGAAATTGCAATTTGGGAGACTTCACATATGTCTCCCACTTCTGCATCTAAGAACCTAGAATGGAAAGTCCTAAATGCTATGTTTAAAGATATGCTGTAATTAAATCTTACAATGCATATCACAGTAGTCCTGCTCATTCAATTTAATCAGAGAGATTAAACTTTACACTTTTCCTTCTCAAGCTTATATATGATCTGTGAACACAAGTTAGGTAAGTAAGGGGACATAAGAAGATAGAAGCTTGATTTTTTCATACACTAAATGCATTGAAAGAAGAAAATTATAAAAATTAACATTACAATTATATTCATTAAAATATGCCATATGTCACAGTATAGTTGAGATGAAATAAACCAAAACATTGATGCTAACAAGAACCTCTTTACTGGAACATAGCTTAAGATTGCATTCAACCTAGATTATTTTGATTTGCTATTGCTTTGTTTATGAAACAGAGAATCAGAAACTTTTCTAGCTCATTAAGTTAATCTTTAACGTTTTGTGGCTTTTGATTCATAAGACCAATTATGCACAAACTGAAAGTATGTAAATATGGATCTCTACCCTTAAGGTAATACTATTTTCTTTATTAATTATCAAAATCAGAAGTAAGCACAGTCATATATCTTGCTACTCTGCTTTTCAAAAAGTGTAGCTCTACCAGAACTAGTATTTCCCAATATTTCCCTCTGGGTATGGTCACACAAAAAGGAGCAACTACTGATCTGACAACCAATTTCTAGAATGACTGTGCTTTTCAAACGTATCACAACAGTGACATATTCAGTTCACACACAAAGATTTTAAATCTTGCAACTTTCACAGAAATTCCTGCTGAAATATTGAAAAATAAAGAGCATCTGCATTCTTAACCAGTATGTGCTTAGGCAAAGTCAATTGAGTATAGGGGAAGAGTAGTGATTTTGAAGGATTAACTAATTAGAAAGGAAACCATTAATAAAAACCTAGAATGTCAAGCATCAGCTAACAGAGAACAGAAGAATTAGTCTTAAATTTTGTTCTAATACCCATTGCACCAAGCAAGGTAAAATTTCACTATCTTACAGTCACTGTAACAGATGAATTGCAAAGTAATTCAGCAGCAGCTCCTAAAATAGAGTAACATATCTTCTTTCTACAAAATTGGACCTAAATTTCTAGCAGTGATGAAACATCGAAGCTTGTTCTTTTGCACTTAAAAATCTTAGTGAAAGAACTCCACTCCCATGGAAAATTTTCTTTACTGTCAACAGAGGGAGTGTGAGTAGGCGACTGTCTCGAGCAGAGTCAGGCACCTTCACACAGAGGACAGTCAGAAGGAATTTCATATAAAACCAAATTTCCCCATTACCTAGAAAAAAGTAGCAAAGCAAATTAGCCTCATGAGGATCAAAACTACTCATTGTAAATAACACTGAAGTTTCCTAAAAAGAGAACTTTGCACTCAAATGAAGAGACAGTATGGAAAAAAATCTATACAGATATCTCACTCTGGAGAATTAAACTTCCTGATATCAATGAAGATCCAGTATTCTCAAAGAATTAATTCTGGTATGTCTGAAGCAATGAAACTCTACAATTAATAGATACCACCACATCAGTTAGTTCATAATTAGACTCATAAATCTGTAGATGCTTTGGAGAATCTCAGGTAGCAGTGAAGCATTTGAAGTCACCTGGGAGCTGCAATCAAATTATCATACAAAATACTCACTTATCAGACTTGCATTTCCAGCGTTCATTAAAAGCTTCTTCTTAAAGAATTCAGAATGACAGATAACAATCAGTGGGCATCATTTTTTCTATATGGATTTTGCTTTGATGCAAAAGACACTTTGGAAATAAGTCTCCTATACTCTGTTCATTAATCCATCATCAACTGTTAAGAAATATGTCTCTGTCTCTTCTCCCTCAAAACCTACTCCCATATCCATAGCTAACTAGCTGCTAAAATAGTATTTAAAAGCAAAAACTGATACTAACTGAGCTTCTGCTGCCTACTGAGGTGCGCAAGATCGGGACAGAAAAGCCTTTCCTGACATTTTCCATAACTGAAAAAAATCCTGACAAAAAAAACTATCAGAGGAAAAGCTATGCTTTTACAATGAAGTAAAAAGGATAGAAAAAATATTCATTGTCCCTCCTAATCTTTGTACACACAGACTTCCTTAAAATTCAGTGGTGTTGGTGAAAAAGGTGTTGAATAAGAAGCCACGGGCTGACAAAGACGTACAGGGAAATTGAACCTGTCTGAATGAGGAAAGAATGATTTTCTCTATCACAATTTAGTTGTGTTGAGAGATATATTCAAGCTGTCAAAAGTGGCAGGAGAAACACATTTACATGTTTAACATTTTTTACTTTACTCCTTGCTTTATGCCTTCTACCCTCAAAATACTATTTAGTTTGAAAATAGTTTTTTCCCACATATTTACATTTACTCAATCTGTAATTGCAACAGAGAAAGTTGATAACTAGTTTATTCAAGTTACATTATACTTGAAAACAATTAAGGGCTGTTAAATCAAAAGGAAATGTCTGCTGAATCTTCTGTTGCCAGGATCACAGTATAGTCTGATTACATTTGGCACCTTCAAAATACATCTTTCCTCAATTTCTATTATTACTTATTTCAGTGATTATTTAAGTAGCTGATTACTAGTCTGAGAGGCATTAGGAAATTCTCTATTTCCTACCTTTTTTTTAATATCAGTCCGTACACCTCATTTGTGGACACCCGTTCATAGAGATTTTGCATGTTCCCAAGAGACACGCATTTAGAAAACAAGCATACTCAACAATCAAGCTCTACTAGCTATCAATCTACTCAGCTCAAAGTATACATACTACTGTGCATGGATGTCCTAGGAAACTCATCTTCCAGTCTCTTGCCATCCAAGTTACTCCCGGAGCAGCTATGTGTGTTAGTTGATACCAAGGCATCAAACCACATGGCAGGAAAGAGGGGACCCCTAACAATATTCCTCAGTGAACAGACTGGCAGAAATGCTGGAAAGTAACACAGCCAGGATTACTACCCCATGAGAGAGAGGGCATTTCTATCATGTTTCTGTCCCGCACTTAGATAGACAAGCAATTTTGCTCTTAGCAAACTATATTCCTACTAGGATACTAAGCAGTCAGGGCAAGAGCTATTATGAAATGATTGCTGCAAATGAAAACTCTACATTGCAAAACACTGTATTTATTAGGTGTAAAAAAATTATTTTGTAAGTCTATTAATGACTACAGTGTTTTTTGTGGTGTTATGCTCAATAAATATTATCTCTTAAACAATAAGGTTGTTTGCTTAGTAATGAAATGCACGTGTACTCTAAAGAAATATTATAGGGACATTTCATTTGGCATGATTTTTCTGTGCTTAATATCCGTGGTCAGGATGAGACAATCCATGACTGATTCAACACTTAAATTACAACAACTTTCAAATCACTAGTCTTGTCCCTTCCTTCTCACATTGCAGAAGATTACAGAATTGGCTATCTCCTCCATTTTAGCATTTTTGTTTCCAGTTTACTAAACACTGAAAAAAAGTAGAATGCGTAATAGACAAACATATGTGTTGGGTTTGCAGGTGTGGGTTCTTTTTATCAGTTAATTAAGGACCATGGGCATTAGCAAATTTTTACCATAATCACATTATTAAATACTTACAAATCCAGAAAACAAAAATATTTTTAGTATGTTACAGTATCTTTGTGAACTACAAGAATGGAGTTTATGGGCAAACTATCTCTATAAAGTTTCTCCTTCCATAAATTAGTGGTATATAATCTTTATTCTCAATTCTATCTCAAGTTAATGTTCCTGAATAAACAGTATGTGCATTACACAAACACACTTTCATACCCCATGCATCACAGTGATATCTTGGCACTTATTCAAGAACTTGAAGATGAATGCATTTTCTTCTTATGCCAGGCTGTGGATATGAATCCCAAGAATAAAAGGAGCAGAGGTGGATTCAGTGGTCTGAACAGAACTGAACTATGACAGTGGAGCAAGGTTAGAATTCAGAGTAGTCCTAACTCTGTGGGCACCACAGTGATTAAAACTCTCCTGAGTGTAAGTGGATTTGATACACATATTGAAGCTAAGTAAGACTTGAAGCATTTGCTACCTCTCAACGTCAGTTTAAAAACGTAAGTATTTTTAAAATCCCGGCCTACAATACAATACAGTGTTTATATAGCCATCAAAAGCTTCATTGCTTTCAGACGAAAAAGGAAATGTGTCTTGTATTAAAAGCCATGTTCAAATACATTTGGAAGGAGCCGTTTGTATTGCCAGAGAACTTCTCAACTAGAACAAATAATAATAAAAAAAGAAAGATAGCAAAAGGAAATACAGTTTCTTATTTTATGTAAATATTAGAAACACTCTTTCTCTTGTAGACACAACAGAAGGAAAACTACTCTTATCCAAAAATCTCCCACAGACATACAAACCACTGATCAACTTAACCTGGTGTCCAACAAACTAGTCACCAAACCAATTCCCTAATTAAATGCTGTGCAAGATTAACCTAATTTTGCTTTATTACTGTTTACAGGAAGAAACAGGATGTAGCCAAGATGAAAAATTAAAAAGAACAAGTAAATTAATCTAGATACTAGAAAGAAAGAATTTCAAATTTTTCCAGGATATTGCTTCAGTTTCCAGACGCTACAGAGTTTGCTTTTATATTAGCTATGCCTGTGGCACCGGAACCAAAGACACTACATGTATCTTGGTTATGTTGGTCTGGGACAGAAACAGCATTTTTTCATTACATTGTGATTTTTATTCTTTTATTTGTTTTCCTCTTGCTTTGCATTTAATTCTTATTTTGTCTCTACCTGTGACACTAGAAAAAGTGAACATGATGTTCACTTTAGGTAGGTCTTATTTCAGATACATACATTTCAGAAACATACTTATGAAGTGACAGTCCCATTTTAACTTTATAAAATACTAACAGCATGAATATAATGTCAGTCACAGGAATTATGTATCTTCCAGCCACTGGAATTCACTGACATTGAAAGACAACTGTTCCCTTAGCCAGCAACAGTCTGATGATGCTAGGCCACAGAACATCCTCTGAAAGAGAACTGATGAGAGAGAAGTAAAATGACGAAAGAAATGACAGCTAACAAAAATAACAATAATAGTAATTATTATTACTCAAAATATGCTTACAATATGAGTTTTTAATACATTTTTATGTGCTAATAGATCATTATTATTGTGAATTTAAGATGGGATATAAGTAAAAGAGAATAGATATAGATTGCATATAAGAAAGAAATTGTTTGCAACAAGGGTGCTGAGATAACTGACACAGGTTTCCTAGAAAAGTTATGGATGCTCCATCCCTCTAACTGTTCCAGGCCTGGCTGGACACGGCTTTGAGCAAACTAGTCTGGTGAATGACACCCTGCCCAGGGCAGGAGGGCTGGAACTAGATGATAGTTAACGATTCCTTCCTACACAAACTATTCTATGATTCTTTGATTTGGTTCTCACCACTCAGAATATTAAACTAAGAAGAAAAGACAAACAATAGCAATTGCTCCACTGAGTATATAAACAAGAATATAGCAAAATGAATTTTGGACTAGCCTGAGTCTTGCTCCCATGGTGGAAATCTCAATAGCACCAGGCAGTAGACAGCTTGAAAAATTTACAGTCACTCAGCACCACAGGGTCACCTGATATCAGTCTATGCACTTGCCTGGCACACACCAAGCACCACTTCTGAAAAATCTTACTCTCATCTCTTCTAAAGTCAATTCTTACATTGCAAAGAAGAGCAATAGCACAACTTACGATTTAAAAGCTTAACTTATACCTACAAGAATACAAAGAAAGGAAACCAATTCTGTTTCTCATGAACATTATCATCAACAGTATCAGAAGCTATGACTTGAAAAATGTATACCTCTTGCTACTAAACACGAGATCACATTTAATTTATTCCATTTTCATCAGAAATTAATGTGCGCTTCAAAGACAATCAGAAATTGCTAAATTCGGCAAAATAGGAGGCTCTTCTAAGCAACTCTTACTTCTTTCTCAAAGACAGAGGAAGTAATACTGCATTTTGTTATTACTACTATTAAGAATATATTGAACGGCACTTCTCTTTGCACATCTTTTCAGGGTAATCTGCAAATAATTTATTACAGTTTTCTTCATAGTCTCACCCCATCTGTTGCCCAAAGTAATTTCTATTTAAATACCTACATACAGAAATCAACTTTAAGAATACAGGCTTCAAAATTTACAAAAATAAATCCCACTTAATGACACAGATACATTTCAGTCATTGACATGTAGGGCATAGGTTCAACTAAAATCCTCCTGATTTTCATCACAGGCAATTATTGCCTGAAAACACAGGATATTCTAGTGCCTTCAGAGTGTATTAAAGTGCCTTCAACTCCCTAAAGAGCGAGGAATTTTTGTCCTTCATATAGATAATTTCAGTAGTAAACAGGCACTAAATGATTATATGAGAACTTATATCTATTGCTTTATAAGGAGGACAGGATCCGTTAAATATGTATATATATAGACACATGAATTTTCTCATAAAGTTTGTCAACTACGACATATGAAATTCAAATTAAACTATTCTAGCAATGCTGAAAGATAGATTACTTGATATTATGCTGTTTCAGAATGGAGCTAGACTTTCAATTTCATTAAATGTTGAAGACTTCAAACAAACATTCCCAGTGTGCACTGACACACTCGCTAGGTTATCACACTGCCTGTATTCCACAGTGGTTGACTATCTTACAAAGTTCTTTCATTTCTCCTCATTTTTCATGAAGGTCCAGATTGTCAGTAGGCTCTGTGACAAGGAAAATTTAGAATATACAAACTGAAGCAACTTCAGTAAGAGATGGTAAGAGCTGTTAGATGGCAAGATGCTTAGTGGTCAAAATGTTTATTTTGAGCTTCAGAAACCCAGAATCAGCCATTTCCACTAGGATAATTTTGAACTTGGATCTGCACATGGGCCCTTCCCCTAAAGCATTCTCGATTAACATGCCACTGGATACTCTGAGATCTGCGTTTCTCCTCTACCTTCCATGCAACTGTGCGCAGAAAATTAATCCTAAACAAAAGAAGCCTTTCTCAGTGAAACATGCATCCAACTTGGAATAACATAATAAAACACTGAAATTACCCCTGTATTCCCTCCCTCAAACAACAGACTGGAGTCCTGAAAACAAATGCAGCCATGATCACAGAATATTCTGAGTTGGAAATGACCCACAAGGATCATTGAGTCCAGCTCTGAAGTGAATGGCCATACAGGGTTCAACCCCACAACCTTGGTGCTCTGGCCAACTGAGATGATCAGCAAGGTTCTTCTGCTCTATACAAGCTGTCTAGCAGCAAAGAGCAGCTTTATTCTCATAGGAATTCATAGCCTGAAAAGGAGTTGGATATTTTTAGATCAAAGTAGCATTTTGATGCTAAGAGAGAGGCATAAAATATCATCGAGAACTAAATTTAATAACACTAGAGGCCAGATAGAAATTTTAGCCATATGTGGTGGCACACAATGTATCATTGCATGTAAAAGGAAAGACTAAAGAATAATAAAAAAGAAACCAAAACCCAACTAAAAATCCCCCCAAAAACCAAACCAAAAAAAGTCCACAGAAACCTGAAGAATTATAGCACTGGATTAGGACAGCATAGAAACATATTTTATATGAAGAAGTTAAAAAATGAACTTTGTTAGAGCACAGAATCCCAGTAATAACTAAATTAAAAATTTTAAATACTCATAATAAGCCACCTCACAATTATTAGGTAGCTATATTAGTCTTTTACTTCATTTCATTCAACCTATACTCCCTGAACAGTTATTCATACTGAAAAATGTGTACAATAGATGTGAGGGAATAAAAGGATCAAAGAGGAAAACAGCTAAAATATATCTGAAAAGCTGGGAACAGAAATTTTACAAAAGCCAGGGAGAGGAGACTAAAGTATCATTAGCCATTTTCATATCCTAATGGAACATGCAAGTTTGAGTATGTTACAAAGAGTGGGTCCGTGGCAAAGAGCCCAAATGAGGTCTGAGAAAGCATAATGTACCTTTAATGATTGAAATAGCAAGAAAATTAAATCTAATCATGTTTCATTAAGCATACTTTAGCTCCCTTTTTTACTAAATTATTCTATTATGATTCCCCAACTGTCTGTTGAAATAACCTTTTACAGCAATCTAATTCACCATCATAAACATGTCTCATTTCTCACAATGAAGCCCCCTGGGATTAGTGAGAGGAGATGGAAAATCTAAACCTTGCCAATCCTGCAGCCACTAAGGTAACCACTCAGGGAGACAAAGATTTTTGTTTTCCTATTTGTGGCTGAGATCATTAAGATATAATTAGAAATGTATTCATGAGTATCAGAGCGTCTGTTATGGAGATACCATTCGCCCAATAAGGATTCTCTATACTAGTCTTTAATAAGCACAGGCGCAGGCATAATCCCCACTTCACTCTCTGGAGAGTTCTGCATTAAATGGACTGCATTAGACATCCCTCTCACTCTCTGCTTTTTAATGGAATCTTATACATGCATGCAGTATTCTCTCAGACTCCATTGTTACCATCAGAACTGCTAGCCTGCTTGCTTTCAGCAATATGTTCCTGCAGTGCCATCCAGATGTGAGCCCTAAAGATAGCTATGTGCAGGGAATTTAAATCCCGCTCCAGAATTTGACACAGGGCAAGCAAACGTAGAACTTGAGAATATACAGTAAGAAATTGATTGTTTACAGAATAATTCTTGCCTCTCTGCAGCGGTGAAAGGAGCCTTCAGTCCTCATACATGTCCTTTCTGCTTTACTCGAATGAAATGTGCAACAAGAAGAAATATTTCACTTTACTCCAATAGGTAACTCAAAGAAATCTGTTTTGTAAAGACTTTGTAAGGACCAATTATTGCCAAACTCTCTATCAAATACCCATGACAGCAACACAAAATTAAAAGCAATGTCACTCACCTAACAGTGCTTAAGTATCTGCCACAGGGATCAGTTTGGGGCCCTCAGTTAAACTGCAGAGTCTAAACTGTAAGTCACCCTATTTAGCATCACAGTGTTTGAACAGTAGTAGTCAGGAGTTTGAAAGGAACACAGTATATGAAATAGAACTTTGCTTCCTGTACCCATATGATCAGTAAAGAAATATATGAGCAAAACATCCAATAGGCAGAAACTGAACCTTGTAATATAAACAGGGGACTCAAAAGAGAAATAAGAGGAAAGAAAAAAATTACCAAAATTTCAGCTGTCTTTGAGATTATGCTCAATTATAATTGTACAGTAATTTCACAATCATAAGCCACACTTTTTTCATTGAATAATCCAGCCTATCCCAGTAGTGCGGCTAATCATAAGGTGCGGCTTATTTATGGACAAATGCCAGGGAAATGCCACTGCCGGGTGGGTGATGAGTTGGAGCCCTGACGAGCGGGGGGCGGGCCATCGGATTGGTGAGGCCAGCCCAGCTTTGTCACCTTCGCATGAGCGAGCGAGTCACCTTTGCCGCCTCTG
>VRYO01000695.1:2912499-2948033 GCA_009812075.1 Sialia sialis
CTTATAATTGTGAAACTACTGTAATTAGAAAGTTAGAGTGGGTAAACTAAGATTGTGTTGTGGTAGGCTTAATCTTTTTTAATACCTATGGCTAATGAATCTACGTTAGCAAGTAATGATTTTTAAGCTTCCCTATAAAAACATTTTACAAAACAAAATGTATTTAGAAACTAAGTCTTTACTATGAGTAAATGACTACAGTTGAAAGCAGAAAGTAAAAAGCAGAATATTAAGATTTAAATTGTTTTTCTTTGTGGAAAACTGACATTCTAAAATCTAATTATCATCCTGCACTTCAAACTCTTCAGGAAGACATTAACCCAATGAATGCATAAAGAATACATGACTGAAGCCAAACCAGACAAATTTCTAGATAAATGATCAGAGTTCAGATGCATAATGTGGAAACCTCTGCCAGCCAGAAACCATTCACGGACATTCAATATTCTTCTACAAACTCTATTGTGAAGCACACAATAGCTCAGTACCTTAGTCATCAGAATGCAGATGGTCAATAAAGGTACAATCAGCAACTGCCGCATTCCTATGCCAATATTTATTTAGATGAGATTAAGAGATGTACCTCAGCTGTTAGACAGAACAGTGATAATGTCACAATAAAATTTTGGTCACAAGATCAATAAACCTTACTCTGAAAAACATGCACCCATGATTTATTTCAGTATGTATTTTCCCTTAAATGCTTTCTCTTTGTGTTGACATTTACATTAGCAGGAACCGTAAATAGCAATTTGCTCTTAATAAGCCTAACAAACATGAAGTGTGGACGAAGTGAGATTTTCTGTTAATATTGCTTCTATAGCAAAAATAAATTAATTTTTAAATGTAGATATTAATCACCTTGGGTGAACACTGATGGTGATTCCTTTCTGTACTACCCATTTAAATTTTTTCATATAATTCAAATAAACTATGGTAAGGTCATGATTTCTCCCTACAACTTGTCAAAGGTCACAGAGGACACACTTTGGTACTAGACTTGCGAAGTCTCATGTTAGAAATAATCTGTCTTTTTGCAGCACCTGCCTTTCACACACTTGAACTGTAGTGCTACAGCTCCTCCTCTTCCATAGGTCTCCATGTGCCCCTCAGCTCCAGCTGTGACCCAGGGAGTGGGGCAGGAGTGAAGGAATGCTGCAGCGCTGCACTCCAGCCAGCAGTTACAGACAGAAGTTAGCCCTGTCAGCGTCCCCAAGCTGTTCTCCTGCTCCCTGTTCTGCTGCTCACCATCTACTGTCACAAAACTCTTGGCACCAGGCACATTTCTTGGTTTTTACATCACGCAATACAGTATGAAGAACACTTAAAAGGTCAAAAAGACTTCGAGATTGCTAACACAATCTGAGATTGTCACACACACATGTATATATATGGGAATATTTCATGTATTACATACATGCACACACACACACACATATATATGAATATTTCAAAGCTATAATCTGACTATGGGAAAGAAACTAAATAAACAAAATAAAATGTGTCCAAGATGTGGGCACTGCAAGACTGTGAGAATAGGAAAAAAGATTAAATAATGGGAGGTGAGATTTGTCCGTTACTGATAAAAGTGGGGGAGGATGAACAATAAAACATAAAGGATTCATTCTGTTTAATCTTATTCACAGCAGAACCAGTTACCAATCTAGAAGATTAACTACTTTAGTTGCATTGCTTAAATTAAGATATAGGAGAAAAGCTGTAAATCTACGAACTTTTGGAGGAAAGGGGTGTGACAGACATAAGATGGATTCTGAACACGATGATGCCAGTTAAATCTCTAATTTAAAAAAACCTCGCAATTATCTCTTTACCCATCCCAAATCACGTCACAAATATTTTTCCCCAAAGTGGGAAAATTGTTTAATTATAATGACTGAGTGATGCTTTGACAGAAGAAAAATTCTGCAAAAATATGCTACGTTAACACTGACAACTCTGAAACTTGTTCATAAACAATGGCTAAATTCTTAAAGAACATCCAAACTTCTTTGTGAATTCCTCAAATTACTGTTAATTTTCAACTCCAAACCCAGCCAGATAAACAACACAAACTTAAAATTAACCTCATAACTCAGAGCTGTGTATTTTTAACTAGCTAATTTCTCTAAGAAACAACTTGCCACAGAAAACAGGTCAATCTGTTTAAGGCATAAAAAAAATTAAGCTGGTTTCTTATATAAAAATGGAAGTTGTAAGACAAATTTCTGCAGCTTCTAACTAAAATCTCACAATACAGAAAGGTTCTCATGTATTCATTTTTAATATATAAAGCAGAATCTTAGTTCAAATAGAAGGTCTACCTACCCTAACAAATATATAAACGCTCAGCAAGAAGAAGCCCTACATGACAGGCATACTGAACACTTTCCTCAGCCTCCAGGAATTCACAGCCCAAGGACTTTAAGCCAGAAGCAGATTTTAAACACATAATAGCTCTCCATGGATTTTTGTTCCAATAATTTGTCCAGTCTAGTTTTTAATTCAAGTAAACTGAGGATGCCATGGAGCAGAGCTGAAAGCTGTACATAACCCTACAGAAAAAAGAAATTGACTTTTTGCCAACTTTTCAGACCCCAAGCTTCCTTTAGTTCTTATCACACAGATCTTTTGTGAGTAGAGAGAGTGAGCTGCAATACTGTTCCCTATTCACCTGATTATGGTACATATATGTAAACATCACACTTGTCCACCACCTTCCAGATTAAAACATACAGAAGGATAATCTCTTTCACAGTGGCCATTTCAGACCTTTGACCATCTCTGTTTTTTTTCTTTACACTATTGGCATTTCTACCATAAACCTTTTGAGATGAAGAATCCAAAATCCACACATGGAATAACATGCACAATGTTTCTCTGCCTACCACTGCAATACTTCCTCTTACAATGAGTGACATTCAGTGTGTTTTCCAGACCAGGATAAAGGATTAACAGATGTTTTTATCAGACTTTTTTTTTTATCTAACCACAATATCTCTTCTTGAGTGATAATGGCAACACATCTTGCATCACTGCATATGTAGAGCTGCAACCATAGACAGCAGTCTCACATTGTTCAATACACACATACAGGTTTCATATCTGCTTTGAAAACGGGTGCAAATTAAACTGAAAGTGAGTAGTATTAAGTGTCAAAAAAACTTGACAGGATTTTAATTACATGAATAAACACAAGATCCTGAAGGTTATCCACAAAAATTCTATCAAAAAAGGCTCAAATCAAGTGTGATGAAAGAATATGTGATTGCTGAACTGCTTTATGACTACAACTAAAAAACAAACCAAAACCAACCCTAACAAATACTGTTTAAGAGGGGGAAAATCTTGCTTTAGAGCCTCTGCATTGTGAACTTTGTAAGTTCTTAAAAAAGTGTGCTTGCTGAAAAAGTGAGAGGTAGAGAACATAAGCACCAATCATGTTTCTATCCAAGCCTTAGGGATGTCTGTGGTGGTAGTCAGTCCAGACCTCTCACTCCTGCTGCTGTTGGTGAAATCCATCACTAAGCAACATAAGCTCAATACCCTTCTGCCCTAAGTTCCCAAGACTAACTGATCTGTCATCTAAAATGAAATTCCTGATAAAATGTTCAGTGTGCATGGAAAAAGGTTATAAACTCTTCCTTCAGGCTGGACTGCGAGAACAAAAACAGAATTATTCCTGATAGAAAGGGCTAGACAGAAAAAATGAAGGACTGAAGATTTTTTATTAAAGCTTTCTGTCAATACAAAGTGACAAAATAAAAATTATTTCCCTATCAGGGCAAAAAATAATGTATTTTCCATACTTGAAGAAGTTTGGGGATATTTTACACATGATTCTTCACTTAAATACTTCACCTACACATTTTAAATATTCTACAAATCTTAATTGTCCTAAAGCTCATAGAATTAAAAACAAAAACAAAACAAAACAAACAAACAACCAAAAAAAAACAACCAAAAAAAACCCCAAAAACCCCCCCCCCCAAAAAAAAACAAAAAACAAAAAAATAAAAAAAAAGTCTTACTTAACATTTAAGTAGACCTGTTTCTCAATAAATACAATCTAATAACATCAGCTTTATCTGTCATGTAAAAAGATGAAGTTAGCATGTTCCCTTAAAGGTCAGAGCTGCGCTGTTTGTAAGTAAAAATATCATCATTAGGAAAAATTTTTCACAATAATATTCAAGCTACTCAATCTCAATTTATGAAAAAAAATGAAACTGTTTATAACACTGCTGAAAACCACAAGACTCATATTTCAGGTAATATATGAATTTCATAAATGTCCGAGTGTATTGAGAGACAAAAGAAGTTGACAGAAACACTAAGTGACTTTATACACCCATCCATTCAACCCTGACGTGGATCTGCCTTGGATTTGGTTCATAAAACACCAGTCTCCCGCACGCAGTATAAAATGTAGATGGCTCAGCTAAAGAAGAATTGGGAGTGAAGCCAAGCCAGCTGAATAAGCATTGCCACTTCAGTCCATCCACTTTGCTCAAGCATACAACTTATTAGGAAGCAGGAAAAATATGAAAAGCTCAGAAACCCAAACTCACCTGAAAGACTAGTGACTTGGATCCTAGTCTAGAGGAGTTAATGTATCTAAGTATACATAGGGCTCAGTGTATGGTGGATACCATGCTAGGAGATAACCTGTGGGGTAATTTTTGTTCAGTTGGTTGATTTTTTGGAAGATGGACTGGACTGGGACAATCAAATCACAAAATAATATATGGTTGAAGGTCCCTCGGGAGCTCTCCAGTCTAGCTGGCTGCTTAGCTCAGGCTGCATAGATCCTCCAAGAATGGAGATGTTACAACTTCCCTCACGTCTCATTCCAGTGTTTGACCACCCACTCCACAGAAGGGTTTCTTCCTATATCAAGCTGTAATTTCCCATCTTCTAGCTTGTATTGTTGTCCCTCCATGGTGCACTATTGAGTCAAGTCTGGCTTCATGTTCTCTGTACTGTCCCATGAGCCAGCTACAGGCAGGAAAAATATCCCCCCAGATTTCTTTGCAAAGGTTGTATGAAACTTGTTATCTCGTCCTCTCCCTGTGTGCCATGTGCTCCACCCTGATGATCAGGGTGGGCTTGCTCCAAGATGTCAAAGTTTCAGGGTAAGCACTATTACAGCTTTTACAATATATTTTAGTATTTTCTCTGAACACATTATTTGAAAACTATGTATTCCAAACAAGTTTAGCCTTCCAAGAAAAACCAACTTTTAAGAGCTGCTCAGAATAACCATTATTACCACATTTGTAACTGGAGGGGTTTAAGGGAAATGACAACTAGCAGCATCCAACAATATCCAAAGAACAACAGGCAATCCTCTAAATACAGGAAAAACCTAGTGGATTTTGAGCAACAGCCAAGGGCCAATAACAGCACACAATAACAAGCAGATGATCCTCCCTTTATAGGCGCAGAGACCTTTAAAACAACTGTTGTGTTGGATCTTAAATTACACCTGAAGGGATCTTTCCGTACTTCATACCGCAACTCTGGATAAATATTAGAGTTATAGTTAGTCACTAATTGCTTTGAACATTCCTGCAAAGACTTAATTCAACAGAAGAGCAAAAAGACCAGACTCCAGCTGGGCTCTAGGTCACTTTGGAGCAACACTGTGAAAATGGACAGAGCAATGACATGATAAATACATGGATGTGCCATGCAAGGAACAACAGTGATGATTACTTTGTAACAGCTTTTTCTTTGAAGCTGTGAATATATTTTCTTTCAAAAGACAACTTGTAAGATACTATACCATAATACACAAAATAACTATCCACTACTGTAGAAACATTCATGAAAAAATCCACCTTCACAAAACCAGTATGTTTGCTTGCTTACTGAAGACCAGTAATATATAATATGAAGAGTGAGATCAAAGAAATGCAAAACAGTCACAACATCATAAAACTCAGAAATGTGTTCTAGTAGCAGCAGTAATCATGGTCACATTTTTTGCAAAGTACAGATACCTATGCATATGCACTTCACTATCTATTTGTGTTTTTCTTACCTAATATGTTATAGCTAGCTTTAAAATCTTGCTACAGTCTTTCAGATTCATATTTCTTACCTGTACAATTTTCAATTTTTAGGACAAGATAAATAAATAACTACTAACAAGCACGTAAGAATATTGTTTATACATGAGTTTTCTTACGTTCCTAAGCACTGCATATAAAATAGAAAAAAAATAGCTGGGTAGCATACACACCAAAATATTAGTGTCTAGCATTAGAAAGCAATTCCTTTAAGATGTAAATGGCTGAATTTTCTTCCTATACAAGAACATAATGTTGTCACAAATGTTGTGGACTCAATTTTTCTCTCAGAAGTGATGCTCCAGGTGATTTAGTAAATAATTTTGTTTCCTCCCCCTAACAGGAGCATGGGTTCAAAGTAATTTTCTAGATAAGAGAGAAAGTGATAGAAATATATGCTTTAGCAATACTTCTCCTTTATTTAAAACCCATTTCATTATGCAGAATATCAATTTATACTATTAAAATTATTTAAAGGATGGCTCTGCTTCCTCTCATTTCTTTCTCCATCAGCAGTCCTACTGGGACATACAGCAATCATACTCAGACATACAGTTATAAAACAGGCTGCCCATATTTATTTAGTGCTTCTCATAACAAAATCTGAATACCTTCTAAATATGAACCTTAATGAATCCATCTTAATGAAATAACCTTAACAAATTCATCTTAATGAATCTATCTTATGAATAAACTTTTATGAATTCACCTTCTCTACATTCTTGTAATATACACTTTTAGTTTAGACATTAACTTAAAATAAAAAACATCATTAAAGAATTTTGTTTGAATAAGGTCCAGTTGGGACCTTAAACAGGCTTAGTTTCAGAATGATGAGAACCAATTGCTGAGTTTTCTCAGAGTAAAGGTGCTCATTAGACACCTAAAGGACAGAAGCACAACAAGCATATGATGAAAAAGAGGGCTTACACAACTTTCCCAGGACAGATATCAGCAGCAGGAACAGGAAGCAGTTCTCTCAATTCTCTCACTACTCTGTCAACAAGCCCAATCTTTATCCCCCAAACCATGTACTTCAAGTTTTCAGTTTTTTCATTAACCTGTTCTAAAACATTTGCAACAAATTCACATTCAATTACTTCAAAAAGGAAGCTGAATTAAAGCCAGCCAAAATTATTTGGCTCAAGCAACTCTACAAGAAAGGCTGAAAATCAGCAACTGATACCATTCAAAAAAAACAGTAACAAAGCCCCAATAACAATAATTTTCTCAATGTGATGGATGGAAAGCAAATAATTCCAGCTCTGTTTAAATTTGGCAGCTGTTACCTCGGAGTTAGACATCTTCATGAATTGCTGCCACACACTGAGTGCAGCAAAGACAACTCTTAATCTCTGTGGCTGTAGTAAACAGGCTGAAAATCTAGCATACACCACAATGATAATAAAAAAGAAAAATGTTTCTTCCATCATTTGCAGGAAAATGCCTCTGCAAAGGGAATTTCTCTTGTCCTTATCACTGGGGAACAAAGGGCTGGAGACTAGCACTATGGAAAGGGACCTTGGATCCTGGTTGATGGCAAGTTGAATATGAGTCAGCAGCCAAAAGGGCCAACCTGGGGTGTCCTGGGGACATGAGGCACAACATCGACAGCTGAGCAAGACAGAGGATTGTCCTGCCTTGCTCTGCACTGGGGTGGCCTCAACTCGAGTGCTGTGGGCAGGTTTGGGCACTACAATGTAAGAGGACATCAAACCATAAGAGAATGTTCAGAGAAGGGTGAATAAGAGGGTGCAAGGTCTAAAGGGCAAGATCTACAAGGAGCAGATGAAGCCTCTTAGCTTGCTCAGCTTGAAGGAGAAAAGGCTGAGGGGAGACCTCATCAGTCTACGACTTCCTCAAGTGAGGCAGCAGACACGAGAGGTTGCTCTCTCTCTGGTCACCATCAGCAGGACACCAGGAAACGGAATGGAGCTGCATCAGGGGAAGTTCAGATTGGACATTAGGAAAAGATTCCACACTGAGAGGGTGGCTGGGCACTGGTTGAGGAAGTGGTTGCAGCACAATGACTGACAGAGTTCAAGGAGCATCTGGACAACACTCTTAGTTATATAGTGACTAATATAGTTCTGAAGGAAGCAGGAGTTGGACAGTATGAGCCTTCCAACTGCAGACAATCTATGGTTCTGGGATTGCTTTATCCGTATGCAAAACCACTGCACATCACATGACAACATCTAGGGAAAGAAATCAAATATCATGGGTTGTTGTTATTAACCACAATCAGAAAACATTTTTATACCAAGCATTTTGGCTTCCAATAGTTTTGTTGTCATCTGTTAAGAACACAATTGTTACACATGAATAACTGTTAGGAATTCATTCCATGTACAGTGTATATAATTTGAGAAATCAGTTGACCATAACAGATTAACAACCCAATTCAGAGCTAATCAAACATTTATGTGTATAAAACACTTCCTTAGAAACTCCTGACTAAAAGATTAGTAAAATAAAAGAAAAAAAATCTGTTTCTGAAAATAAAATTTCCTATCAGCAGGATTTTCCTTCCTGATAAAAAATTCTCTGGAGAGCTCTACTTAGACATGTTTATTTCCAGGAGTACAAATTCAGACGTGCAAGCTTACCCTTATTAAGTATCCAATATTTTCAAGTCAGCAATTTAAGAGAGATAAGCAGTCTCAGGAATCTCGTCCTTAAACTAAAAGTTTAAGCAGTTAACAGGGTAATGAAAAATTCTATCATTCCTACCAGAGGAGCCATATTTTATTCCTGGAAAATTGGAAATTAACATATTGTACACTACTGCCTTTTACAGTGCCTTCTTTGGTGTATAGAAACACTCCTATTAATTTGATTTTGTATTAAAAAGAGAATAAATATAATACCTTTCTGAATACTGACACAAGACTTGAATGCTTTGGTAAGAAATTTGTCATTTTGGAAAGGATTTAAACCATTCTCAGCGGTGAAGTGTTCTACTCACAGTAAATTTTACACTTGAATTACATTTATCTTCTTTAAATAATATCTCATAATTTTTTCTCATTCCAAATACATAAATTCTACGATAGTTCAACACTTTTCCACTAGTTTCTCCTAAACCCATCTTTGGATATTAAATGTCTTTCAAAATTAGAAATTATTTTGCTTTATAAACTACCCATTAAAGTAGGGTTTTGGCATTTTCACTTTCAGAAATCCTCATAGATTACATTCCTAATTTGTCACAGCCATTTTTAATATGCTGCCACAACATACAATTTGACTATTAAATCCAGTAGATTTGAGGAAATGTGCATACTTCAAAGAAAGACAAAAAAATAGAGATACTAATTATGGATACACTTAGGGTTTGTAACTAGAACTAATGTCCGTCCTGCAGAAGCCATAAAAATCACTCCCAGAATCTAATTTCAAATACCTTATAAATGCAAGTTTTCCCTAACAGCAGTAACGAACTGGTGAAGGACACCAAAAAGAGCCATTGCATTGAACACTTTAGTAACAGGATTGAAAATACAGAGATGAATAGGAATACCACATACAAAGGTATTAAAATAAATAGTATTTCCTGTTCATTGAAAGACATATAAACTAAGCATTCCCAGATATCTTTGTGTTGGTTTTTCTACTAGAGAGCTGATTCTAAATTAACGATTGATATGCCTACAGACTAGAGCGAGATATCCAGAGTAATCAATCAGCTTCAATCTTCTCATGCAAGCACAGAGCTGAAAGCTGTAAGTCAAAGCTCATTTATAGCACAGAAGACTAAGGGCCCATTCACACTAAATTCCAGAGCTTTTATTATTTGCCAAATTTACTATCCTAATTTTCTCCAGCAGATGAGTTCCGCAGCATAAACTTGTACTTGACAGAATATAGGAGAAAGAGTCTCCGCGTCTTTTGTTTCAAGTACTCATCTTGCATGGCTTATGAGTACTTGCAAGAGTTAGAAACATTCTTCCCATTCTTTCAGACAACCAACAAGATGTACACCACACTGAACTAGGAGGTGCTTTCTTTAACAAACACAAGTAAACTAATGCTTCAAATGTTGCAATAACATCTAATCCATGTCCCCCTATACTTATCATCCATGTGGCTGCTAGACAGAAAAATACCTCTGTGTTTTCCCTCAAATGATATATGACTGTAATCTCTCACTAGAAAACAGAAACCAAGCAAAAGAGGAATGATGAGGCTCTTCTCTTCCCTCTCCAGTGTTCTTTTTCTCCATTTTTATAATATTTTCACAGGTAAGACTGGCTGTAAAACAACTGTTATTCTAAAATCATTTTAAGTGGATGGCTTCGTTACTTAAATTGAATCACAAGGAGTAGCATCTCTGACTATAACCATTTCCTGTGGCCTTTTCCCCCTATTAAAATTAAAATTAAACATAGAATCCAACCATTGCTTCTACTTGGATGCTATGCAATTTCTTTATCTAGTCATACATGGCTATATATTCTCTACTTAGACAAAATTTCCACAAAACTGTTAGCTTTCTTGAAAAGAAGTTGTTACACAAGAAAATTGGTGTGGCTTGTTTCTTCTTTTAAAGTGCATGCTTACACATTTTTTATGTAACTATTACAATTTTTCTTCTAATTATGCTGAGTTCATATTCTCTCCCTTAGTGATAAATGCAATATTGAACTCTATTTTCAACTGCAATTACAACAAAGTGAGCAAAGCACACCTTCGAAAAGGACCACTGACTGCCACTATAGCAATGACTGTTAAGATCTCCAATATAGCCATTCCAAAATATACAGGGACAGTAAAAAATTTCGAACGCATGCATAACTAGGAAGAAGAAACAAAAATATATGAACAGGACTGCAAAGGGAAATCTATTTTGTATTTTCATACTAAGAGCTTTCCACTGTATTTGAAGGGAAATAATTTAAAATATGTAATTTTAAAATTAATTTTAATTACTTCACAAACATAAACAGAAGAAGTGAACTTATGTTAAGAACAGAATGATAGTATAAATAAAACAATCACAGTATTTGAATCTTTAAAATAGACTGTGCAGTCTAGACATGAAGACACTATCTACTATTGATCATATTTAATAATAAGATATCATTTTAAAACATTAATATTCAATCTTACTATAATTTTTATTGGAAGAATATGCTTTTGATTTTAACTGTCTGTTAAGAGAATTTGAAAAAAAAAAAAAATCTACAGCAAAAACTGGCATCTGTGATAATATCCTGGTGTGACTAAAAGCTACACCAGAAGTATTAATAGGATAACCACATAATTGACTACTGGACTTTAAAAATAGGGCAGCACTGAGCTCCTAATCTCAAGAATCATTAACTTTAGTTTTAAAACTTGGCATACCAACTACATAGAATTTCTTTTCTATTCAACAGCTTACATTCAGGTAACACTAAATGAAGACCAGGTAATATTTATGGTGTTACCCTTTTAAAAGTAACATAACACAGAAAATAACATTTATGTCAACTTCATTGCTTGCTATTCACCAAAATCTCGATAGCAACCTAAAACACCAATAGCCATAATTTACAAAAATGGCAGTAAAACATTTCCAAATTCTTTTTCAACCTAATTCCAGGATTATATCATAATAATCAAAATCAGTATTTTGTGTATCATAAACTGATATTGAAGGCAGATGAAATAGGTTTGACATTGCAAAATATATTAGAAACAGAATACTAAGGATGCAGCAGTAAGAGACAGCAAGAAAGTAAAACATGGAATATATCCCACAGTAACTTTTCTTGCTACAACCCCTTCTTCATCAACAGCAGCATTTCATATTTATAACTTATATCAACCAAACTTCTGGCATTATTTACATGAGCATGGAATTTGGCTCATTATATTTAATCTTGCTACCATCTTTTAATTTTTTCACATAGTGATGTCAGCTTTCCTTCTGCTTTTTAATCCTTTACTTCCTGAAAACACTTGTAAATTGTCAATATATCTCCGTTTTTCCACAGATACGCATCACTACATTTTCACTGACCACATTAGACATTATTTCAAGATTGATGTCTACTCATATTGCAGTCATACCTTCATATTGCCTTGTAGGACTACTTACAATCTACATAACCACTAGCATCAAGATCTGGGATCTGATGAAATTAATTTGCCTTCAGGTGAACCATGAAATTCACCTCTGAAGTTCTTTCACGAAGAACTGTATTCTGGTTTTTCATACACTCACAAACCACATAATTAATGTGTATTTCCTAAATGTAACTGAGTGTTGAAAGATGAATGAGTGCAGAGGGTTTCCAGGGGAACTAGAACTCTATTTAAAGCCTCTTACTAATTAGCTCAGTGACTAAACCCTAGTTCAGGTGAAGATAAATTATGGCTATTCTCTTAGAACAACTTTTTAGGTAGACAGATTTTTTTCACTGATGCAGTTCTTTTTGCTTAGCAACTATAACATTTACTAAATTGCAGTCATAATTGACATGAAAGGATACTTTTCATATTCTTAGACTGAATTTAGAGATCTAACTGGTCCAGAGAGATGACAGAGGATAAAAAAGCTTGCCAAATCTCAGTGTTAATGCTTAGACCACAACTCTGAGTAGTATGCAGTGTATAAGAGGTAGTATAACTTTACACTGATGAGCAGTGAAAAGCAGTCATATTAAAAATCATTTCTTGTGAACTGCTCAGTGTCTGCAAGCCATCACATCCATGCGACTGTGCTAGCTAGATTAAAGCTCGCACATTCAATCCCACTTGTATTGTAGCACAGCCTAAAAACAAAGATTGCTCCTGGAAATGCCTTTCAATTTTGAGCCCACAGTATTTCCTGTCAGAGTCTCACAGATTCAATGTCCCGTCAGTTGCACTGCAGGAAATAACATAAAAAGTACAGTAATATCACGATTATAAGTTGCACCTGAATATAAGCCGCACTTCTGGGTAGCCAGGAAGACCACGGGATTTGTCCATATATAAGCCGCACCCAAATATAAGCCGCACCTTTTTTTTTTTAAAGCGAGGATCCATGTGCAACAAAGTAACGAGTTAGTAACAGAATCATGGGATCGTGGGGTTTGCTGTCAAGTTGCTCAAATTGCAAACAGTTTTCACAGACCAGAGGAGCCTTTAAACGTAGCCTCACTCGCCCGCTCTGCTTGGTGGTGGTCCAGCCGCTTGCCCGCCCCACTCGCCTGTGGCCCCGCTTGCCGCTGCTCACCCGCGGCTCCGCTCACCGTGGCTTGCCGTAGCTTGCTGTGCCCCCACGGCAGCACGGTGGCCCCGACCGGTGGCACAGCGCGGCAGCCCACACCAGAAGCAAAGCGGGACGGCATAACCCTGCGCCAAGCAGAAGTGCGGCGGCTCCGACTGGCAGCACAGCGTGGCGGCCCTGACCAGAGGTACAGCAGGACGGCACAGCCCCACTCCAAGCGGAAGCGCAGCGGCTCCGACCGGCGGCATAGCGCAGCGGCCCCAACTGGCAACACGGCAGGACAGCGCTCCCTGGCCGGCACTGCTCCCCCGCTGGCCCGCCGCTCCTGGCAGCAGTTGCAACCCTGCCGCCAGCCCGCCCAGCTCGTCCCGCCTGGCAGCGGCAGCGACCCCGCTGTTGGCCAGCTCGTCCCACTCCCTGGTGACCCCACTGCCAGCCCGCCTGGCTCCTTGGCGGCTCTGCCGCTGGCAAGCCTGCCCTGCTTGGCAAAGCCCGCTCCCCACTTGTCCGGCCACTGCTCAGTGGCAGCTCTCCGCTTGGCCAGCTCTCATTTCCAGGTTGGCATTTTGCTGAGATTTGTCCATAGATAAGCCTCACCTGAATATAAACTGCACCACTGGGGTAGGCTGGATTCTTCAATGAAAAAGGTGCGGCTTATATTCCTGAAATTACTGTACACATTGTATATTAAGTCTTGGCACAGAAATTATTAAGTACTACTAATAAAGCATAGACTAGATGGTAATAGTTCTACATGAAATTACTGTCAGTATAAAAGAGAATGTTGACTCTGAAGCACAATTTAATAGTTTAGGGGCTGCTAAAGGTCTATGTATAATGTCACAGAGCTCAATGTGACTATTTTTGCTGATCCTTAAAACTGATGAAAGTATAAACCTAGACAAAGGGTAGTTTATGGAGAATAATGGGAATCAAATCACCCATATGACTGAAAATTACAGTAATTTCAAGATTATAAGCTGCACCTTTTTCATTGAAGAATCCAGCCTACCCCAGTAGTGCGGCTTATATTCAGGTGCGGCTTATTCATGGACAAATCTCAGCGAAATGCCAACCCGGAAGTGAGAGCCAGCCGGGGAGAGAGCTGCCGCGGAGCCGCCGCTGGGTGGGTGGTGAGCCGGAGCCACTGGCGAGAGGGCAGCAAGCTGCCGCTGGATTGGCAAGGCCAGCCCGGCTTCGCCGCCTTCACACGAGCGAACGAGCCACCTTTGCCGCATTCGCATGGGCGAGCAAGCCGCTTTCACTGTGGCCAGTGCGCTGCCGCTGGTGCCGCCTCCCTTGGAGTGGGCGAGCGAATGCCGCTGGCTCTGCTTCCCTTCGCACGGGCGAGCGAGCACTGCTGGCGCTGCCTCCCTCGGAGCGGGCGCCGATTCCGCCACTTCCCTTCGCACAGGCGAGCCAGTGCCACCAGTGCTGCCTCCCTTCACACAGGTGGGTGAGCAAGCGCCACCGCATCCCTTTGCATGGGCAGGTGAGCGAGTGCCGCCCCATCCCTTTGCATGGGCAGGTGAATAAGCACAGCCGCCCCTGCATCCCTTTGCATGGGCGGGCGAGCAAGCGCCGCCGCCGCTGCATCCCTTTGCACGGGTGGGTGAGCAAGCGCCGCCACCACTGCATCCCTTTGCACGGGCGGGCGAGCAAGTGTCACTGCCACTCCATCCCTTTGCACGGGGGGCGAGTGAGCGCCGCTCCCCGGTGCTCCCACTGCCTGCTGCTCCCAGCGTTGCCATCTCCCGCTAGCAGCCAGCCCCTCCCAGTCCACCCCTGGTGATGCCTGGCTTCTCAGAAGCACCCCCACCCTGCTGCGCGGAGAAAAAACCAAAACAAACCAAAACAAAAAACCCTGCGGCTTATATTTGGGTGCGGCTTATATATGGACCAATCCCGTGGTCTACCCAGCTACCCGGATGTGCGGCTTATATTCATGTGCGGCTTATAATTGTGAAATTACTGTATTTCAGAAGGGAGTTTGTTAATCTGTCCTGTTGAATCCATTCTGTTCAAAAGAAGAATAGCTGAATGATGAATCCTTCCAGTCTAATTTAGTCCTGGCTCCTGAATTTCCCCAAATGCCTAATATTCCTTTGCTGAATACAGTTTTCTGTAGGGAAAACAGAGGAATTGGTTGCTACCTTCATTTGAATTCAGTTTTCTGCAGGGAAAACAGAGGAACAGGTTGCCACCCTCATTTGCTGTTTCTGGTGTTACATCTTGCATCCCTTGATCCAAACAAGACCACATCTCACAGCCACTGTACTGGTAAAGCTCAAATGCTGTATATGGCAACTGAAGCAATTACAGGTGTCCCTTCTGAACAAAGTATGTTGAAAGGGGATTTTTTTCCTCCCTAAAAGCTACATGATTTTTCCCCAAATCCAACCATAAACTCAAAGATAGCCATAGAGGTTCAAGAGACCTGTGAAACCTTGACAGACTAGTCATGCACTTTTGAGCTAAACTGCTTTACTCCCTAAGAAAACACTAAACTATTTCTAGAACTCATGAAGTTAAACTTCATGTGTGGAGGTCAGGAGGGAGCATTTTTGACTGACTACAACTTACATGGTATGACATAAACACATTTTAAATTCCATGACTGCAGACACATTATAAAAAATTTTCCAATACCTGAGAATATTTTGAGAGATCATAATCATGTTCAAATACTCATAGCTATAGACCAACATATATATTATGCATATATTATTTATATATTATACATATATATATTTTAATGTCAATATTCTACCACCTGAAGACATTTACAATTTTAACTAAATATTTAAGGATATTAATATGAAACATTTGACTTCCACATTTTACTGAGTTCTTTTATTACTACCTAAAATTAGTATTCATGCTAAGTCAAAACTATTTATGAACTACATTAAAATGTATGGTTTTAGTCTCAATACTTATCACAAAAAAAGATTTATACATATAGATACACAAAATATCATAAAGCCTGTATTCTTTATGCTGCTGGAAAAATCTTTCATCACTAACAAGGTTACTTTAATAAAAAACGGCTTATCTGGGTATGCAGTATTACATAGATTCAAAATGATAGGCAGTAAAATAAATCACTGCAAAGGAAGAGTGAAGATTAAAATACTGAAACTTAGGAATATCAAAGTTGTTTCAGAATCTCATTTATGAACCTCATCTACCCTGAATAATACTGAATTTCAAGAATGATACAAAAGCAAGTATGCGATCTGCCTGCATTTACTTATAATGCATATTTAGTGTTCATCAGGAGCATGCTTACACGACAGGACACTTACCTGATACACTTCATGAACTTATAAATTTAAAAAATTAACAAGAGACTGGAATTTAACAATGAGAAGGTTAATGTACCCACAGTACCCAGTTTCCAAACTAGCCCAAAGATCTCTCTTCTTCATTTACATATTTGTGTTGCAACATTTCAGAAAAACAAAACCAACAGTTTTCATGATCTTTATAGGTGGCAGATTCTATTTAGGGATGGGAGCTCCATATGTGGCAATCCAAAATCATATCCTTGATACTTTATATTGAAAGAAATTCTAAAAGCAAATAGTGGAATTTGAGCTTACCATGCCAACAGTATCAAATCTGTAGTTAAGGCTATTAAATAATATGCAGCTTCCTCAGCATTTCTTGTATGGACTAGGCAAATATATGGTTCTAATTAGGAATCCAGCTCATTAATTCTATTTTTCAGGGGATTTTTTGATTCAAGACAGAAAAAAGTACTTATCCTGAAACTTCTAATACAGGTGGACTAGCTGGTGAGAACCTCCTAAATGTCTGCTTACTCTAGATTCGTTTTAGTAGACTGTTCCACTTGATTTCACCAACTTCTTATTATTTTATCAACATTGTTAATAAAACTTATTAGTTAGCCATGATTTAGGAGACAGGATATCTATCTATCAGAACATATATCCATATTAAAAATTATTCTTACCAGGATGACTTGGAAAAGAACTGGAAAAAGATGGAGTTCTTCCATGAAGCTGTAAAAATATTTTTTAAAATTTATTTTAAAACAGTGAAAGTACATTTTTAATAGCAGTAATTAATAAAATACCACAACTATAGCACTATATATACTATGAAATAGAATGCACTATTAACTGTTTGAATTAATAGAAATTAATTAATAGAAATTATAAATATGGTGTGTTTTTTTAAAGAATGCCATGTTAACTAACTTCTTGGGTTTAACATATTTATATATGATACTTCTGTCAGACATCTGACAATGCTGAGCAGTAGTGGCCCAGAAGAAGTCACCTATATTCTCCTGCATTTCAAAATCAGATAAAACCCAGCATATATGTGCTTAAAGAAAGAATATTCTCAATAATCAGTAATATTTTACATTAATGAAGTGTTTTCTAAGAGCACAAAACACTGTATTAGAAAAGCATGTGTCTCACACACTATGATGCTATATGAATCATGTGATTACATGCTTTTTACTGTATTATATTGTCTAATTGGAAGAATGATTGTCACTTTTTCTTACACACTATACTAAATGCTTGTTCACCAAACAGTGCAGAGAACACCCAATTTTGTGTTTCAAAAATTTTTTCTTGTATCACCTTAATGTCACTGAAGTGCTCCATAAACAATTGGTAGGTTTAGCTTTGTGACACAGCAAAGATAAGACAGCATTAAGAAGCCCATGTAATAAATGCAGAATTTAAACACAGAGAGCACATCTGGGATCTCAGTGTACATAACTGCATAATTGACTTGACAATATTGGAAGTATCTCAGTTAAAAGTACCAAGTTATATTACACATTTCAGTGTGAAAAAATTGGAGTTATATTTGACTAAAGTAAGTATCTAATTTCATGTTTGAAGCTTTACTGTGTAAAATTATATTGGCTTCTGGTAAAATAATAATCAGATTAATTCTGTTTGGTAAACTATTTGTTAAAAAGAACTCATATATACCTAAAATCACGTAGTTCCATGTGAGACTTTTTACTCATGTGCAATAAGGTAAAATGAGAAGGTGTTACTTTTATGGATGGTATAAACTAAAATACTAAACTGTGAACTGAAGCAGCTAAAAGGAATTTATCATTCTCCCCTATGAACTTAATGAAAAAAAATCAGAGGGGGCTAGCACAGACTTCCTAAAGGTTATAAAAGAAATGCTTCACTTAGATTAATATCACCTGTAAGAGCCCTGGTTGTTCATATTTGCTGGAATCACATTTTGTAAAGGAAATACAAACAAGGAATGAAAGTGATGCTAAGAGAACATCAATATCTATGAATAAATCAGAATTACTTCTAGGTTATGCAGATATATGCATTATGTATGAATAATGGTTTACTTTTTCCATATTGTTTTTCTATTTCTCTGATTCCTGCCTTCACCTAAATGTAATAATGATTTTATGATATAGAATCTATATGAGTTAAGGGTGGGAATAAGAGCTGTTGCATTGTACAGCACTGACATGTGGACCTGGAGACAAGTATAGTAATTTCACTACTATAAGGCGCACTGAACTATAAGGCACACTTCTGGGTTGTTGGTAAATTTCAGAACTCTGTCCATATATAAGGCGCACCGGACTATAAGGTGCACCTCTTTTTTGCAGCGAGGATCCACTGCTGGCTCTCCCCGTGCGGCTGCTGCAGCTGCCGGCTTCTTGTCGCGGCTCTCGCTTCCGGGTTGGTAAATTTCTGAACTTTGTCCATATATAAGGCGCACTGGACTATAAGACACACTTCCGGGTTCCGAGCAAAATTTTAGTCAAAAGGTTGCGCCTTATAGGCGTGAAATTACTGTAAGTCCACTAAACTGTTCAAAACAGAACAAAACAGTACTATTTTATGCAACCACATATAGACATTTAACAAAACTAACTAACTGCCTTGTTCAAACAAATATGCTCATTCTTTCTTGCATACAAAAATGTTACACTCAACAGAGGGAAAAAAGTTTAGGTAAGGAAAGAAATTCATTATTTCTAAGTTTAGAATCTTAAGGACAATTTCTCTTCTTATTAAATTGAGGGAAATTTTTTCCCATATGCAATAGAAACATGTTACTTTCATAGGTCAGGAGAACATGAAAGCTAATCTCCTCTGGGCCATCTAATAACCCTTAAAATAGACAGTTATGGCAGTAAGGACACAGCCAGGTCATAATAGAGTCCCAGGACTAGAGACAGGAGGACTTATTATATCTGAGGTTCATTTCCAGAGCCAAATCTACTAGTTAAACGTTTAATCCATGCCTGCAAAACAGAATTCTGCTGATGTAAGTATAACAATACTGAATGTAAAGAAAGTCATTTAAACACCACAGACTCCCAAAAACAGCAGCTACTGTAACAGCAAACATACTGACAAAATGAAGTTTTGCCAGCACAAGCCTACTTATGCTTAGGGCTTATTGGAATTACCCCAGCAAAAGCTGCTCACTTTGCTACATAAGCAGCATTTAAACCGTGAACACATTAGCAGTAAAATACAATCAAATACCAAGAGTAACTAAGCAATCCTAGTTTAGGTAGAAGCTAGAAAAACACTTTTGTGGTAGAGGGTAAATTATGAAACAATTGTTTTCAAATATGGAAGCGGTCCCAATTGTTACAGCATAACAAAGTTAATTATACTTTCTGCTGAGATAAGCTATGACAAAACTAGAGCCAAAAGGTCTGTCCCCCTTAAAGGTCACCTGCCAACGTTTATGATTGAAACAATAAAAAGCTGCAGCAAGAAAATTATACACATAATCTAACTAAAGCACAAAGTCTCATCAAGCACTGCATTAAGACAAAGCTTAAAGGTGATTTATCCTAGATTTGTACATATGATCCTTGTATATATAATATGTGTGACTTTATCACACTCTCCATTTGCTGTCTTATATAGTTTTACAAAGGAATTGTCTTAAAGCTGGTGAAAGAGGAGTTTAGCTGCGGGATTTATTTCATAGAATGTTCATATTCTAAAACGAAAGTATTTTGCTTCTTCACAGACTGTTACATAATTTATATTACATTAGGTCCTATCCTGTTTGGAAAACATACAGAATCATCATGATATACATATGCAAATCATATGCATACACTATTGACCTGATTTTAAAAGACTTGTCATTAGTACAATCTAAATTTTTCATATACTAACAATTTCCAGAATGAGATTTTGCCTCCAGTTTTGCTTTCCAACAATATGCAAGACCTGTTTTTCTAAGAAATCCTAAATTACTTTCTTGCAAAACAAGATTCTACCGCAAGACACTAAGCACAAAAGGCTTTTTGCTACAGATTTGATACCTTAAAAATTTAAAAGACAGAAAATGTGATGTTATCAGAGAGACACTTCAGAGAAAAGTTGGTCGGAGGGTAATCTGGGTGTTACAGACATTCTAAGCTGAACAAATGAGTAGAAATTATTCTGCAGCACAGAACTGTTGGACATGCACAAAGAAAGAACCATTTTGAAGGGATGAAATGTCAAATCAATGACAGATTTTTGAACCCTACTAAGGGCTCTTAAAAAATAGGCGTGACTGTTTAGATTGCAAAGGTTTGGGGAGAAAGCTAAAGGAGAAAATATTCCAGAAATTTATGAAGTAGTGTGCTTCTTTTTCACTATAAGATGATGGCACAAAATTAAGTGGCAAGTGATCGGATCAGGCAAAGAAATAAAAAAACTCCTGAAGATGCTAAATCTTTATAACACATGTGGTTATGTTACAGAATAACTATTTATGCTGAAAGTGACTTGCAAAATATCTCTTTCAGTCCACATAAATGAAATGAAGATTACTCCTCAATAGCTACCTTCTATACAGCACCACATCATCTTATATGGGTTCTGAAAAAAAACCTCATAGGTGTCTGAGAAAGCCTCCACAAAATATTCCCAACAGACTTGACTCTTTCCCGAAGTCTTCTCTGCGCACCAATGTGCTGGTTTTGAACTGAAGCCAAGTGCATTCTAGCGGGTGCACTGGTGATTTAGCCAGCACTAGACCCACCACAGTCTGCTCCTGAGTACATGAGAATGGACTGGACAGTAGATTTATTTCATGCTGCACAGACAATTCATGGCAGAACAAAATTCACTCTAGTCTTCAGCTCCAGCTGTAGCAACCAGCTGACTCTTCCTCATTTGCTACTTACAGTCACAAAGCCAAAAATTCACTTTTGAAAGTAAAACTAACCAAGAATGAATGGTATTTGCTCCTTTTTAATGCTTTACATTATTTGAACCTTCCAACATGACTCTTTTCAAAAAACCACTTAAGAGTAACATCAAATGTTTGTCTCACATTTTTACAAATTAGACATTCAGTAACTGATCACCAACATGAAAGAGGAAACAAAATTACAGGTTCAAGGTTAATAGCTTATTTCTTTACTAAAGGGGAACTTTCATAAAATGTAACACTAAGGAGTTGTGTTTTACATTAAAAATGGTGATTAGTATTACAGTCTGTACATGACTAGACTATGAGAACTCCCTTGCAATAATGAACTCTGACCACTGCCTTTGAAATGAATTACAATTATGTGTGACTTCATAACAGTGTTATTAGCTGACACAAAACTTAACATTTCAAAAGTCTGTTTCTGGGCAAGTCTTCCTCTTGATGTTTTTCGATATAGCAGCATATGTGCAAACATTACACCAAACAATACGAACAGCAAGATAATAAAAATTATCTGCTATTTTATATTACCATTACTTCTCTAAAAGGAAAATCACGGTTTTTAAAATCCAATTTCCATAGATGCGAAACTAGCCTAATCAAAATCAAAATCGGGTTCTAAATCTACATAAACATTCCCTAAAGTTCTAATAAAACAGTTTCATCCTCCAGCAATCTCTCTCAATCCATCTGGATTGTGATTTTCTCACTAATGTTGTACACCTCTAACATGTAATTCTAGTGCTCAGTTCAGCTGGACTAGGCCCTAAGGCTTACCTGTTATCAGAACTGTTCCATTTTATTTTATTCATATTCATTACAGAAAATAAAACAACACATAAAAACAGAGAAGTAGTTTAGCAGTAAATAGACCTACTTTTTAAAGTGAGCATTTCAACCTTAAACTAGGAAATTAAAATGACTAATGAGAAGAAGGAAATGTTTTTAAAGCAATTATTATGAATCCACATTAATCAAGGAAAGCACTAAAGCACTAGTCCCCTAGTATAATGGCAAAGAAACTACCACAGGTTCAAAGAATCTATGCACAACACCAACAAATGAACTGAATCACAATTCTAGCAATTAAAAACACCACATTGACCTCCAAAGAGTTTAATTTTTGTGTTGGGTTGGTTTGGGCTTTTTTACTGTTTCTTTTTGAAATCAATGGCAAAGATTCCAGACCATTTCAGAATATAGTGGAATGTAACTTAACACTGATGTAGACCACAACGAATGGCGAAAATTATGAAAAGCCATGATCAACTTATTACTAACACCAACCCTAAAATGTTCTTTATGTTCTTTAATAGATAATGCATAGGTACAAAATATAGCAAAAACTGGATATTTCTCGGATGATTCCAGACACTATGACAGTTATTTTGATTAGTGAAGACAATATGCTGCAACATATGAGGTTGATCCATCTATTATCTTCACAGGTATTATCTGTGGCATTTAGAAGAAGCAGATTTTCTTCTTGTTGCTCTTCAACACCTTCCTGGTTTGGTTTCTGACACCTTTTTCCCTTTTTTAGTGAAGCCTAATGTTTGTCTGGAAAATCTATTTTTAAGGACAGGAGGTGAGAAAGGTTACTTAATTTGGTCCCCTGTCCTTCACCATACACCTAAGAAGGGTGTCTTACTATTTGTTTTCAGTTAGGTATTTCTCCCTCAGGAAATGACCTTAATAGAATACAGGAATGTGTCCCACTTCCATGAGAATTATCTGATGCAGTATCTGACATTCCCTCCACTTCTATCCTATTACCTTTACTGTCTCCTTTCCTTGCAACCAAAACTGTCTGCTTTAGCAATCCTCAAAATTTCAGACTCCGTGGTTTAGAAGATTTAGCTTTCAGATATATTAATGTCACCAAATGCTATGAGTTTCTGACTAAAGGTAGGCCAAGTCGCTGCCTAAGAGAGCTACATTTCTTTAGGCTCTTTGTAAGGCCAAAAGGCAGCTTAAGAATCATGATCCAGTAAGAGTTTAGTGGAGTAGCACAATATAGATTCTATTACAACAGCCTAAACATTTAAGAGCACCTAACTGGTATATCATATAGGTATAGGTATACATATATGTATATCATTGTTTTAAGAGAAACTAAGAAATTCACATTAACTCCTCGCTGCTAGGAAAAAACACAGCAATCTGATCATTAAGACCACAGCAAAGAGCACAAAAGACTCAAAGCAGGAACCAAAGAAACCCCAACTCTTTATAGATTATGTCTGACTTCCTATCCATGCATATAACTTAATGTATAAGTTGGTAAACACACAAAAGAACAAGTTACCTATGCTACTGCTTTCTGAATGCAGACTTAACAAAGTTAAATCACACTTCAGCCTGCTGCAGACATTTTCTCCCACTGTGAGAATTTCCATTCCTCCAAAACTCTTTACACAGGTAGAATTCACCAAGAGCAATTAACCCAAAGGGGGGAAAAAATGCATATTTAGAGTAGTCTAGAAATTAATCATTAACTGGAGCTAGACTTCTCCTTAATATCAGTGATTTCTTTTGAAATCAGCAGTCTCATTATAGCTAAATATAAACTCTGCTATTAATTCTCACACTGGTTTAAATGTTCACAATTTTTCTTATCACAAAACCCTACAAATTCTTGAAGAAGACATGGCAATAGGTATTTAGGACAGCCAAAATACAATATTACTAAAAGGTTTAAAGCCAGACTGTTTGCTTTGAGCCAAGTACAAAATAGGCAACTGATGGACAAATTTGGTTCAAAGCTCACTATTCCAATATCTGCTATTTTCTTAGTAAAAAAACTCTAAGTGAGGTTGTATCAGACAGCAATTGTTGTGTGATGCAAAAGCAGATACAAAAGGGTATCTGATTCAATTATACTCTAACCCATTCAGGTCCAAACAGACAAGAAAACACTCATCTTTTTCTGAAACTGGATTTTCTTCCTGTAGATGCTTATATGATCAGATGTCCAAATAATTAAAAAGTGTCCACAGAAACACATTAAAGTTGGTGTTTTTTTATAACTACCATCCTACACAAGACAGAACTTGTGTTCATAAGAGATCTAATTCTGCAACACAATAATGAGATATCACTCGAGTTTTTCACTGCTAAATTGAAAAGCAATGGAGTGGAAGAACTCCCACAACAGAGAATGTTAAAAATTACCTCAACAGTGGAGCAATGGCATAGAGCACAAAGTATTTTTTGTATTCTTATAAAACGCTAATTAAATGAATTCAAAACACATACTGTAACTACAGTATTTTATCATAAGCTTTAAAAATATCAAAAATATAATATAACAAAAAAGCGGTAATAGAAAACAGAAATGTCCAAAAATAGTAGGAAGAAGATGAAATATCTTCCTTCTGATATAATAATTTAGCTAATTTACAGTATCAGCTAAGAAAAAAAGGAAACAAAAACATGGAGTGTATCTGTTTCCTTTCAAGTGCTAGAATAAGAAGTGCTCAAATGCAGATGCCTCTATCAGGGAGCACAGGGAGCTGATAGTAAGATAGTAAGAGAGTGAGATGCAAGAAAATTGGTAGAATTAGTAAAGAGAGCAAGAAACTGAGAATCTGTTAGGTGAATATGTCTGAGAACAAGCTATCATATGGAACAAACTAAATAGAAGCACACTAACCCTTGTCCTCCTCCCCATTCACTCTTTACTTCAAAATAATATTACTAACAACTATTTTCAAAAGACATTGCAACAGTAAGATAAAGACTAATTTAACATTTTGTCATTTTACAATCCTTTTTCTACTACAACTTTTATTCATTTAAAATTGCAGGAGAAAGCATCCATCCTTAAAAGCCAGGCATTGTGGATATAATGTAAGCTTGAAGAAGCCACAGAGACCCAATGCAGCAACTCAGATCACTCTCACCAGTACCAAAAGGCAGTAGTTTTTCCAGAAATAACAAATTAAATCCTATAGGATTTGTGTCCAGTGTTATTTATTTACTCCCCATCACAATTTTTTGCAGATACTTTCCATCTGTCTAATGAAAGGAGAAAGAGAGCATATGCCTTGAGTAATTCTGAACTTCATGAATACTGATTAATTACCCATTGAACCAAAACAGAACCAATTGTGATATATTGTTCACTACAGCATGTACCTGGTTTCCATTTTGTTCACCAGCAATTTGTATGACTATGAATATATTATTCACCTCTCTCAAGCTTTTGAAGCATTGGCTACAAGGAAAAAGATAGACCAATCGCCTAAACTATGCTCCTTTAGAAACCCAGGCAAACAAATGACTTAGTGAAAGAAACATAACAATTACAGATGGATTAGAATCTGGAATCTGATAGCCAGTCTTAAATAAGAGTGCTGGACATACTGGTGTTTCAAATTATTAATAGTTCATTGAATATCCTGAGCTGCTCTTTAATAATATTGCTGCTCTTTAATAATATTTAGAAAAAAATTCCCGTGTGATGCCAAATGACCATGAGGATGAGTGTGCATGCACAATCTACGTACATTGGTAGAAATAATGGCAAGTACATATGATTTCTAAAATAAAGCCAATTCAGTAGGGAGAGGAAAGATACTGCTAATATAACCACATTCTGATTACCGAAATATTCTTTGTAACTCTTAAAGTACTGGAATACCTGTGGGTTAAATCTAAAAATGGAAAGCTGTTGTATTTGTTTCTAGAATACATAAAATAATACAGTAGCATTAACAGCTTCTTTACAATGAAAACTGTTTTTTACAATTGAAAACATTTAAAATCTCAAACTACCCTATTTCACAGTTAATTTGTAGTCTATGTAGTATATTACAGCACCATTCCCAGTAGCATCATGAAAGATTAAAAGAGCATGTTTCATATTTTGTAATAAAAACTGGGAAAACAAATTAAATTTCCTTTTTTTTTTTTCTCCTTGTGCTCATTTCAGTCAATCAAAGCAAAACAGTACAATGCTCAGCAACCTCTGAGCAATAATACTATGAGACAACACAAAAAGACAACGGCCAATGACACAAATAACCACATTTTTTGGGTATATACAGGAAGACAGAGAGATCCTTCCTTATTACTATCAACTCACACAGTTTAAGTTGTATGACACAATTGGGGTTTTTTTCTGCACATCACAGTCTAAAATTTGGAACAAGAAGGATGAGATAATAAGATAATGAGTCTACCTATACCAAAAACTAAAATCTGTATTTAGGAATTTTAAGGGTAGATATATTTGCAGGAGAACTGATCAGCTTTCAAGTAAATTGAGTGGTGTAAATATTTAACAAACATACCACTATCACCCTAGCCACAAATATGTTTAGCTGAACAAGAATTTTGATAATGTTTTAGGTTTGGTTTGGGAGGTTTTATATTTTCAAAGATAATTTTGATGTAAAAATTTTTCCAACTTTGTCTCTAGTGTTTCATTGGCTAAATCCACATTAAAATAACTAGGATCATATCAAATTGACACAAAAGATGTAAGATATGTTTGATAACAAACACTCTCCAATGATTTTTCTAAATCAGAGTGCTAGTCAAAGCAGTACAATAATGAGACTTGTTATTGCTAATTCCTAATAGAAAAGAAGAAATTGAAATAGAAGGAACACAGAGCAACAGAGAATGTGTAGTTATATCACCTCACGGAAGCAGGGCTGCGCTCAGTCAGGGCCACCAGCAGCTTCAGAGCATACAATGGTACTGGGTCTGGAGCCAGCAGGATGTGCTCATACCTGAAAGGCAATGTGGGAAAGGGGCATAAACAGCAGGGAAAAAAGAAGTTCAAGAGATACACATAAAAAATTAATATTAAAAATTCATAATTTCCCATTTCAAAACTTTATAACTACAATGGAAATACAAAGCTGTTTCAAATTGTACACAGCAACAAACAAGACTCACTTAGAAACAGTATTTTAAAGCCGGCATCAGATTAAATTTAAATGTAGCGTTAATAAGATAATACATTTTTAGAGAGAGATTTATAAAATATGTAAGAATAAACATGCTTCTGTGTGTGTATATATGTACATATATATGTACATACATAGATATGCAGGTTATATTATAAAACATGTATGTTTTATAAATATAAATCATAGCAATAAATATTTATAAAACATTCACCTTGTCTACATGCACAAGACTTATTTATTCTGTATTATTCTATACATAGCAAATTTATTCTTAAGGAGACAAGCAGCAGATGAGCCTCAAAATCTGGTAGAAGACTTAATGAGTGCTTAGGAAGATGATCAACCAAATTCTATATGATTAAGCCCTATATTTTGTATACATAGCCATTTTTCTCAAATTTGAAAGAAACTCACATTGAGGTTTATATTTTTTCTCAAATTTCAAAAAATATTACTTTCACTGCAGCATACTTTCATTCTCCAAATCATACAGAACAGAAGAATATAAAAGTACCAAAACAATGTTTATTGAGAGCTGTGGCAGAAAATAAACCAAGCAAAACCTCTCTGAAACATTTCCAAGTATCACCTGATGGAAATCTTGGTAAGGGAAAACAAGATGCTGAAAAACAAAATGGCTGTACCTGTTGCTACCAATATTCTAATGATTCCCACCCAACACACAGGGCTAATTTTATTGTATTTAACCAAAAATGTATGTGGGCGGCAGTAGGGTACAATGATGGAAGTGAGAAAGATTTGAGTGTAGAAAACCACAGACTCAGCTATGTCAAAACAGAGTCTTTGATTGCAACTAGTCCTACTCCAAATACGTGTGAGCAATAAAGCAAGAAGCATAAATCTCTTCATTTGCAAAACAAACCAAAAAAACCCATGAAGAATTAATCCAGGACAAATGAAAGGATGAATTGAAGGAAAACATGGTAGGTTATTATGTTATGAGCAACAAAATGGTTCCACAAAAAGAAAAACCTGTAGTGTTCTGGTAGAGAGAATCATGCAAATCACTGAAATTTTTACTTTATGTCTTGAGATTCCTAGTGCTGTCTGAAGTGAGCCATCTGGATCACTAGCCACCACCTTCACACTAGCATGCACCTTACTGCATGTTAGCCCTTCCCCTCTCAGCAGACACCATACTTCAGCACGGTGCAAAAAGCAACCTGACTTGTGCAGGAAGGAAATCCACAGGGAGATGCGCTGCTTGCCTACAATGAGGAGGGAGACAAGCACAACAGTCACGCAATCTTGATGTAGCCTGTGGGAGTGCCCTCACAAGGGCTAACACTCCGACACAAGCACACAGCCCATGGGCAATGTGTCATGGCTGCTACATACTTGAATGTGCCACTGTAGGTTTGCAAACCACATCACTGCATCTACAGAATCATCAGTTAGAAGTCAATGTTGGCTTCAGATCTACAGTGATTAAACTCCTTCTTTTACAAAGAACAGATTCCAGTTCCCCAAAGAAAACCATTTCTCACTGGACAGTAAAAAGTCTCTTAACAAAGAAAGAAAATTCTGTAATACATTAGCAGACATTGATGCCAAGAGCCCTATATATGAGCAATACATATTCCTACGAAACATAATAGAACCTGAAATTATTTTTTTTTTTCAGAGTCCATAATTAAATCTTCTGAGGCAATCAAAGATGCTATCAGTTGACTCAGAGGCCAGAAGTCATCCTTCACAGCATAAGACATGGATTTAAGTCTCCAACAATGTAATTCCTAACAGTAGTAACAAATGAATCAGTCATGCTAGCTTGAAAGACTGACACTTGGCAATATACTTGTTTAGATAAACATATGAGCATGATGCCTAAGCAGGGTCCACCTTCAGAGTTTTAAGCTTTCTATGTATTACGCTTGGGAGACACTTATTACAGTAATTTCATACTCATAAGCCGCATCGGGTGATAAGCCGCACTTCTGGGTAGCTGGGAAGACCATGGAATTTGTCCATAAATAAGCTGCACCGGGTGATAAGCCGCAACATTTTTTTTTTTTTTTAAAAGCAAGGATCCATGTGCAACAAAGTAACGAGTTAGTAACAGAATCGCAGGATCGAGGGGTTTGCTGTCACAATTTGCAAACAGTTTTCACAGACTGGCAAAGCCTTTAAATGCAGCCCCAGGCACCCTCCCCGTACTGTGGGCCCCAGCACTCCCGCCCCCGGCGCTGGCTGCCATGGCTCCCTGCACCGCTCAAAAGTGGCAGCTTGGCGGGTTGGCCACGCAATGGCAGCAAAAAGCAGCGCTCAAAAGTGGCGGCAAAAAGCGGCGGCTTCGCGCGAAACCAGCAAAAAGCGCCGGCAAAAAGCGGCAGCTTCGTGCGAAGCTGGCAAAAAGCGGCAGCGAAAAGCAGCAGCAAAGTGTGAAGCTGGCAAAAAGCAGTGGCAAAGCGGCACGGCTTCGCGCGAAGGCAGCAAAGCGGTGGCTCCCTCCCTGGCCGGCTCGCACTTCCAGGTTGACATTTCGCCGGAATTTGCCCATAAATAAGCGGCACTGGGTGATTAGCCGCACTTCTTGGATCAGCTCGATTCTTCAGTGAAAGAGGTGCGGCTTATCAGTGTGAAATTACTGTACTTAGCACACCTAGTATCCTAATTTCTTCAGGTTCAATAAAAAAGTCTCATTTCACTTCCTCTTCCTTGAAATTCTCTTCCTACCTCCCCCAAGATAATAGTAGAAAAGCATATTTCTAAGGGAAGGTGCAGTGATCCATCAAACCAAATACCACATGAGAAAATGTAGATTACTAGAGTCAATGTCTTAGCAATTAATATAAACACATTACCTGAATAAAGGCCATTAAAAGCTATGAATATATGAATCTTCTCAGAAGGGAAAATATGCCATGCTTGACATACTTTATAAAATGAATGAGACAACAAAAGACTTCACTGCCACTTCGTAACACAGAACGGTTTAGTAACAATAGCTGTAGAGAGCATTTTATAAGGGTTTTGTGAATTTCAGGTACTACACTGTAAGGATTTGTTTTGTCAATCTTTTCTATAAACAACCTTGACAAAAGGACCTAAAGATTTAAGGATACAGACTCTCTTAAGCTCTTAAAAAAAGAATATTATGTCAAGTATCCTGGATTTCATACTTGTAGAACTGGCTTGGTAGTCTACTGAGAATGAGCTACAAAAGCCTTCAAATTAAATAAAATTTAATTTACACATTTCTCTCTTTTTCCTGATGCCGGCTCAATTTTTAATGACATATAACTAGGAATATTAGGAATTAAAATGAAATACAGCTGATACAGCTGATTTTTGATTTAAAAATATGGATATAAAGCATTTGCAATGTATTCACTGTCTATAGCTGCAGGTTCCATTTTGGTTATGAAAATTTTGGGAAAATAATCTTTCAGTGAACTGAAATTTAAGGACACTTCATTCAATTCAATCAAAACCCTATGAGGAAGCTAACTTTTTAACCCATAAATGCACAAATATTTTTTTGAATTACCATTTTATTGATGATGCAGAAGATGAGAAAAAAGTGGTAATCACATTTATCTCAAAATGAAGTCTATTTATATTTTATGCATAGTGACCCAAGGGTCAGTTTTACATTTAAACAAACTAAATTGAGAAGGATATTTCTTGGAATAAAACATACACACAAATGTGTAAGATTACAATCTCCCCATATTAAATACAGATGTCACTCGCTTCCATATACAACAGCTCTCAGTTCTCAGTAGATTCAAAAGGGGTTGAAATATCTACTTTCCTCCACAGATTGCCCATGAACAAATGGCCATCACACACCTCCTCTCTTCTGAGTATTCTCCAGCTGAGTCAGATTCTGTTCCATCCCTTACCAGCAACAGAAAGACTAAACAGTATCTGCAAAAATTCTTCAGACTGCAATGTTCTATCTTGGTTTCAAGAAATTTCAAGTTTTCCATTAACTCGCGTTTCTCAGGAGAGAGCTTTATATCATATTTAGAAGTACATTACGCTGACTCTTAGAACCCTTCCCTTCTTAAACACTGGATTCACGATTCTGAGCTGCTTCAAGACCCTTTTTCATACATCTGCCACACAGCATATGCTAAGATGGCACAAGTGAAGTCCCCAACATAGGATCATGTTTAGTCTCAGGCTGAAAAGCCCTTCTACTCAACTGAGCTAGTAAACTTGGAGACAGAAATCTATTGGCTGTTTTCCTTCTACTTTGAAGTTAGCACGACACGTCCCCCTCAAACACATGTCCTCCAGTTTAATAAGAAAGGTTGTATAAGATGGACATGCCTACAAAGGGCAAGTTTCAGAGCAAGGACAGAATTCTGTTTCTTTTGACTTCAGTCTGTTCCCCTATCTGAAGAAAATAATCTGATTTTTTAATAATGTATGTACTATATTTTAAAAATAATATTTCTAGCTGCCGTTTTAATTTGTACTGATATATCCTACATTTCCCAGAGGAAAAAAAATGTGAAGAAAGGTGTTGGAAGTAAGTTTCTGTACAGAACTCTTAAGATTTCCATCCAATTCTCTGTCATAGAAAAGTTTACACACCTTGCATGGATAAAACTTTGGACCTCAAACTGTAAGAACATTACAATTAGCAGAGAAGGTCTCATATTTGGAAAAGGCACTGGGTTTTTGATCATAATCCAGCATTCATTCCTCCAGCCTTCTTCCATTTATGTAATGTAGGGGTGGAGAACAATTTTCTCACTTAGGGCAACTAAGTGTTGACCATTATTAACTTCTGAGGACCACACAGGAAAATACACTGGAGCATTATTAGAATAATGTGAAATACAACAGATGACTCATCACTACTGTACTCATCTCATGTTCTTTCCCTTTCCTCACAGATGTTACCAGTTCACAGTCAATGTGTGCATAACACAGAGAGCTCTCTTTATGCTCACTTGAATGACACGAGAGGCCTCATTTTACCACAAACCATGGAAATGAAGTTCCAGACCACATGTGGCCTGCAGGCTGTACTTTCATCTATTCTGCTGAAGGGCTTTTCTGCTGCTTGGGGCAGCAGGCAAGGGCAGCAATTTAGCGGTAATAACATCTGGGTGGACCATGAAGGATTAATCCATGATGTACTGCTGCTTTTTAAAAAGTTATATGTCATTTCATATGTTTTCAGAACATCTTAAATAAAGGTACAATATCCAAAAAAGACAAAAGATGTTGTAGTTAGAATGTTCTTTATGTTTATCAGAAGAACAAAGAGGAGTATTTAAATCACAGCCCAAAAGCTAGAGGGAATCCTGTTTTGCTCCAAGAGTAGCCAGAGGCACAGGCCCAGAAGTGAGTGTCACACAGAAGTTGTGTTTGTTACATATGACAAAATACTAAATAACCTAGGAGGAGATGTTGGGCAAAGAACTTTGGCAGCAGTTAATTGCTATTCCCCTTTTGATTTAGTTATTTAAACCGAGAAAGGATGGCTAAAACAAATATACTGCCATAATGCTTTGCGTATCAAGTTATTCTCCATTACAGGAGCAATATTATACTTACTGAGGTAGCAGCAAATCTCTAACGAGAGACAGAAGCTTGTTGTTTGAGTTGAAGCCCTCCCCCTTCTCCTCAGCCATGACTTCGTGGCTTAAAAGCAGTGATGTGGTTTCTGAGAGCAACCGCAAGCTGAAGAGTCTCCATTCCACTTGAAAATAAAGGTGTCGAGAATGTGACCACACTGAAATATAATTCAATCAAACTTGGAATTCATGAAAACTGTAGCTGATGCGTCTGTATACTTACCATTCTGGCTGTGGGCCAAGGAAATAAGTTGTGGGAGGATAGAGTCCTCAACCTAAAACAGAGAATTAGAAAGATGTGGCTTAGATCATTTACAGAGGAAAAAGATAGAACAGAGATATTCTATCAACTATGTTTATTTTGCTGCTAGAGCCCTTAACCAAAGAGCTGAATAATCACGGAAATTAAGCCATAATCACTCTTGCAAAGCCACCAAGTTCATTTTTCTCTGATAAACTCCCACAAAATTATAGACATTAATGTACTTTTATATAGAAAACAGCAGTAACTTTGGTATAATGTATTTACAGGGACTTCTAATTTAAAGTACTGAATTCAGTGCAGATGTAAAATATTAAGAAAAAGGAGTATTAGAGTATCTTAATCCTGATGCTTTAATCCATAAACTGATCATTGAATAGAGTTCAGATGAAAACCAGAATGGCACAGAATTAAAATACATCAGAAAATACATACTACCTCTAATGAAATATCCCTAAGCTTAATATAGTGTCTTGAAAATATTTTAACTTCTTCCTTTCTGGTAATATATAGTCTTCCACTAAAATGCAAACTTACAGTACTAAAGATTTGCACTATGAAAAAATATAATCCAGTCAACTGTTTATCGTCCATGAGGATATTGTTACAAATCTATCATCTGCCACAGGACTAGTCAGCTCCATTTGAAATCAACTGATGATAAACTAGGCTGTGGCTCAGTTACAAAAATAATGCATTATTAGTCTTCTCAATAGGAGAGTTTCTAATTCTTAAATTACCATTAAAATATAATTTATTTAGACAGGTCATGCTTGGGTTTTGGGGAGAGGATGGACGGACAGCTTTAAAATTTTTAAACATGCATCATGAATGCACACCTTGTCCTAGGATTTATTTATACAAACAAAATTACTGTGTAGATTCTCACTGCGCTGTGGACAGGATTTGATGTAACAAGACTGCATTATAATCCCCCATGTAATTAATCCCCCAGTAATTAATAAGAGAAGATAAAATTCCTCTAGATACATGCAGCTACTAATAAGAAACATCTATAGAAGTTGAAAGTACGTATGGAGAGGGTAACCAACTGAAGTTAGCCTCTAGCCAGCAATAGCTGCAGTTAGCAACTATTTCTCTGCTGGTTGGTGGACTCTGTTAAATCAATCTCTAACATTAAGGAACTCATTTACTTTAGCTTTTTTCATTTCTGAAGAAAACTACTACAAAATGCTTTTGTTACAAACTTTTATTGAAAGAAGCAAAAGGATTCTGCTTGAGGTATGGAAGCCAAACTACTCTTGCCAGTACAACTAGCCTTTATACCTATATAGATAATGCTATATATCATAGATGTAGCGACTTTTGTAGAATTTTACGATTTCTAAATATTTCATTGTCTTTTTGGTTAATAATAAAACTACACTGCATTTCAACAACTCCATTAGTGCAGGTTTCTGATCTGTTCTACAAATCGTAATGTATCAGCTATAACATACCAGTGAGGTAGGGAAAAATCGTACTTAAGTCTTTCAGTCCAAGAAACCAGTTCAACTGCTACAAAGCTTCTTAAATGAAGAAGTAAATGTAAGTGGTAAATTAAAGGTGTGAAACAGAAAAGAGGAAAAGAAGCAGCTCTTGAATATCTGAACCAATCTAGAGTCCCTGTATATTACGAATCACTCAACAGCAGGAGCATTGACTCAGACTTATAGCGATTAAGATGACAGTACGATGCAACTACAATTTCTAAAACTCAAAATCTTCTTTCACTTTAATCTAACATTAACAGCAGTCTTTCCATATTACTGAATGTAGTTAATCCAGTCGTAAGTCTTCTCTAAGATACAGTAGTTTCACGAATATAAGCCGCACCTTTTTCACTGAAGAATCCAGCCTACCCCAGGAGTGGGGCTTATATTCAGGTGCGGCTTATTTATGGACAATTTCAGGAGAATTACCAAGGCGGGAAGTACGAGCCGCAAGGGGAACCGGCGTTCCCCATCCCTGCCGGCGTTCCCCGCTGCTCGCGGGGCTGGTGCTGGGCACCGCTGCCCCTCCCCGCCCCTGCCAGCATTCCCCGCCCCTCACATGGCCGGCGCTGGGCGCCACTGCTGCTCCCCGCCCCTCCTGCGGCCGGTGCCGGGCGCCGATGCCGCTCCCCGCACTCCCGCGGCCGGCGCCGGGCGCCGATGCCGCTCCCCGCGCTCCCCGCCGTTCACACGGCCGGTGCTCTGTGCCGATGCCGCTCCCCGCCCCTCCCTGCGCTCCCCGCCCCTCCCGCGGCCGATGCCGGGCACCAGTGCCGCTCCCAGCGCTCCCGCAGCCTGCGCTGGGCCCCCC
>VRYO01000695.1:2948712-2967606 GCA_009812075.1 Sialia sialis
TGACCGTCCTGGCTACCCGGAAGTGCGGCTTATATTCAGGTGCGGTTTATAATCGTGAAACTACTGTAAATGTATTTCGACTGTCAATGTAAAGAAGATTCTTTAGGTCCTAAACTATTGTAGTAGCTTATTCTGAACTTTTTCTAACACAAATCTCAGTTTTATTAAAGAAACTGTTTAGAAAGAAATTCTCCTTAGAAGGTTTTTGCCTCATGTCAGCTCAGTATGGTGGGGGAGAGGAACTAAATGAAGCACGAATCCTATGGAAAATTACTTTGTTATGCAAAAAGCACATCAGAATGCATATGCTGAAGGGGTAAGAATATATTAAATTTTATATGAACCTTAAATCAGATACTTCTTAACTCCACAACCCTAATCTTTTCTCCATGCCATTTGGATTGCTGTTTTTCAATAATATTCATTTAACTTTGTGACCAATAAGGTGAAATAAACTGAAGTTTAAATATTTTTAACAAATTCACCAGTAAATTGCAAATGTGTATGTCATTTATAAATAGAGAAGAACGGTACTGGTATTATGGCACTGAAATAAACAGAAGAATATTTAAACAAGGGTTTATTTCTTCCTCTGAATGGCTGCTGATATCTGTGTGGAATCAAATCTCCATAGATGCATGAAGACAAATCAGATACAGGCTTTTTTTTTCTCAGTCATTACCACTACGATTGCTTAAAGAAAAAAGGAAATTATTCTTCTTTAAGCCTAAACAGACTAAATAGGTTGAATATGATTATAGCTCTAGATGAGATCTCACTACTTTTTAAACAGCCTGATATACAGTTCATGATGCATCCCTAGCTGCACAAAGCCACCACTGTATTATTCTGTAATGATAGCATTCCGAGGTTGTACTGTCATAACCATGCTGTTATCAGTACCCAAGACAGCAATGAAATTCTGGAAACTTCCATTGAAACTACACTCACATCTCCCAAATATAATATATATGTACAGGACAAATAAAAACACAGCTCAAAACCGGTAATCCTATTTCTGACAGCTGAAATGGAGTAGAAGAGGAGTATGAGAAATAGACCACACATAAAACATACCTCTAATTTCTAGAAAAGCACCTCTTGAATTAAGAAACTTCCTAAGCTAATGTTGTATCTGTATTTTTGCATTTGGCCTTTCCTCCCATATATTTGTCCCATCCTATTTTAAATGTATTTATACTTTCAGCATGAGCAATATTTACAGCACTGCATTTTACACTTCAATTATGTTTATGAAGACATATCCTTCCTTGTTTTAAAGTTTGATAACCACATATTCTTAGTTTACAAAAAGCATGACTGATTATTTATCTTTCCCATGCTATTCACAATACTACATTACAGAGTATTTTGTTACCAAGATGAAATTCTTTTCTACTCAGACTGTCCTTGCATCATTGAGCTGTACTTTTTCTTGACAAATATCATTCCCTTTGAGAGTGAATGACCACAACTGCATTCGTATTGGAGACCTGCGTGCACCACGGCACAACAACATTTTCTGCTTTTTTGTCTGACCATTTACTAGTCATCTAGTTGTCTTTCTGATTACTGCTGAGTATAAAGCTATAATTTCCACAGAAAAATAATGCCAAAATGTTATCAGAAGTTGCTGTAGTTTAGAGATTGACACCGTGAACGTACAGTAGAAATTACTTTCCCCATGTCCACTACTTGTTGAATTGCATGTCATTGTTTTCCTTTCACTCAAAAACTTCTGCAACTACTCTGTAAGTTTTAATTTTCACTATTGTGAACGATTTAGTGTCATCAGTCAGCTCTGTCACCTCCCTATTCATTCTCTCTTCTGGATTAGAAGCAAATGTTTCAACAAGCCTTTGTAAGACACCACTCTTAAAATACCTAAATTTTTAAAAACTGATCTCTATTCCCCACTTAATAAATTTTAACTAGTTAGAAGCTGATTAGCTTGTGGGTAAGAGGGAAGGACCACTAATGAATTTGAAGTCTTCAGTGCACAACTTTGTCAAAACCTTTTTGGAAATACAAGTATTCTATCCAGAACCAGAACATCTGTCTCCATAATACTGAGTAGCTTCTGCAAGGCAAAGTAGTGAGGTACGAGCATCACTGAGAAGAGCCTGGCTTTATCCTCTTGACACTCCCCCCGCCCTTTAGATATTCACAGATATTCATGAGGTCTCCTCTCAATAGCCTTCTCCAGGCTGAATAGGTCGAACTCCCTCAGCCTTTCCTCATAAGAGATATGCTCCAACCCCAAATCATCTTTCTTTCGGCCTTCAAATTTCTCAAAGCATTTGCTCGAAACACAGCATATTCCTCAGTGTTTTAATATCATCAGCAATCTCTCAGAGTGTAATAGAAAAAATAATCTAATGCATGTTAGAATGGGTTGGGAAGAAGGATGACACTTCTTTAATTTTTATTTAAAAGTCTTCAGAATCTTCATTGAGGATTTGGCTTTTCTTCTGGAAAGAGATAGCACTGATTGACTGACTCAATATGTCAATTAGCAGAGAACAGGTTTCACAAAAAAGTCTCATGTCATCTGAATTAGCTTAATGGTCAGAAAGCCACATGCAGTGTAGTATTTTAATCTACTTGAAAAAGGAATGTGATTGAAAAACTTCTGTACAATATGTTCATATAGTCACATCCTACACTGACAAAATTAAGATGTCAGTGGTTAGATTAGAATAGCCTGTGGATGAAGAACACCACTGATGCTGAATTAAGAAAAAAGCACTTACAGAAGTTTCTAATCCTTGTGTTGTCATCTTTATAGAAACTAATAACTCTCACATTGTCAAACAGTAGGTTCCCCTGTCATACGACTTTTCCCTTGACTTCCCATCAAGCAACTCATCAAGTTCTAGGTGCTTTCATTTTAGTCTGATTTTTAAAAATAAGTTTTAAAACCTTGAGGAAGAGAATTACTGCTGACAAGTTTTGCCTTTACCAGGGAACAACTTTCATGTTTTGGGTAAAAGATTGTATGTGCAGTACACAGACCATTTTTGGAAGCTAGCTGAAGTACAAGAAAGTTGGAGTATAAAAAAGGACTCCCACAGGAACTGTCTGCCATCATGAGCTTCTTCACTGCTCTGAATTTGCATATGTCCTTTTTTCAGGCAAATAAATATACTTAACACAAAAAAGAAAAACGCAAATTCAGCATGAATTCTTCCAGTTAATTATATCTAAGCATTTACTAGAATTGGAAAATCAATATTATTTTAAAACTTAGTATCTGAGATTATTAAGTATGTTTACATTTTAGGAAAGTGGAAGAAACAAGCAGTTGGACTAGTGCCAGTTTAAGAAACTGGGGTTAATACTTCACTCAAGTCTATACAGACTCTTCTTAATGACTGTCAGCATCATATTTGGATACCCAAAAATCTAGTTTTGTAAAAATTTGCCAAGCCACATTTACTGTTATTCTTTATATCTTGTAAAAATGCACACAACTGCATCCAAAATGAAATTACTCCTCACTGCTGGCTTTCATTTAAGCACTTTCAATTAATTTCCATTTACTTTATCACACTTTGCAGTATCTAATACAGTCAATCTTCACAGAAATTAATCTCCTAAATAATTGACTTCAGGTTGATGGTAATCAGAAATTTGACAACAAAACCCCACAATTTATTTTATTTTCTTTGTTAAAAGTACAAATACAAAGATAAGTCAAACATTAACTAAAACCCAGAACAAGTAATTCTTCTCAAAGTGGGAATGAAACTGAGATGTTGCTTTTACATTCCTATTAATTTAAACAATTTTCATTTTAGTTAAACTAAAAACAGAACTCAAATGAAAAACTTCCTGGTGCTGCTTGCTCAATACAGCCCCACTTTTTATTACATTTATTAAACTTTATTAGAAACACATTTAATTTCTGATTAGAGATTTTAAAGCAATATCACACTAAGAGTAGAAAAAATTGAATCCTCTCAAGAAGGTTTTGGCCTTCATCCAGCCTCAGTCTCTAAAATCCTACTTGTAAACAACTTGGTCTAAATGAGCAACCCAGGCTAATCCTTCCGAGCTCAACCTAGGATTTCAATTTCTCTCCAGTTAAAGAGTGCCCTATTAACCACTGTCATACTTAAATATTGATCTGGAAGCTTGAACATATCTTGCTTCAACATTTAAAAAAAGCATGAAGTTCTGCTGTGTGCTGGAATTTATATTCATAGATTCCAGTCATGCTCAGCCAGCAGCAATTAGTAGATATCCCTCGAGCAACAGCAATTCCAAAAATAGTTTGTATGCATCACAGAAGATGAAGTACCACTTTCCTCTAAAGTAATGTATGCTGTACATTCAAGTATAATTAGCACACTAGACTTCGTAAATAGTATTAAACTGATTACTGTTTGCACCACTAGTGGCAGATGTGGTTAGAGATTATTAATTACAATGGACAATTTCTTGAATTTAACATACAAAATGCAAGGCAATTTCTCCACTTTATTTTATATCTGAATGACTATTTGCTGAGTGTCAGGAGGGCTCTTTTAAATTAGCAAGAACTGTTATTTATGAAAATCAGTGAGTGAAGTAATAGATTATCTCAAAAAAAAAAAAAAATTAAAAGAATAAGCTATTCATTGACAAGGACATAATTTTATACCTAAACCAAGAAAACTACTAAAGTGGTATGTGTCAGAATTACTGGACAAGCTATGTTGAGATGGATTTTAAATAAACATCTAAAACTTTCAACACATGAAATGAAGTAAACTGCTCCCCAGAAATCTAGATTCCTTAAAACTCCCCTACTGTGACACGTGAGTTACTTAACAGAGACTAGGATAATCACTCCCTTGCAGAACTTTTTCTGCTAAATGTGGAGATGGGCACTGGAGAAGGAGAGCTGTAAAGAGGAATTGTCTCTTCCACAGAAAATCCTCAGACCATTAAAGCTGAAACAGGTAGAGTACAGTAATTTCACAACTATAAAGTGCACCTTTAAGCCTAAAATTTTGATTGAAACCTGGAAGTGCGCCTTATAATCCAGTGCACCTTATATATGGACAAAGTTCGGAAATTTGCAGAAAACCCAGAAGTGCAAGCCATGAGCTGAGCAGCAAGCAGCGAGCCGAGCAGTGACGAGCTGTGAGCCGCGACGAGCCGCACGTGCTGCGAGCCGCTTCGAGCAGCCCAGTGCCAGGGGCGGCTGCAGGGTGCAGGAGAATGGTGGGCGGGAGTGCCGGGGACCGTGGCACAGGGAGGGTGCCTGGGGCTGCATTTAAAGGCTACGCCAATCCGTGAAAAATGTTTGCAAATTGAGCACCTGGCACTAAAGCCCGCAATCACGCAATTCCATTACTAACTCGTTACTTTACTGCACGTGGATCCTCGCTGCAAAAAAACCAGTGCGCCTTATAGTCTGGTGTGCCTTATATATGGACAAAGTTTGGGAAATTGCTGACAACCCGGAAGTGCGTCTTATAATCCAGTTTGCCTTAGAGTTGTGAAATTACTGTAATTTATTTAATGTGCTGACACAAAGTGTTGCAATTTCAGTCAGTGCTGCTAGATGCCCACAAAAAATGGTACACATATCTGTAAATATAAGACACACTGATAACTCACAAAAGTAAAGCAATTATTTTTAAAAATTTAGGTGATTTTAAAAGATACAGATATAGTGAGGGGCAGGCTGACAGGCATGTAGGGAGATATCAGTAGGCATTCATACTTCACCTACACTTAACATTTTGTTTCTAGCAAATTAAAGTAAATGGAACATTTCTGTACTATTTCCCCTCTAACTACTAATTGGTTAGATTTTTTTGAATAAGGACCATTTTTTTGAATACCACTCTTGCGAGCATTCATGAAAAAAAATCCTATTAAACTTACTTAAATTCCAATTTATATTTTGGAATCATTTTACTTTTTTCACTTATTAGGACTATCTAATCTAAACACTCAACTAACACACACACCAAATAGGATTCAACTTCTAAAAATACTTGATTTCTAAGATCACCCATTCTTATCTAGCACAATTCCTAATCTTATTTATTTGCTGATGTCTTTCTTGATATAAGAGCTGTATTGAGTGTTTGCTCTTGACTTAATTGCAATACAAGCACATAAGATTCAATTTGAATCAAATGGCCATCTCAGTGAGTATGGTGGATTGTAAGTGATGTAAGAAACTTACAGTTTGGTTATTCTAATGAAATTTTTAAATAAGAAATCTGTTTGACTTGAAAAAGAAAGTAAACAAACAACAGAAATGGCCAAACACCATAACTGCTACTGATGACCATATCAGGGTGTGGTGTGGTGTGGTGTGGTGTGGTGTGGTGTGGTGTGGTGTGGTGTGGTGTGGTGTATATCCACTACCCCCCTCATATGATAGAATAGGATCAATCCTCAGAGGTGGTCTTTACAAGCCATGTTGTTGTTAAAAGCATATGTTTATGTAAAAAGCATAGTGGCAAAAGTTTCACTAATATATAGCAACATACTTGCATTGAAATTAAAGAAACACTGCAGTAATGAAGAACCACCATTTCTGAACATTAAGTCCTTCTCATTCTTCCTCTAATTTCTCAACCAAATACAGTAAACTGAATGCCTTGCAGCTTCTCTGAAAATTCTCTATAAACAGTAAGTAATTTTCCTGTCAAATAGAACCACAACACATTTTCTAGAACCACATATTCTAAATGGTTTTTAATATTCAAGACTTTCTATTTCTAAATGGAATTAGGACTATCAGCCTGCCACTATTTAAATTGCTGTCAGACTTACAGTCAAGCGATGGGTCATCAGCAAAGTGGGATGCTCGGTTACTGCTTCAAAGGTCAATAAAGTAGTCTTAATCAGTTCCTCGGCTGCAGCTTGCCCTGTTGGTAAAAGTAATCATATTCCTTCATAAAATTCAATACTTAGAATATCTGTGCCTAAAAATAATGCAATATCATAGGTTACCCCACCTATTGCTCTATCCAAGTTTGTTTCTCCTGAATCTATTGATCTGATGAACTCCTACAAATGAAGCAGCATTTATGTTAAAACACTTTAGGAAAAAAAAATTAAAAGCATAATCACTGAATAATTACAAAAAATACAAAACATTGCACCTACATTAGGGAAAACTTTCATAATAATTAACTAAAACTGAAAGTACCACTGATACAGTTGTTACAATTTTGCAAGTCTGCAATGCTGTTGGAACCTTTAATGTGGAGTACAGTAAGGACTATTACTCTAATACCACATATCATAACATTTCCAGCTAAATAGACATTTCCAGCTAAATAGACAGTAATTAAATGTCTTCACTGTTAACAGAAAACTGTAATGTCTTAGAAGACTTTGAACTACCTTAGATATGCCTACGTAAAAATGACCAAAGACCCTTCAGAAAATGCAATTTTTTTGTACCATCTTTTTATCTCCATGCATACTATACATGTTATGGACACAGTTACATTCAGGAGAACATGCAAAAATGCATATGTAACTACCTATTAAAAATCACCTAAATTAATCATCATATTAAGGAACAAGGTCAACAAAATATTAATAATCTGGGTTAAGTAAATATTGTACAATTAGAAACATTGTACTTCTGCTTTCATTTCTACGCATAGCTGTTTGTTTCACTGGGATGCAAAAGATATTATTAAGACTTGTTAAGGAAGGAAAATTCTCGGCAGAATGTGTAGTATGCGCTTTTTTACTAATGTATTTAGAAAAATGGTGTTGTTTTATATTTGACCACAAATTAAATTTTCTTTATTACATATTAAATTGCAAGAACTTTCTACATGGGTTATCTCTTTCACAATATGTATGAAATATCTAAAGGATTCTTCTCTAATTAAAAATAGTTAGAAACTAATTATATATTTCATTGTTTAAAAGCACCTAGGAAGGAGTCATAAAACACAAGTGCTTCTATAAAAAAAAAGTTATCTTTGTGATCATTTGAAGAAAATCACTAGGTAATATCTAATCATTTTGATTTGGAAGAGAGCAGATTATTTTGTCCGCTCATCTTTAGACAATTTCACACAACCTTAGTCTCAAGAACGATTCGGAAACATTAAAATAGTTGGCGCAAAAATTGTTATTAATGATTATTAATTTTACATTAGAAACACAGGAAAAGATGTGTGATTTAAAGAAATGCAACTAGCTGGGGTTTCTGAAGCAATGGAGAGAAATGGTATATGCATATTTCACTAGAAGTGAGCCTGTGCCCTGTGCACACCACCAGGAGCCTGTTATTAGCTGTACCTTTGGGGCATGGCATGTCCTCCATGTACTTCTGTTCATAGCAGAAAACATGAAAGGACTGCTCCGACTCCCTCTCAATTTCTTTGCTCAACACTACTGAAAATTACAGTGATGATGGAAGTAACTTCAAAGCACCAAGAAAAAAAAATTCTCAATGAACAACTGTTACAGGAAAATAACTTCTTTTCCATCCAGATCCCAAGCACCCATCTTTCCATTCTGTATAATTTTCTTATTGTTAAGAACAAGACTATTGAATAAATCAGGGGGAAAAAAGAGAACAAAACAAACAGATGGCCTCACTAAAGTCTTAGGGGCCACAGTTATAGCACAATATTTTGAAAAAATATAAGGTCATGTTCTAATGTCTCTTTATAATGTCAGCGAGAATGTTGCTAAACACAAATTTCCAGAGTAGATTGTTGCCTGATAGAACACGCATCCATTACATGGATAGTTACTCTTCTAGATGCAATTGTATCAGTCATATCATGACACAGTTACATAAAATGGATTACAATTTGATATTAATTTTTCAGATATACTACTGTTCCTCCCTTTTTCATGTGTAAATTTAAATAGTGAATGTAAGTTCCAAAATTGCCACTTTCAAGGGAGACAGGACAAGATGCAGGAAACATGAGTAATGGGCTCCTCCCTCCTTGATTTGAGAGGAAAGTTGTGCTAGTATAACTAGCCTGACTTCCTCAGTCAGTAGTTCAAACAAGCTGGAGTAACATCAAAAGAAAACTTTCCTTGTACCTGGTCTGCTGTACCTATATTGTTGACAGAAGAATTTCACCTTCTAGAAGGTTGATTGAAAACTACTAATAAATCTACTGCCTAGTTACAACTGCTTCAAAGAGAGAAAAAGGAAAAAGCTTTGTAATACAACATCTCTAGTTTCAAATTGTTTTTCATCATTCTAATGCTAATTTTTACACAAGTATTTTAGTAGAGCTAAATTAAACCACATTTTCTTGGAATAAAGAGTTGAAGGAGAAAGAGAAGGGAATCTGAACACATAACTTGAATCTAATTGTTTATAGCAAAGCATTTCTTTATGCTATTTGTCATTTATGAACTCATGCCCTTAGAAGTACTGGCTTAACTCTGATATGCAACTTAGAATATCCTTTTTTTCTCATTTAGCATAAACAACTGTTTTCAAATGAGGAAATTAAAGTAATTTCATGATTGTAAGTCGCACCTTTTTCATTGAAGAATCCAGCCTACCCCAGTAGTGCAGCTAATCATCAGGTGCAGTTTATTTATGGACAAATCCCAGTGAAATGCCAAGCCGGAAGTGAGAGCCGGCCGGGGAGGGAGCCTGGGGCTGCCTTTAAAGGCTTCGCTGGTCTATGAAAACTGTTTGCAACTTGAGCACCTGACACCAAACCCCGCGCTGGTGCGATTCTGTTACTAACTCGTTACTTTGTCACACATGGATCCTCACAAAAAAAACCAAAAACAAAAACAAACCCCATGTGGCTTATACTCCCGTTGTCTACCTGGCTACTCTGATGTGCGGCTTATAATCAGGTGCAGCTTATAATTGTGAAATTACTGCATGCCAGAAGTACTATTTGACTTCTCCTGTACTATCCAACAGCAGAGCTAAAAAGTTCATTTTCTATGGGTAATGTCAGAAATAGGTTGTAAATGTCAACATGAGTTCAGTATCTTAGCTCCATAGATTTCCATCAACCAAACACAGTTTAGAAGTACTTGCAAGAAGAAAAAGGTGACAAGAAGAAACAATACCTTAAATATAGATTAATTACAATTTCTCTTTAATTGCTGCTCATAAAATGCTATTATGAAATTCCAGAGAGAATATTCTATGTAATTTAGTGCTAAACTTTTCTCTTCAGAAATAAAGCACACAGGAAATTCTTAGTTTATCAAATATGTACAAAGTTTCCCTTTGAATAAATAGATTACTACAAAAAATATTTTCTGATTATATATAAAGTTTTGAATACAAACAAAGCTTAAAATATACATTCAGAATAAACTTCTCTCACCAATTAAGAATTTTAATGCAATTTTATTTCATTAGTTTCCAAAATTTTATGCATAGGTATATTTTGTAAAAGTATTTATCTTCTACTTCATACTCACAAGTAAGATGCCATAGTTGAAAAGAAACTCCTTTGTGACTATGTGGGGACGAAATACCTATTTGAAATTAGCCAAAGTTGGAAAAAATTAAATTAAAAAAAAACAGAAATAGTAAAACAATAATTTCAAATGTTAAAAAACAAAAGAGGACAAAATACACATTTGCTTCTGTCATTACAGTTGTTATACAATGTACATTTGTCAAATGCCGCTTATGTAGCTGGAATACTCATCAACATATCTATGTAATAACAAAACATCAATTTTACTCATTCTGATCATCATTGACAGAAATTAAATTTTGGGAAACTGTAAGAGTTTGTCCTCTGTGTAACAAATTTTTTGGGGAAAAAAATCTACCTGGGATGTCACAAGATGAAGCACTACAGGCATCATAGGAAGGCACATCTTCAGCTGTTTGGCCTGAACTGTTGATGGGTGTTTACGTCCAGAGACATTAGTTAGGGCACTGAGAATGTCACCTAGAGAAAACATTTCAGACTGATCCAACATAGAAACATCAATAAACAATAGCAAATTACATATAAAACATCTTTGTTACAGTAGCCTCTGTTCAGTCCTGACTTCTCTGTCTGCCAGTAATGTTCATGATAAGCCCAGTACTTCTTTCCTAATTCAGTCTTCAAAGAAATTCCCTACTCTGGTTACAGGGACAGGTAAAGGTGGCCTCTGGCAAAACAGTGAGGATAGAAGTATAAAGGTGAGTGTTGAACTAAAGATGAAATTACCCCTCTTGGCAGAGTGGACTTCTACTGGCTAAATTACAGTAATTTCACGCTTATAAGCCGCACCTTTTTGACTAAAGTTTTGAGGCTACCCCGGAAGTGCGGCTTTTCATCTGGCGCGGCTTATTTATGGACAAATTCCGGCGAAATGCCAACCCGGAAGTGCTAGCCTGCAGCAGCCCTGAGCCGAGCCGAGGTCGTAGCCACCCGCTGTGGCACTCCCAGGCAGGGCCGGGGGCTGCCGGGAGCCATTGGAAGTGGGGAGGCCGCCGGGAATGGGGGGAGCATGGGCGCAGCCTGGCCCCTGCCGCCGGCAAGTGGGGCTGCACAGGGCCGTGCTGATCCAGGCTGCTAGGAGCAGGGGGTGCACAGGCACGGCCAGCCCCTGCCGCTGGCAAGCGGGGGATGCATGGGGCCAGGCCAGGTACAGTGAGGGATGGGCAGCGCCCCACCCCCTCTGCTGCGTGGGGGAAAAAAAAAAAAAAAAAAAAAAAAAAAAGGTGACTTATCAACTGGTGCAGCTTATTTATGGACAATTTCCGTGGTCTTCCCGGCTACCCAGATGTGAGGCTTATAATTGCGAAATTACTGTAAGTGGATGTAGTTTTATTTCCAGTGCAGTAAAAAGTGAAATTCTCATGACTTTCAGCTAACCAAGAACTGAATGAACCAAGATTAGCGGGTGACATAACACTGAAGCAGTATGCTTCCCCTGTAGTACAGTTCAACAGGAAAAAAATCCCAAATATCCTTCCCCTCCAAAAAAAAAGATCCTTCCACCAGCCATGCACACACACATTCTCATGCACAGATTTAACTGTGACACAAGTGACCTAAAGCGACAGGAATTCTAATAAAAGAGATAGCAACAGATCAATGAGACAACTTAGTTACCTCCATAACAAACCCCAGACATAAGAAGCTAACAAAATTTTAATTGCAATAATGAAAATTATACTTCAGACTCAGAAGAGACATATAAAAATCAAGGAATATTATGCTAAATTTGTGATATGCTTCCTATTTTCTACAAAAAGCAAGATATCTTCTGCATGGGATAAAGAACAGAAGTAGCATGAGAAAAGTTAGCTTGTATGAACAGAAAGAAAATTCTGTCCCTATAACCTGAAAATACTAGAAGCCAAATGCTGTCTTGAAAAAGAGCACCTGTTATATTTTTTTTCCCCTAAAAAGACAGCTGCTCAAAACTGCAAAAGAGAATTCACATATATATGCTAAGCAAATAATGAATGGGAGTCAGTATTTTATATGATTTTTCAGGCCAGAAAAGGCCTTTCCTTTCAGAGTAAGTCAGGGTGTAATCATGTTGAATAATACTAATGCTTTTTTTCTGTCCCCATTGAATTCTCTTTTCAATATAAGCAGAAATGACAGAGCCTGGCACTAAAGTAGGCCTGAAAGATTTGACTCATTCACTGGTAAAGAAAAGGAAGTGTTGCTTAAAACTCTTCAAATACATAAAACACTTTTTTCATCAATCCATTTTTGTTTTGAATTACACACAATATTGTAATTCAACAAGACCTCTCTGTGGTTCATAACCGATTTATTGAACAAACTCTCTATATTTTAAAGAACACACAGCCATCATATTTGGAAATTTTGCATTTGATAAATAGATAGATATGGCTACCTTTAATTGTAGCATGATCTAAACAACTTATATCTACTTCCTAAAAATAGGTTAACTACTATAAATGCAGAAAAAAATTACTTTCTTATTTGCAACAACCAAAAAAAATTTAAATTAACCAGAAGATAAACAATTTCTTTCTTTTGTTCAAATGTATCTTTAAAGACAATTTCTACAACTTGTTAATCTATTTGGTTTATAGCTACATCTGGTGGAAGAAGATGGGATCAGTAAGGAGCTTAAACGAATGCATATTCAAAAAACCAGCTAGGATTAATTCTAAATCAACAGTTAAACTGCTTTTCACTGTTCCAGTTTTCAAATCTGATTATTATTCTTAGCTGCCTATAGCTTTTACCACCTCAAGTAGTAAATGCTCCTTCATCATACAGCCATAAAAAGAAAAAGACTTCTGACAAATACGGACAATTACAGAGAGGTAATTTCAGATTACAGAAAACAACAGATCCAGCTTGGAAAAGAAAACAAAGGATATGCTTGGTATCAGTTTTTTAAAAATGAATTGAAATTATAAATCAGTAGTAATTATATGTCTAAGCAACTGATGTACTATGTATTATGATAATAACTATGTCCGAGGAAATGTCCGAGCCTACTATATTAGTGGCATACGGTATATATAAACAGTAAGAGGTGAATTTGAGCTTCAAACACTTACAGTCTGAGACTTCTATCCTGAAATATAGCCAGTATGTAAACCTGATATTTAGTTAGGGAAAAGGGATCAGGTGTTTGCAGCAAGGCAAAAATTTGCATTAACAGAAGAAGTAAAGTTTCTTTTAAAATAGCAGCATGACATTTAGCGCTACTAACCTTTGCAGTGCTACCATTACATTTTCAATATCCTAGTGATAGTGTAGAGAAGATGAAAAATGCATCAGGTATGATCTCATCAGAAAATAATTTTATGAAAATAAACTTCATATGCATGAGCAAATCAGTTTCATGGCATCTAAAAAATCTGAAATATCACAGCTGAAATTTTCCAGAAAAATCACCAATAGCAAATAAAATATAAGTTTCAGTGTAAGTGATTAAAATGTAGTCAGAGATATGCCCTGTTGCATCTCTCACAGGCCTCTGCTTTATGGGCAAATTTACTCTTAAATGTTTATAGATTTTACAGTATCTTTAGAACATTGATAAAACTTCTTCTACCTCTGGGCTTCATTCCTGACTGAGCTAGTGAGGCTTACCATATCACAAACACAAAACACATATAGGAAATCATGCATTTCAATACAAAATATCTGATTATGACATATCGAAAAAAATTCAGGAAGTTGATTTCATGCAAACTCTATGTAATCAGAAATACAGTCTTTCTGCCTGTATATGTAAGGAGATAGCTGTTTTTTGAGAGAGTAAGCAAAGGTAAGATCTGTTTGGTTAACAAACTGAATTTACCTAGAATTCCTGGCAGCTCTCGCACAATGTGATAGATGAGAAGATCGAGGCATTTTGACAGATATTCAGTGCCACCTTGCTGCTCTTTTCCTGGCATGGTCTTTCTGCTGTCTCTTTCAATATACATCATGAGTCTACATTTAAACAAGTGCAAAACATTAACCCTCATACCAAAGAAAATAGCACTATATCTCAAAAAAACTATTGAACCAGACTTTTCTGGTATCTGTGGTTACAATCAAAACAATACATTCGTTTTGTCTCTGTTATTTTGTTTAAATTTTACATTTTTATTTTTTATCAACTCTAAAACCAATACAAATTACTGAGTCAAGGAAAGAAACACTTAAGTTACTTTAAGTAAGCACAACTCTATTAAGTTTAAATTAATACATGATGTTAACATAAAAAGTAAATATTTCTGCAAACTTAGAGAGACTAATTTTACAATCCACTTTATTTCGAAATACATAATCAATATGTGCAATATAAGTGAAAGACTAAAGATAATTTTCAACTCATAACAATTCCAAAAGCAAGGATAATTAAAGATGTAATAAGGAATCAATCTTTCAGTCCAGAAAAATCACATTACACAGATCACACTGCAGCCTATTAAAATGTTAGCGCTAGTTGGAATGGTCATATTGAAAGAGATAAAAGCCCAAACTATGCTTATATCCTTTCTCTAGAAATTTGATTTCATTATTTCTAAACACAAACTCAGTGCACACATTCCAGCTGGTAAGTGCTCTGTGGCTGTGCCATTCTGCAGAGTGACATTTTTCACAGTGAAATGGTAACTGATTTATTAGCCACTGGCTAACTTACAAGAGATTGCTTTAATAATACACCTGTAACAGAATGCTTCAGGCAAAATTTTAAAATGCTTATTTAAATAGACAGAAGGGCCAGACTTCCCTTTAGGGCCATACTATTGACATCTTTGTTTCACATTTGAACTCCCTCTGGGTCCTGTGCAAAGAACCATCAATCACTGGTGAGGGAAATCCATGATCTGGATTTTAAGTATGTACTTAAGTACTATCTTTTTAAATATCCTTCTGATAATCAATGCCCTTTTAGAGAACTATGAAAATGACATATTTATACTACCTCAAGTGTTCATAACAAAATTACTAGGAAATAGATACTTCCATCAAAAAGATTATATACTCAACAAAGTAAAAACTACCTAACAATACATTTTACAGGATTATGTCTCTAAACAATACATTATTATGACTGAATACTACACTCTTATCCCTCCTAACATACTATACAGAGACAAAGAGAGAGATCAAGAGACCCACTGAGTAATTACTTTTCACCTGTGCAATAGCCCAGATGCAACATATTCAGCTGCACTTCTCAGAGACCATGAGGCCGTCTTTCATTCTTGTAATGTCTGGAAATTGTATTAAATTACAGGAATTTTGATTTGTCTGTTAGCAAAGAACTACATAAAATCTGACATTATGCTAGAAATAGAATTTTACTTTTACAACCTTTAAACTTTTTGATATAAAAATTTAAATGTTTTAAATAAAATGGCCTTTCCAGACAACCAAGTCATTTTTATCCAAAAAAATAAGTTTAGCTTTATAAAAATGAAAAAATATCAGAGCTTGAATTTTTTTTTTTTTAAGAAAACATCTCTATTATTTAAACATCATCAGATTCTAGATGGAAATACGCTTAGATCTCTTTGAGTTTTACTTAAAATGGGCCAAAAAGACTTCAACATGAGTGATTTTATTTCTTTGGGAGGAGGTTCTTTTCTTTTATAAAAGCATGTTCTATTACTTAATCATATTTCAGAAGGATACAAAGTAGGTTTATTTATTTTGAAAGAGGAAAGATAAATGAGTTCTCTTCTTTATACGGTTCTTCCATTCACAAAATTGTCTTTCACATAGATTTTCTAAAAATATGCACAACTATTTTTTCCCTGATAGTTCAGTTCAACTAAACATTGTATCGAGAAAACTGTATAGATATAAATTGTGTAGGCAGCAAAGCATTAGAATCTTTATTTTCCTTTGACAAATTCCTCAGTCAGATGTAGAACAATTTATGTTACTTTTATTCCCTGATGAATCTCAGTGTTCTCTCTAGTGGGCAAAACTAGGCCTACAGAAATACAGTTTGTCTTGCACTCAACAATGCATGAAAAAATATGTAGATGTTAGTATAAATAAACTAAATATGATGAGGAGTAAATCACTGTCTCTGAAGCAAAGGTTCGGTAAAAAAAAAAAATTTAAGTGTTTGTATTGCAGGATATGGCCATCAGTGAGCTTTTACACTAAAAAAGCAAAACAAGTTTTCTGCAAAAAAACATGAAAGAGTGGAGCAAAAAGGGGAAAATTCCAGAGTTAACAGTTTGGAGTGACAGAATGGGAATGAGGTCTAGAATTTAAAAGAATAAGAAGGGTTCACTTAATGGGATGATCAACATGAAGAAAAGACACTAAGTCCACAAAGCATGACAGACCTAACTAAAAAATAAAAGAAGGTCATGAGTACTCTGAGGACATATACAGTCCATTTACTCCAAGAAATCAAGGACTATGTTTTAATTTTATTTTTATTTATTATTATTCTTATTAGTCAGTGTCTGCTAACAGAAAGTGATGAAGATTTTTAAAGGATATTTAATATAGATATATTGTTTACTTTACAGAGGTGTAACATCAGATGGCACATCATGCTAATAATCTCTACTTCTTGAGGCCCATCACTTTTTTCTTCTTTTTAATTTGATACAAGCTTGCTGGCTTTTTTTTTTCCCTGAAATCACTGACTTACGTCATTGCTCCCTCCTGCCTTCCATTTCCACGTTTTCCCCTCTTACTGAGCACCAAGCTTTTCAGTTGCTATCCTCATCACTTTTCTAGATCAATCTTAAGATGTATAAGGCTCACAGGCTAGACTAGACATGAGACTGTAGTAGGTTTCCAGGCAAAGCTTTTCCTTTCAGGGCACATATAAGATTTGAAAATTTAATCCATTTGGGAGGTGGGCACAGGAAAGAGAAAGATTTTGCTCAGAGCCTATGCTGTTGTGCATAGTTACATTTCTGCAGACTGTGAAATATGTTGGGAATACCACCCTATCTTTTTGCAAGTGTCTGTCTCCGTAGACAGTAGAAAATCAGGTTTGAATAAATTCTTTTGGGAGAAGAAGTTCTATCTCTAAGTCAGTCTCTGTTTACCTAGGAAATTCTCTGAAACCATTTAGACACAAAAACAATTCAGGGAGTTTAATTGTAAATTATTGCTAGTTCAGAAAAGAGTGAAATGAAAACTCTCAATAAAATTTCAGGTTGTATCCCTCCCCTGAAGAACAGGTACCTGCCTCTGCAAATCAAGAAAAGAAGGAGACTGGTAAACTCAGTGTGATTAGCAAAAGAAATTACAGTAATTTCACAATTATAAGCCGCACCTCCTGGTAGCTGGGCAGATCACAGGATTTGTCCATATATATGCCGCACCTGAATTTAAGCCACACTTTTTTTTTTTGGTTTTAGCAAGCATCCATGTGTAACAAAGTAACAAATTAGTAAGAGAATCGAGCCAGCGTGGGGTTTGGTGTCAGGTGCTCAAGTTGCAACAGTTTTCATAGACCAGCAAAGCCTTTAAACGCAGCCCCAGACGCCTCTCACTTCCGGGCTGGCATTTCACTGAGATTTGTCCATAGATAAGCCGCACCTGAATATAAGCTGCACTACTGGGGTAGGCTGGATTCTTCAATGAAAAAGGTGCGGCTTATAATAGTGAAATTACTGTAATTTGCATAGTGTAAGTAAAAAGTGCTACTCCAGCCTAAAGAATCTCCTATCTTCTCTAGCTGTTTCTCATGTGAAAGAATCAAAGGTATTAAATTGACTACCATAGAACAGATAGGAAAAAGGAGTAACAGGTGAATTGTCTCGATGTTGTGGAACAATTAATTCACTTCAAAATTACATTTCTTATTATATATCAATACTTTTCATCCACAGAACTCAAAATCTGCACAAGCAAAGCAAAACAAGGAATTAATTCATCACTTCCCATGTGAAGACAGGTGTTCAGCCATCTCTAGGAACAGAGCTCCATGACAGGTAATAATTACTTGGGAAGACAAGGGCCATCACTCCTATTGTCTTATGGCCCTTCCTTTCTTCTTTCCCCCATGACGCCAAGTGGTATGGAATATCCCTTTGATCAGCTGGGATCAGCGATTTCTCCACTCTTATTTAGAATTATAAAGGTGTTTTCATACTCTTTGAGTGAGACTTTTGAAAAGAGGTACAAAAAGAAACTTGCAACCAGATTGTGTAAACTCAGCTAATCAATAAGCATTAGAGAGATACGCATGGGCGATCGTACAGTAATTTCAAGATTATAAGCCGCACATCCGGGTAGCCAGGTAGACCACAGAATTTGTCCATATATAAGCTGCACCCAAATATAAGCTGCATTTTTTATTTTTTTTTTTCTGAGCAAGGATCCATGTGTGACAAAGCAACGTGTTAGTAACACAATCGTGCCAGCACAGGGTTTGGTGTCAGGTGCTCAAATTGCAAACAGCTTTCACAGACCAGAGGAGCCTTTAAACATAGCCCCGCCACCGCTAGCGACACCACTCCCCCCACCACCGCTAGCGGCCCTGCTCTGC
>VRYO01000695.1:2968606-3000790 GCA_009812075.1 Sialia sialis
AATCCAAATCTCCAATGGCACAACTTAAGACCATTTCCTCTTGTCCTATCACACATTACTTGGAAAAAAAAACCCAACCCCTGCCTTGCCACAGCCTCCTTTGAGGTAGTTACAAAGACTGAAGTGGTCTTCCCTGAACCTCCTCTCCTCTAGGCTAAACAAACTATTCTCTCAGCTCCTCCTCATAAGACTTGCACTCCAGATCCTGCCCCAGCTTGGCTGCAAAATAAAGGAAGGACCGCTCTCCAGAACAAGACCTTTAGGATGCTGGCCCCGAGGCAGTCCTCATGCTCATGAGGCCCAGGGGGCTGCTTTCAGCACAAATAGCCTCACAGTAGTTGCCATGAAGAAAATGAATATTAACCCAGCCAAAACCAGCATAATTACCAAACTATACAAAAGCATTTTTCAGTGCAGTGTTGCCATGAAACAGTTATTACTGTTTTATCATCTGCAAACTTCCTTATATTGATTATCGTTATCATAAACAGATTTTATCATCTAAAGCAATATAAATCCTGTTACAGGCTTTAACTCCAGCTGCTGAAGGCAAACCATTAACCAGGAATTATATACATTTTACTACATGCTCTTTATAGTTCTCAAATCATACATCTCCAGAAGAAGAATCTGAGTATTTAAAATATTTTCAATAGCTATCCATCTCATTTCTGCTTCCTGTGCTAGCAATTCAGAATTTATGAGTCTTAATTTTGAAGGAACTTTTCTCAGACCGAAAAGTTCGTCAGACAACTTAAGACATTAACTAAAATACTCCAAATGGAATTCAACAGTATAAATCAATGAGTATCCAGTATCTCTGCTGAGTTTAAGGTTATTCCAAGTTATACAATGATATTATGAATGCAACTGTCCAGATTTAATGGGTAATTTCTCCTCTCTGTAGCTATCTTATTTTCTGGATGAGAAAGGTTTTAGATGATCTATTCTGATAAGAGATATGCTGTTCATTAAAGAACAAATATGAAGAAAACTCAGCAAATGAAGAAAAACAATTTATCAGCTCAATAAACTTGTTGTAAGGCTTGCCTACTGTTTTACCTAATGTATTACATAATGTATTAATCTCTAATCAGCCCTGTCTGGAGCATCACAATAAAACAGAAGGAAAAAGCCAAAATATAAAATTATATTCCAAATTCACAACACATTCTCTTCAGAAAGGCAGCTCGTTGGAAAGCATTATAAATAAAGAAAATTGTTGATAAAATTATTATTCTCCTTCACATAATAGCTTAGGAATATATAAATAAATAGCAACTGTCTGTGCAGGATTTCTGTCAGACCTTTCACCAAACACACAGGAGAGTCCTATGTGGTATATCAAGCACATGAATATCAGGAATTACTAAAAATGCAGCCATTCAAGAAGTCACAAATCATTAGAGGCATTTTACACTAACTAGAACACATAATCTGACAGAACATTTCTGGAAGTGTAAAAAGGTCCATATGAAAAAGCCCCTTGGATTCAGTACTTATTCTCTGTGATTCTACAAATTTTGAGACATCTACAGCTTTGCTAGCACCCCACAAGGTGTCCTCTGATAGCTACTTCATGATGTAACTCATCCGCCCCTTTCTTTAACTCCAATGTATACATCCTAATTCAGTTCCAAACCTGTTCTATTTCAATATTGTAAAAACTATGTTTAAACTCCATTTTACTCTTCTTCTTACAGAACAGTAGAAGATAGAAATACCAACTAAAATTTCTCTCATCTTACTTCTCCAACCACCTCGAAACATGGTGGCAATTCATATTTTAACACAGTCTGATTTACTCCTCTCTGATACAAGAATGCTTCTGTCCTAACAGAAGACAAAAAAATTCAAATTACAATTTCCTGGTTATTCAGCAATCTCTTGCAAAGTATTCCAAAACAGAGAAAAATTATATACTTCATGTAAAAGTCACAGGAATTTATTGGTCGTTATGAAAATCACTCCCACAACCCGTATAGCCAAAAAATACTATTTTACCTTGAAAGTGACTATCCTGGAGAGACTATGGACTATATCAAAACCCAAGATGAGGAAGGTACATAACAGAACCTTTTATTTTGCCTTCCCACAATAGCAACAACTCACTGTTGCAGTATATCTTTTGCCCTATCCAAAAATGCAAATGCTCACTGGGACCATGAGTTACTTTTAAGGATGTTCTCACAAGACAGTGGCTTCCCCTTATTAATCATTGTCACCTGATGATCCCACACAAAATATTCTCATGAATGAAAGGAATAAAATTACACATAAAACAATTAACTTCTAAAACACTGCCTCAAAAGCACCACACATCTTCAAGTATTTCAGGTACAACTTTAAAGACTGTATCTTTGATTATCTTTCATTATCACCTTACCTTGTTTGGCAACTGAGGAGCAACATCTCCCTGTTATTAATTAAAACTTGTAGCAGGACCAGAAAGGCTTTTGCTCGAATAAAAGTTGAAGGACTTTCAAGTAGACGAATAATTGTAGTCACAAAATCCTTGGTAGAAACAAACATAAATATGTTAAGGTTGCTTGCACTATAGGACTGTATATACTTAAAATTTGCTTATTTTCATGTCACTCATAGGAAAAAAAATCCACAAACACTAGCAGAATAAATTCTGTCCAACACTGACTGGCCCAGTGTAAAGCTGCTTTGAACATCTTTTAAGAGGTAAAAAGTAAACACTAGTTAATGAACTAAGTCCAAAATAGCATAGAATTAACTATAAAAGATGATAAAACTTACATTTTTAAATGGCTTACCTTAAGCATAAACATAGGATACTTTAATATATTTCTTTTAAAACAAAACTGAACTATTTTAATAATACAAATGTATTTAAGTACAAATATGATTAAATTTTTAGCTATTCATTCCCTTATATGCAGGAATATTTAAAACAACATCTCAGTTGGATATAATCTTGTCTAGATCAGACACCAAATTATATACCAGATGCTCCAAAGAGATGGTAAAATTGCTTCCACCTTCTTTGATTGTTCTTATCTGATCTAATTTTATTTTGAGTTCAGAAAGTGAACAGCATCTTTTCAAGGAAGAAATAAAAAAAGGACTTGAAAAGAAAGAAGAAGAATAAACAAAATCAGAATTCAAAACTGAGCCAGAATTTACAAACTGTGCCAACTGGGTCTATGCAAAAATTAAACTGAACAAAATGGCCTCATCAATGCAACCTGCCTTCAAACAGTTGAGCTGGATTCTCAAGGGAATGACACTATAGGATAGATGTGCAGTGTATGCATGTTGCGTGCAAAGTTAAAAATCCTACTGATGGATGTTTAACATACATGTTACTGTTCAAATTCCTCATTTGCTGAGAGAATAACTGCAAATCAAGACTGACAGTAATTTATCAGAGACATCATTTGCAACAATTTATTATACATCTTTACCGAGAATGGAAAAAGAGCAGGAGTGCAAGACCTGGCCAAGAAACCATCAGATTTTATTCTGACACCATTTTAACCCTGTCTTCAAAAGCAGTCGTCATTCAGTAACTACAGAAATCCCACAAAAACAAACTACTATTTATTATTCTAGAACTGTTTTGCAGTACTTCAACAACTAATTTCATAAATAGAAGAATTTCTTGTCTTGAGATTTAAAAGATTACTGCTTTAAACGCTTCAACAGCTCACAGAGCATGACTTGTAGCTCCTCCAGTATGAACTTGTAGCAGTCAAGTTCTTAATTTACAATCTAATAAATGCAAAACTTGAATTTTAATTAAGTGTGGTTTGGTTTCTCAAGGGCTTTTTTTAAAGTGAAATTACCAAAACAACAACGACAAAATCAAAGTCTTTATGTTCAGAAATCCCATAAAACCTCAGACATAGTCAAAGAGTATGTATAATGCAATACTGAATGAGCTAACATAAATGGACTTGATAGACCATGCAGAAGGACACCATGCCAAGGACACATGCAAGTACAAGCCAAAGCACATCTATTTTTAGTTCTCACATTTTGGAAAGCAAGAATATTTCAATGCTGAATGTGGAGGTTAACATGGGTTAAGAAAATCAAAATTTGTTACATCAGACTTATCTCGGAATGTTCTAATAATCTGGTTTAAGAAATAAACATGATCCGTTGGAGTTTGTTTTTCTGGCTGGTTTGAGGGTTTTTTGGTTGCAAAACAGCAAGTTTATTTATAGAAAATCTCAAGCACATCTTTGCTGACCTGCAGGACTTAGTGTATCAGAAAAGCCAAAAATCACTCAAATACTGCCCAATAAATTATTTATCATTATTCTGTTACATTATTCCTCCCTCCCCTGCAAACGTTTGATGTATCCACGGAGACTCTGCAGGATAGGACACTCTTTACATTTCAAATGAACACACTGCAACAAGATTATGACTTTATATTGGAGACACACTGAGTAATACTGCAAAGCAAGTTCAAAACAAAAGCAATGTTTTTGAATTGGCTACACAATAGTAAAACAGCTAGACACTATTTCACTATACAAGAACAGAAATTACAATTGCAAACATTTGTTGTATTGTTATGTATTTTCTGATTTCCCTTTTATGCTTTTGCAAATGCCTCCATATTATGCTTAGAGTTACAAAGATTTTGTTAAAGATATTTTTTATCCTTTTATTAATTCATACTGGTATCGACAAAATTATCATCTACCATGGTAGTTACTTGTCCAGATTCAGGTAAAAGACAAAGAATTGAAAACAGTTACTGAAATATGAGGACAATGCTTATAATGTATTTACAATGCAGTTGTGACAATAATTAGTAGAGGGTTTTTTTTTAATGTACTGCTACAATGTGTTCAAGATTCTTGATTTTGAGTTCTTTTTCCATACTTTATTTTAAAAATATAATTTAAACTCTTTTAGTTTCCAAAACAGGAAACTAAAATGAAAAGTCTCTGTATCGGAGTGGGACAAAGCTCAGTCCCTTTTGGCTACTGTAGTTCTCCGAAGTTTTGGATCAGTGTAGATGATCACAGAACTGCATTTCTGGCTTTTGCTTTATAACTGGTTTTTACTGCTGTTCTTGAAGACTGAAGAAAACAAGAGCAGTCCTAAGTCTTACAAGCTAAGGGTGTTTCCAGATAACATACACAAAGCTAAATTATCTCCATCTTGAATTTATATCTTTAAGTATCTTTTAATATGTTGTTTGTGCCTATATTAAACAGATAGTCATTTCTTTGTCACTACCATCAGTGTGATACTGAGATCCTTCTGTCTCTTAAGCTGAACTAAACAAGAACTTTACAGAATGCAAAATAATCTGTAGGCCAACACTACTCACTCCTCCCTTCTCTCATTAAGCTGGACTTGTGCATCACGAGCATGAAATATTGAAGAATACGTGGACTATTAAATTCAATTTTCAGCTCTAAAATAATACTCCATGTGATGTGATAGCGCCTGGCAGATCAATACAGGAGCATGTTTGTACTTTTAAATTCTATTCAAGAAAAACAGAAATTTAGTTTCAGCTTCCAAAATCTTACAATCTAATTTTCAGATCACAAAACATTCTGTTTGGAAGGGATCATCAAGTCCAACTCTTAAGCTAATCTCATTCCAAAAATCCCCATTCTATGAGATTTAAGTTTGTCAGTGATGTAATGCAGGTACAGTTACCAAATACAAGCACATGCAGTAGAACCAGACCTACTTTATCAGTTTTTTTTTTACACTAAGGTATTAAAATGCTAACTTCTGCAAGATATTTCATTTACAAATTGGCCTAAGGTCCTTTAAGGAGAGTATAAAGTACAGCTTCAGATTTAATCAGGACACTCCTTATTTTCTCTTTTAAATGTCTAAAAGAGTTATGTCAAATAGCTGTTCTTACTGATTTTCCTTAGGGCTCATTGTCAGTTATGGTCACTCTAGGATATTCTAGATTCATTGAATCCTACCTGCAGGAACACTTTATAAATCCATTAGTACCATTTCTCAAAGATCCATGAGAGAAAGAAAAACAATACACCTTATAATTTAGACTTTAAGCAAATAGAAATATAAAAGAAACACATTCCTCATTTCCTGCTATTCAGACATGCAAATGTCACTGACATGTATTTTGAAAACCCGAAACTAGCAATGTCAACTCTAACTTTTCCTTTCATGAAATTCCATGCCAGTGAAATATTAATCTGAACTCAAACCTTTTCTTGAATTAGTCTCTGTAGATGAATCCCACATGACAACATTGCTGAAAACATCGTGAGCATGTACTGCTGAATTTTGCATATTCCATTGGCCAAGGAATTTAGTACAGCTGTTAATCCCACTTTTTCAATGACACTCTGGAAAGCATTAGGTGAGGAACGAGTAATTCTGCATAAGGCCTACAAAAATGGAAAAAAAAAAAAATTAATGAGACTATTATCTCAAGCAAAATAATGGAAAATAAAAGCGCATGGTGAGTGTTCCAATAGTTTAGGAATATAAGGAATTAATACCAACTAATTCCTAAGACAAGTATTAGAAGAAAAGACCACTGATTTTTAGAGCCCTGGAATTCTTCTAAATACATTGCTATACACTCTGTGCAGCTGAAATTCAAATATTTCATACACCAACATCCACATCAAAATTCACATTACTCTTTTCCTCTAGTGAACCACAATGATGGAGCATCACAATCCATGCTTGAGTCTTTTGTCAAGCACAGAATACAAACAGCCTCAGATAACACTGTACTAGAAAGGAGTAAAGGGAGAGAAAATACAGACATGGCACACACCACAGAAATTATGGGCACTGATAAAGGTGGGCATCTTCTTTCTCCTGGCTCATGGATAATGTCATATGTAGTATTTCAGTGTCTAAAGTCTATCCTTAGCTCTAGATACTACTTCACATCTACGTACTTACTAAGAAACAGTGGTTAGTACAATAGTTGCAAATTATTCTCCAAATGGTTGATTTCCAAATATCAGTGATTAAAACAATTTTAATAGAAAATGTAGATACTGACCATGCTCGAGTGAAGTGAGCACAAACTTGGTCAGTGTCTACTAACTTAGTAATTTCTTCACAAACATTACCGAACAACCTCCAGGGCAGCTTCATCTCCAAATCAGTTTCCTTCTGATACCTGTAAAAATGCAACCTCCAAGATACAACAACTGCATTTTTCTCTCCAGATAAAGAAAGTAAGATACTTTAAACCTTACAAATTTCTTTTTCTTGACTTGAACATACTGTTAGCATAGAAGAACAGCTTATGTCAAACAGTGGATTCACACGAAAATATGAATTAGTTTTCACAAAAACTTTGAAGATTACTCCCTTTTGTGAAATGCAGGTAATATTTATGATTTCTTTGTTCTCTTCCAACCAGCTATATTTAGAAATTGCTATTTACTTGGTGTGCACTCAAGGTCTCATTTAAGAGAAACTATAGTCAATTACACAGAATTCAGAGAAAAGTTTTCCAGTTCACCAATGTCCACAGAAACATTACTCAAAACAAACTAGGAAAGAAAAAAAAGAAGAAAAAAGGCATAAAAGACAGTAAATCACAAACCTGATAGACATTTTATTGATGCTGTTCATCTACTCTACTCCTGTTCTTCTTTGTCCTTTCTGGTCCAGGAACTATATCGATTGCAGCCTTTTAGTTTTCCTCTTTTATTATTTTTTAACTCTCTTTTAAAACACTCTCAGTTCCTTAGTACAGCATGCTCTATTTCCCCCAGGATACAATCCAGCTCTTCACCTCTATTCAGAGTTTTTTAAATGAGTGGGCAGGAGATACATGTACTCACTAAAAATATCCTTGAGGATTGTAGTACCAATGAACTGCTGGGACCCAGGGACAGACTGTGCCAAAGCAACATGGAGCTAACATGGGATGTGCTGATTTTCCACTGCCTTGGATCTCTGCTACAGACCTTGCCAAACAAAGGTGACCACAGCCACAGGCCAACAAATTAATTCCAGGGAAATCACATAGGAAAGACATCATAGGCTGCCTCATAGGATGTTTCTAGGATAATACTGCAGTTTTGGCAGTAGCAAAAAAGCTCCAGCTCACCAATGGCCAAGGGGAGAAGCTTTATATTTATACATTTATACGTCACAGAATGTTGTGCTGTATGAATGAACCTAACACTTCAGCAGAAAAGTAGAAGATAGAATTTAAATGTGGAATAGAGCACAAAGCACTCCAAATCACTTCAGTAAATCCAATACTGGGAGAGAACAGATGGAGATACATCAAAAGGTGGTGGAGCAGGAATTGGAAATTAACAATGAAATATGTAAGAGTAGAGTTCACACCATTATCTCCAGGCATAGACATGAATATAAAATGTCATGAACAGTCTTGGAACATGAAATGTTCTTAGCAAGAGTAAGGCTTCAGCAGAACCTCTCCTGGAATTGGCTTCTACACCCCTGCTCTCTGCCTTAACCAGCACCTTTTCTCTCAGAAGCTCCAACCTTAGCCCCATGATTCCTATTGGTCACTTCCAACCTGAGATACTCAAGGACTCTATGATCATCTCTGCCCTATCCTTCTAGTCTTACAGGCTACATGTGACTGAGTAACATGGCAATATTCACCCTTTAAGGATATCTTCCATGACTCCCTCAAGTTTGAGAATGAATGCACTAAAGTATCTGCAATACACAATAGTTTCTGAAACAAACTATTCAATATCAATTACTTAAGAAAATAACAAAAGAAACCAAATACCCAAAAAGACTGTGTTGAGCTTTCCCAAATTAGTTTCCATTTAAGTGGCTTATGTTTTGTTACTTCTCTTCCAGTGGAAAAAGTTAATTCTTAGAAACAAAATTTTAAGTTTTTTATTTTGTTTTGGGGTTTTTTGTTTTTAAATCAAAAAACTTCCAGTATACTAGAAAGAAAATATTCTTCCTGCTGCTGAGCTTGTCAGAATATCACTTTGACATCTTACAGATTTTTTTTTCTGAATCTAACAAAATGATAAAAAGACACAGCTTTCCTACAGGCAAAATCTGTGATATTTACCTGAGGCATGTTGGACTCCAAAGTGAGAAAAAATACTGAGATAGTCCCTATTTGCCACCTCTGACAGGCAGGAAAAAGTAAAATGTCATTTCTTGACTCCAGACACTAAAGACAGAGAAATGTCTTGATATATTTTTATTATTTATTGAAATAATCGTAAGTAAAATTCCATAATCCCTTACTGCTGATACACTTTTCAGACAGACTGCTAATTCTAAGTAAAGATATGACAGATGTATTTCTCAATAGAAATGTATTTTTACATTCTAATATAGATGTCAGTTAAGAATAAATTCTCCAGGATACATTCAAACAGGGCAGAAATGACTGTGCAATAAAATCAAATAGGAACACTGATGATGTCCATTTTTGTTGTCATCCAGGATAAAAATGCCTACATATCTGTAGCAGCAGTTTAATGAATGTAGAAATTATACAGTATACTATAGCTGGAGAATACATTAGTATTTTATTTTTTTAATTAGCACACCCCTAAAATCTCCATAAACTTTAAAGTCTCTGGGAAAAGATCTTTCTGCACTAGATTTCACTATCAATTGATTATTATCAGATGAAGTCAAGATTACATATCTAAATGCCATAGCAGTATTAATGCATAACCATGATTTATATCAGGCATTGAGTAATAAGTTTATTTACTTCTTATTTTAGTGTTTCACTACAAAGCAGCAAAATTATTAAAGAATCACCTTAGTGCATCCTACTTTAGAAGTTTCCTTGTTCAATTCACTTCATATAAAAGTATTAAGCCTCAGTCTTCTGATAAAGGAAACAATCCCCAAAACAGTGGAGGGGAAAATCCAGGAACCCATTCAGATCTAAGAACACTTGCGCAAAATGATCTGACTGAAAAAATGAGATGGATTGAGCTAGGGGGATAGCAATAATTTCCATGAAGACCAGAAAAACCAGAAGAAAGCCGTTTCATCACGGATATAGAACAGTGAACGTGTATTACTCTTACAACTCTATTCACAGCTGCTTTCATTCAAAACTCTCCAATATGTGAATTTGGAACAAGCCCTACCTCCAGCATGACTGAAAGTTCAGTAAGTACTGAAAATTCAGTAAGTACAACTACTACCTCCAGCAAGCCTATTGCCTTCACAGGAAACAAACACCAGTTGGGAACAGTTACGGTTTTGATTCTGTTGTCCATATGTACATTTATAGCACAGACATACCTAAGATGTTGAAGAGGTTCTTGCCTTAGCAGATCTCAGTGTACACACTGAACTTGGTTGTCTTTTTTAAATGCTGGCCTAAACACCCAAGCACATATTGCTAGGCAACTTTGAGAGAGAAAAGGCAACAGAAAAAAAAAAAAAGGAGCTAGCTAGGCCTCAACAAGCTCTTCAGGTTTTAGCTTCCTCTTACACATTTTTTGCTACCTTCTCGTTTTTCCAGAAGGAAAATTCTCTTCTCATCAACAGTGCTTAAAAGAGGCTAGATATCCATAGCATAAATACTGTGACAAAGAAAAGGCCTCTTAGTAATTCACCTGAACCTCATAGCCTTGGGAGCATCCAGTGACCTCGTTCTCAAAAGAAGCAGAGGATACAGATGGACAAACAATGACCCACTCTTCTCTTAGTCTCTTGACACTCCTCCAAGGACAAAGTGAGCAAACCATATGGCATTGGTGACAGTAACCTCTGAGCTCTATGCTGCAGAAAGCCGTAGTCCATCTTCACTGATGACAACTTTATTTTTGACAATCAGATGTGTAACTTCTGCATATTACTGAGCAGAATAAAAGCAATGCCCAACTCAACAATACTATGTTGTCCAAGAAGAAATTGAGTTTTCAGGAGGGGAAAAGAAAAAAAAAAAGCCTACTGGTAATTCCCCTGGTTATCTCTTTTAGCTTGGTGTCTGAATGCAATTGAGAGAGATAGTTTCTCAAGGATATGCAGCTTACTGAATAACTGGCCAACTGGCCCCTACAAATGGAGCAGGTCCTGGAAGTCCGCTGTAGGAATCAAGAGAATGGTAAATGATGAAGCAAAGTTCTCCAAGCAGTTCTCCAAGCAGATAGCAGAGAAACCAGAAGGAACTTTCAGCATGAGTTGAAAGAGATTAAAAAAACCCAAAATACTACAACCTAGTAGCAAACAAATAACAACTGTCAAGCCTAATGATTGACAAGAATAGAAAGCACACGATACAAAACAACCCTTAACACAAAAGTAATGACAGGAGAGAGGATCGAGCAGGCTACTTTAAAATGCCAGTAAGTAAAGGAAATCATAACTCTTATCTCCCATCTTTTCCCATACATGCAGCTGTGATCTAAGCATAAGACCACTTCTAACAAAGCAGCCAAATACCCAGACTAACACATATACTTGGCATATTTAGAGACAGACTACTCTCGACCCATGAAAGTTCTAAGAGTGTTTTTGCCAAGAATTTGAGATGCTATACAGGAATGGTTTTTATAGCACTTATTTTACTAACTAGGTCTCCTGTTCTAAAATGTCAAGACATTTTCCTAGTATTTGAGCAGTTTATATTGCAGGCAAAAAACTGCCACAAATACACACCAAGGTAAAAAATCAATAAATATATACATTTCTTTAAATTATAAATTTATTATAGCATTTACCTCTTCAGCCACACTTCAAACCTTTTGTTCCAAACCTCCTGCTTGCATGTCTTGTTATCATTCTACATTGCCTTAAAAACTGAGGGCAAAGACTAGACCCTAACAATTTTATAAAAAGAAACATGATTAATTCAACCAGGTCTTCTAAACAAGTCTTTGATAAAGAGGATAAACAATTCTTACTTGAAATATTATACAAAAAGAGAAATACCTATTTTGCAAGAATTTAATAGCTTCTTTGAAAGGTTAAACTTTTTAAACATAACTCTATAAGGAAATATATGTTCTGGAAAACGATGAATATAAATAAGAACTATTTATAAGGACTGAACTGTAAGAAATGCATTTTTCAATTTCAGAAATTTTTCAAATCTATTTTAATGTCATCTGAAATACAAACAACACAAACATACAGCAAACACACTCAAATATATTTCAGTTCCAATTCAGAAGGTTTTTCAGACTAAACGCCGAAGCATTACACTACCACAAAAGGAAATTCCTTACCGAAATAGGAGTTATCTTCAAAGAATCTCCTGTAGAATGTGTGAAAAGGTACCATAATACAGGTCCAATTTCTCCTGTAATAAATCCTTGTGCATGGCATGAGCGAGTAGTACAAACATTTTCAATTATCTTTGCTGCTAAATGATTCACTACCCGCTCTTCCTATAGGAAGGAGAAGAAGGAAAACACATCTGTAAATGTTTCTAATTTCTTTGTAAATTACTACCTATGTCCACATTTTATTCAATGTATATTATCTTGGCATGGTTTCTTGATTCTTTTTGATATTTGCAAAAGTAAGTTTTCAAGAAAGCTCTCCTGATGACAAAGTTACGTTCACAGATCCTACTTCCCCCCACTTGTTCTTCTACTGCAAACATGATTTAATACAAGTATAACTTAATACAAAACCTTACATCTCCAAATAATCACCCCAAATTAAATGCAGTCAATACAAATGAAAAGCTTTTGTTATATTAGAGGTGTTCCATTATCTGTGCTTTATAAATGAATGAATTTGTGTCAACACTCATTACTAGAACATGATCTGAACAGCACAATTAAGACATATTCAGTTACATTAGGAAAAAAAAAACTACATTAAACCCTCTTTATTCAGAAGAGTCAGCAAATCCTGGGATAAAGACAAGGACTTCTTGCAAATTAAGTTGTTCCATAACTCCCTTCTTTTCTCCTGAAGCAGACAATCCTGACCAATGCTTAAGATAAATTATTAGGTCCCATTTACTACAAGTCGTCCTACATTTCCATATGAGATTCTGAATCCTTATTGTTAGTACTAATCAAATAATTTTCACTTAAAATCAGAGTCTTTAACAGAACTGGAAGATACATTACTGGTGTCATTTTGGCTCTGCATTGCCTCACCTCATCTCAGTCCTGAACTACTAAAAAAGTTAAGTACTTCAACAATGTCTTAAATAGCATCTTGAATTCAGCAAGAATAAATTTTTATATAATTTTTATAACTAAATTTTTCCTTATAGTCTGGCTTTACAAATAATTCATCATAATTTGTAATTGATTTCTTTCTCAAACTGATCTCTATTTTAGCCTACTGAGCTTTGGATTTCTGACAGTTATCTTTACAATCAGCGCCACCAACAACTGTGAGCAATGATAGTGGAACCTTTCAGAAAGTAGTACAAAAGCCTTGCAGAAGGTGAGAACTTATACTTCACTAAAAATATATTCAACATTCACTTTTCCTTTTACGGACATAGTAAAGCTAAAATACAGATTTTATATGTACAAATATTTGGAAACTCTAGTATAATGCTGTAAAAAAAAAAAAAAAAAGGAAAAGAAAGGCTGTATTCATCATTTTCATGATAATCCTTCCTGTTCTTCCAAAGAACTGCAGCTCTGTTCAAAATATTTAACAGAAATACCAAAGTCAATTTCCAGCTAAAGTGGTTACACTCATACAAAAACTCACTGAATTCTGTGGAGCCATAGCTTATTTGCAGCCATAAAACCAAAGAAAATTTAGGTTTCTCTCTTTTTACAGTTTTGATTACTGCAAAATATTGCTTTACTTTAACATATTAAAGACGTAAATACACAGATACTCATACATATTTACCAAAACGAAAATTCTGAAAACATTTAATAAATAATGTTCAGTTTTAATCTTTTTTTTCAGAAAATTATACTTCTGCATTACACTATTTTTGGAGGGGTACAAATACATGCATTTATCAAATTGACTAAAATAATGCAAACAACAATTGAATCCATAACTGAAACATAATTGTCAAGTTAAGTCTCTCTTACACATGAAGTGATTATTAAGACTGCCGACTGGGACTCCACTCCTAATTTAAGCAGGCATAAACACTTAATAAACTACAGTAATTTCACAATTATAAGCCGCACCTGAATATAAGCTGCACATCCGGGTAGCCAGGAAGACCACAGGATTTGCCCATATATAAGCCGCACCCGAATATAAGCCGTATTTTTTTTTTAAGCGAGGACCCATGAGTGACAAAGTAATGAGTTAGTAACAGAATTGCGCCAGTGCAGGGTTTGGTGTCCAGTGCTCGAGCTGCAAACAGTTTTCATAGACCAGCGAAGCCTTTAAAAGCAGCCCCAGGCGCCCGCCCCGTGCCGCCGGCTCCGGCACTCCTGGCCCGGTGCTGGCTGCCGCAGCCCCCGCCTGCTCAGTGGCAGCGACGGCTCGCTTGCCTGTGCAAAGGCAGTGGCGACAGCATGCTCGACAGTGCGAAGGCGGCGGCGGAAGCAAACTCCCCAGTGTGAAGGTGGTGGTGCCCGGGGGAGGGGGGAGCCTGCACGCCGCAGCGACAGCGAAGACGGCGGCGCCTCGCTCGCAGCGATAGAGGCTTCAAAGGTGCCCCGCTCACGGCGGCAGAGGCTGCAAAGGTGCCCCGCTCACAGCAGTGGAGGGAGCAAGCCCCGGCTGGCTCGCACCAGCGGAGGGGGCAAAAGCGGCTCGCTCACTCATGCGAAGGCGGTGAAGCCGGGCTGGCCTCGCCAATCCAGCGGTGGCCCGCCCCCTGCTCATCAGTGGCTCCGACTCACCGCCCACCCGGCAGCGGCTCCGCGGCAGCTCTCTCCCCCGCCAGCTCTCACTTTTGGGTTGGCATTTCACTGGGATTTGTCCATATATAAGCCGCACCTGAATATAAGTTGGACTACTGGGGTAGGCTGGATTCTTCAAGGAAAAAGGTGCGGCTTATAATCGTGAAATTACTGTAACTTTAATCCCATTAATTAATCATAATCAAATCAATATATAGTGGATAATGGCTATTATTAATAGCTATTGTTAATGTTAAGAAATTTCAAGATGCAATTACAGCTTTTCTTTACAAAATTTGGACCTGAAGAGGTGCTTTATTTCCTCTCAGCCACTGATGGGATGAGTCACGCCCTGTTCCAGATTGTCCTGCTACTTTGACTAGAAAATGATCATGCATCATCACTGTGCTCTAAAAGGTCAATGATGCTGCCAAAGCACAGTAATTTCAAGCCTATAAGGCACATCCTTTTGACTAAAATTTTGATCGAAACCCAGGAGTGTGCCTTATAGTCCAGTGCGCCTTATATATGGACAAAGTTTGGAAATTTGCCAACCCGGAAGTGCGAGCCGCGAGAGTGGCAGCGAGAGCAGGCAGCCGCACAGCCATATGGGGAGAGCTGGCAGCAGATCCTCACTGCAAAAAAAAAGCGCGCCTTATAGTCCGGTGTGCCTTGTAGTCGTGAAATTACTGTACTTCTATTTGCTGCCACCTGGGACCTTCCCTTTCAGCTCCTCTGGTATCTGTTCCTGAGCATTATCTAAGTGACGAGACTTGTACCATCTTCTGCTTTATTAGCTGTCTGCAAGGGAAGCCTGACCTAAACTAATATTTAGCCTCTTAACTAAAGGAGTCATCAGTGATGTTACCAGGACATAAGCTATTTTAGTGAACAGAAATGGATCTTCAAGATACGAGTAAAGCAGTTCCATATATTATATATATCCATATATCAATAACCCTTTATCTACATCATGAACTGCATGAAATCTAAAACTATGAATAGAACTGTATAAAAAAAGAAGCACATACTTTATTTTCAATGGGTTTAGATTTCACCTAGTTTTATAAAGCACACTTGAAGCTCTTAATTTTCCGTCATGTTGGAGACTTGTAGATATGTTTCCAGTGAAGTCAGGGATGCTTAATGAAAAAGAGCCTTGTGTGAAAATACCCGAAGGATAAAAAGTTGCAAACTACTGAAAGAAAACTCCTTTTAATCACGTCTTACCATTTTAATTGGTGGGGTGGGGGGCAGGGGGGTAAATCAACATTAGAAAAAAAAACCCTTCCATTTTTTTGAAATAACTGAATCTACGGGATACTTTTACTGACTGTTATAAATTTAACACTGCAGCAAAAATTTTGAAAGCACTGAAGTTACAGTCACTATACTAACGTTAATAGCATAACTTCCTTTTATTAAAAGTTAGAATAAAATAATTTGTGATCCTTTTTAAGTAGGCTGACTGACGAAACTAAGTTGTGTGGAGCTGTTGACCCATTTAAGGCAGAGAGGCCCTGAGGAGAGACCTCAACAAATTAAGAGGTCTGGACAATCACCAACTATATGAAGTTTAAGAAGTGCAAGTACTGGATACTGCAATTGAGTTGGGAAAACCCTGGATATAAGAACAGACTGGGGAATAGGAGGATAAAGAACAGCCCTGTGGAAAAAACACCTGGGGGTCCTGGTTGATGACAAATTTAGTATGAGCCAGCAGTGCCCTGGTGGCTAGGAGGGCCAAACATGTCCTGGGGGGCATCAGGGACAGCACTGCCAGCCAGGCAAAGGAGGGGATTGTCCCATTCAGCTCCACACTGAGGTGCCCCATCAAGTGCTGGGGGCAGGTTTGGGTGTCACAATATTAAAAACACATTAAGCTGTCAGAGAGCATCCAAAGGAGGACAATGAAGATAGTGAAGGGCCATGAAGTGAAGCTATATGAGGAGCAGCTGAAGACACTCAGTCTGTTCAACCTGGATGAGATTGAGGGGAGATCTCACTGCAGTTATAACTTCCTCCTGAGGGGAAGTGAAGGTATAGGCACTGAACACTTCTCTCTGTTGATAGGTCTTAGGGAAGGTTTAGGTAGGATAACAGGACAAGGTTTTTCACCCAGAGGGTGTCCAGGGAAGTGGTCACAGCACTGAGCCCAAAAGAGTTCAAGAGAAGACTGGACAACACCTCAGGTATACGGTGTGACTCTTGGTATGGCCTGTGCAGGACAGGAGAAGGTCTCTATGGGCCCCTTCCAAACTTGACATTCTATGATTCTAAGATCTTATGTTACACTAAATATAGATATATACACTTGAGTAACAGCATAATACTGATAAAAAAACACTGAAAGCTAAAGGATTTAGGAAGTAACACTGCATTCCACGTAATTCTTCTAATCAACTTCTAAATACACTTCTTCCTTTAATCTAAGAAGACAGGACAAAAACCTACAACTATAACCCAATGAAGTAAAGCTGCACCTCCAACGCATTTATGATTCTAAGAATTAAATCTCAGTTTGGCAACATAATTTGCAACATAAAGCCTTCAGAGAGAAGAGTAAATATGTAGAAAAAATACCTTTTAAATACCTTCATTTTTCTTTTTATTCTGGCAGTAAGCTGGAGAATTGATATCTAAAGAATAAATTGCAGCAATAATGTATATGATTCACAGAATTACTCTTATCTTATAGGCAGTTCTGCCAGTAAAAGAACTGATGTCTAAAGAAGAAATAAAAATGAGAATATATACGATTCAAACGGATCTCATACTATAGGCTGTACTCTATTTACAGAGAAAACAGTTGTTTTCTCCTCTCCTCAAAATTCTCTTTTCTCCTGCAAATTCACTATCAAGGAACAGTTCTGGCTAAGAATATACATTATAAAACATACTAACTTATATTACACATTGGTAATTATTTTTTAAAGATTTCTTTTATTGTTAATATTTCTCATTTGTTCCGAACCAAAGCCCTCAGACTTAAATCTTGCTCCCTCATAAAGGAAGAAGTCCATATGGAAGAGGGAAATGTGTACTATATAGCTTTCTGGCAAGATCTCATTTATTAAAAATCTTGCTTACGCAATACCTTGCACATCCAAGACACAGAAAAATATCCCTCATAAACTCATTTGCTATTTCTGATTCAAATATATTATCCATTTGCCACTCCATAAAATGAGAGGGTTATGCACCTTTTAAAAGCCAAATACAGCTAATATGCATGTATTCATTTATCCATGCAAGTGTATTGCTGGCATACAGTTTTTTGAGATTCTATGAAGTTATTACTAAAATTGCATGCACTTGTGTACTTTATATTTACATGCCATTTGTGAGCAGAAATGGACAGATACCAAGTTTCTGAACAATTTTTCAGTTGTTCCATTCTCAGGAAGACTAAAAAGGATGCTTGCACAAAGTTTCTGACTCCACTGTATAGTTTCAGTGAGAGACCTTATCCAAGCAACATAATACAGACCAAATCAGAGAAGAAAAATTATAAAACACACCACAATGTGGTTTGCATATAGGAAAGATTATCAGTTCTAAGACTAGGAAGGATCTGAAGGGAGGGACAAATGGAAGGGTTAAATCAGAGAAGCAAAAAGGTGAAAGGACTGACTGAATAGAAGCAAGTGTAAAACACAAACTAAAGTGAAGATTTTACTTAGTTAAGAGTAGCTTGAATCTTAAATATAATAAAGAGAAAAAAATATATGCAGTCAATTACAAGATTGAAATCAGAGACAGGATGATCCATTGAGGATCAAGTATATAAGGGGAACTTTAGCAAATCAGTTTTGAATAAATGAAACAAAATGCATAAAAGGAAAATGGTTGTCACATTAGCATTAGGTATGCAATAATACATAAGAATATCCTTTCTGAAACAGAAAGTACCTTCCATGACTGGATAACATAGGAACTCTAACAGCTATACACTTCAGCAGTAGAAATCAGACCTATCTCCTATCTTAGAGACTGCACACAGACATTCAGAAGTTGAACTTAAACAAATACAGATGCCTGGAATAGGCATTTAGTTTCACTGCTGGAAACAGTTGTTGGAAAAAATTAGAAAATAAATACTGGAATGTTTACTACATACATTCTGACAGACCATAACACTACACCAAGACTAAACATCAAATCAAGCCTATCATTTACTTATTTATGAGTTTACAATTCCCTTACTTTGATGCATAATTGAACTCAACTGTTCTTTGCCTGAGTTGAAAATCAGCTTCTATCTCAAATTAACAACACTGAAATGCAGGAAATCTGAACTTGTGTTCCCCTACAGATAAAGGACTTTCCCAATCTCCTACTTCCATCACTCTAAACTCCTTTGACTGACCCATAACACCTTTTTGTCACAGTTAAGATTTTCAGTCACTGAAGGTATGTGGAAATGACACTAGCTGCAGTTGCTGAACATTTTGTTCCTTTATAGGCAAATAAAAGAGACACACACACATTTCAAACTTCTTCCTGTTCTACTGTTCTGTTTCAGAGGGCAATTCTGCTTTGATAATGACAAATCTTATAAAACTTCAGAAGTACAAGAACACTTCAGAGTAGTTCACAATAAAACTCAAGAACAGTGAGCTTAGCGTACAAAATTCAAAACTATACAAACCTTAGTACTGAATGACATGAATTTACTTGAATTTTTACTAAATACATCAAATAAAGCTTCTTAACAGGCAGTAAAAACTAATAATGCATATACAATGCACTGTGGTGGTTCAGACAAATCATTTTATTACACATTATGTATTATTTGTATAATGTTATATTATTTTTGTAATAACGTATTATTACAAAAAATTAGTTGGCTATTGTAAGGGTCGGTCTGAAGATTGCCTAATCTGCCTCACAATCATTGTCAGAGACCCTGAGACCCCTACCACTCACTTTGGACAGGAGTTGCTGGGCCTGGCCAAGGTGGATGCTTTCCAAGGGACTGTGTATAGGTGCACTTGGTGCTTGCCATGGTACACTGCTCTCAAGCAGAGTACTGGTTATAGCGTCCTGTTCCTGCACCTGATTTTTCAAGCCATGGGCTTCTGAACACAGTAGTCCATAAATCCCCCCACCTTTTGGCCAGAGGCCACTTGCTTGGAAACGGACTATAAAATGATTACTTTCTGAAGCAACTCTTTGAGATTTCTTTCTCCTCAATGGATGAAGACATGGATGACGACGTCCCGTCAGTTGGTAGCTATCTCTCTCTCTTTCTCTCTTTTTTTCTCTGCTTTGTCATCTTTATCTCTCTCCCTCTTACCACTACCCCAAAACTGAGTTATTAGCCCTCAATAAACTGCTTTGCTGTTTGTTGCTGAACAAAACCTTAGTCCCTTGCGATTGTCTTTTGCACTCTGTGGTCAAACGAACCATCATGACTCCCGCTCAGGTTGTGCGGACTGTGACAGCTATTTTCATAAACACTGAGAAAATATGCCCATATTCATTTCAGAAAACAGCCTGAAGTAAAATTTTCGTAACTCACAACTGAGCTTAGAACAATTACAATTAATTCATTATATAATGATGCATAATTTTAAAAAAAATTATTTATATAAGAATGCAAAGCTTACCTACTTGCAATAAAGACAAGCTGGTGACAAATGTTTTCAAAGCTGCACAGTCACAGGACAAGAGGCAATGGCCAGAAGTGAAAACTCCAATCATAAACAGGTGAAAACTTTTTCCTATTAAGGAGGTGCAGGCATTGCTCAAGGAGATGGTGGCATAATTATTAGAGACATTTAAGACTTAAATAGACATGTCCCTAAGCAATCTGATCTATTCAGACCTATTGTGAACAGGAGGTTGGATTAGATGCCCTCCAGAGGTCCATTCCATCCTAAAGTCCTGTGTAGTTTTATGGCTTCAAACATGTTTTAAAAATATATCTATCTACATTACAAATGAGCATCCTCACAAGCAGAAAGTGTAGATGTACTTGGTTAGCCTAGACATAATTTTTATTTTATGTTTATTTAAATTTAATTTGAATTATTTCATGGCAAATGTACCCCTATTTTGTGCCATTTTTTCAAGAAAAAATATATCAATATAAATTATTAAGAAAATTTGACATGTTTCAGGACTAAGAAGTGGTTTTATTTTATAAGAATAAATTAGTGTCTTATGGATGTCTTGATTTAGTTTCTGCACACTGTATATTCAGAAACAGCAAGTCTTCCATTACTAAATTTATAATTAACTAGCATCTCACTACTGTGCCTTAGAGTGACACCTTACTCTAATTATCAGCTGGAAATCGTCCACAATACAAACTCAGTCCTCTGTTGTTGGTCACGTGAAGGTTTGAAGATATTAAAATGCATCTAGGCTCTTGCTTTATTAAATACAATCTGTAAGCATTAAAGATCTCAAAAAGGAATGAAAAAAGGTATTTCCTCTTGCTTTCCACCTTCTAGCAACCTCCGACATGTATTCTGCCTTAAGCTTTGCCTTGGGCAAAAATAAAATGGTCTCATACAAACAGTGAATGTAAACCCTCCACTCAATTCTTTTTCATTTTACAAATGGAACTATATGAATATTTTTCTTCCCTTCCTCTAGCACAGCTAATCAATCACCAAAAACAATGAAGAACACAGTATAGCACATGTATGAGAATAAACCTAATTACTACTTTTTTCACCTCAAAAGAATGCTGACAAGCCAGTAGGACAACAATGCAGTTTCAAAAAACTGTGTATCATCCACTTCAAGAAAGAAACTTAAATCTTGCTCAAAGATTTACAAAGATGTATGAAATTCAAATTGCAAGAGGATAGCACAAACTGTCAGAACATTTCTCAAAAGATGCCTCCATCATTAATAAATTTCACATTTATTAACAGTAATTTTTATTTACTATCCCATTTCCCCCAACACAAGCAGCAATAGATAAATGTTGAATGTACAGAGAACAACACTGCATTAATCTCCTTCTTAGGTCATGGTCTTATGATTATTTAAATTCAAGAGCAATGCTTGGTTGACAAGGTACTGCAACGCTGCAGGCTACAATCCTCACACAATGCCTAAAGGGTTATTACCGTAGAGAAATTCTACTGAGGACCATGAAAGAGCCTTACCCCTTCCCGAAGACACCTCATTAGCACAGTGTAAGCAGCTGAAGGAACAGCCCAACATTCCCTGGGGTGCTCCCCTTTTTCCTCCTGAAATGAAGCCAACGGCACAACTGATTAAATCAAAAAATCACAACAATCTCAGTCACATAAAAAATGGGTAGCATGTTCTTAATAAGGTTCATATTATACACATTTCAAATTAACATATGCAATTAAACATATTAAATTTCAGGACATTAATACTATTTAATTTTATTTCATGTGCAGCACTGAGATTGATATTTTATTAGCTTATTCAAGCAGTCTCCAAAATCCATAACAGAGTTTGTCCTAATATTTCTACATTTCATCAATTCATTCTAATTCACACAGACACAAAAAAGTGTCTCTTCTTCAATTCTTCTCAACCATTTTGAGTACTTCAGAGACAACTGACTATTAAGGTAGAAATGCTTCTCTTTAAATGTAAATTAATTATACCAGACAAGCAAAATGAATTTTTTTTTTGGTTTGTAAAAAGTAAAAAAGTAAACTTACTTTTGAAAAAAATGCTCAGTCATACAGACAGATACCAAGGGTTTAAGAAAATTTACTGTATGGTATAACCTTCAGTACATATGGACACAGTTTCAAGATCTTTATGCAAATTTCCTTGAAATCACCCCGTTAGAGAGGCTAATTCGCCACTACTTGAATAAGGTCTTAATTCTTCCATTAGCAGTGAATTTCACTTCTCTCTGTCCCTGCCTATTGTAAAATTTTAAATTTAATAGGGGACACTTGGATATCACTGGGATCTAACTGCAGCAATTTCCATATCCAGGCTAGTAACACAGAGATATTAGCAAGTGGAAAAAAATATAGCCTCTTTTGGGAAAGAAAGCGAGAAATAATAGGCTTTAGATGGTGTGGAGATGATAGGCCATGAAATAATGAAAAACTTGTTTTACTAAGTAGACAGAGGCTGACAAACAGTAATTTCTTCAGAAATTACACAATTCTTGAACTCATTTATATTCTCAAATTATTTTTAACATTCTAATGAACTGGTTTTAATAAAAGGGATAGGATAGGCAAGGTGGGGGTTAATGATGTAGAAATAAATGATACTTTCTAAATTTGCTGATTTCTGCGTGGCTTACCGTAACTCAACATATATGATATGATCATTTCAGACATTTAATTAAAACATGGAAGATTAGCATGGAAGACTATTACTCAATTGTCTAGTAAAATTAATTTTTCTGCTTTACTGAAAACAAAACTTAATTTGCCACATATATCCATAGAGAAAATGAGTCTGTTAAACATCCCATTTGTAAGCTTTTTTTTCTGCTAACTTTTATTAGGATGTATGGGACAATACAAACAAATGAAAGAAATATAGCTTGGCATCCACCAGACACATCAGAACTACTTAATTCACTTCCTCCATCTCATCCAAGTAAGAAAATGCTGACAAGCAATCACTATTTGCTTTCCAAGGCATTATGTATGTGTAAGTTTAAAAAAACACAGCTCAAGTTTCAAGAAAGTAAAGGTAGGTTACTTCCAAGCAGGAAAAAGTTGAATCTCTTCTACTTGGAAGAGGCAGGACAAGACTAGGACTCAAAACAGAGTTAAAATTACAATCTATGGTAGAACTGGTGGGTCTGTTTCTCATTGTAGTCACCTAATTTAACCAGAAATTCTTTCAAGTTCTTTTGTAACCATGCATACTAAATATGATATAAAATAAAAACCCTTAAGAAATTGTGCAATCCTAAAACATGAATAGTTTTTCCATTCTTCAAACTGATTAAAGACTTTCTTTCCTTTCTTTTTAAATCTCCATTTAGAAATTTTAAAAGGCAAAAGGGGTATGCAACTTAGTAGCATTCTTAATTACCTAAAAATAATGCACAGCATTTGACACAATAAATTTTAATATATCACCAAACACTGGGGAATCTTCCTACTTTTTGCTCACAGCCCATGTTGATTTTGATTAAACTTTAGGTTCTGCACCCTAATAACACAAACAACACAAAATGATTAAATATATTACATAGAACTTGAAAGTTTTCCTTCAGGGCAATCCACTCAAGAGTATGAGAACACGCTCTCTGGAGTCTGCTCATGCTACTTGTGAATTGCTCTTGGCATCTTTTCGGAATAAAAATGCAGAGATGGAGTGTAAGATCTTACTTATGAGAACTCCTAAGCAAGTACCCACACAATATGAGAGTTTAGGATTGCACAAGACCATTATGATTATCTGGACATCTCACAGTATTTTCTAAGCCACAGAAGTGCAAACAGTGATCTTGTATTTTACCTCATTCATCATCCTGCACCTAAACAGCTGAACTTAATTTAAAGTATTGGATAATTTATGATTTACCAAATGTTCATACAAAAAAGAAATAATCTTTTCCATTATTTAATATTAAAATTGCAGCTGGACCTAGAAACACTTCACAAAACCCCAATAAATAAATAAATAAATAAAAACAGCCATGCTCTCAAAAACTTATAGTTTAAATGAAAATATTTAGCAGTTTGATAAAACAACCAAGCAGGACAAATAAAGCACATAATGGAAGGAAATAAGAAAAATAAGTGAATAGTCCTTAATGAATTAGATGCAATTATGATCTGTTTTTCCTTATTAATCAAGTCATAAGGCTTTGCTATTAAAAGATATAACTAGGCAATAAACTTTCTGGTATCATTTATTACATTACCCTTGACTTGCTATATGATTTTGGCAAGGTCATTCAGTGCCCCTGTTCAGCCCTTTATTGAGCAACAAAATGCCCACAACACTAAAGTATTCTGAAGTTAAATACATATAGAATAGAAAACTGAAAAGCGCTCTTCTTTAAAAATTGAATGGTTAGTATTTCCAAGCATACAAATCACACTATTTTTTAAATTTTACCAAGACATAGTGTCTTGAGGTCATACGTGTCCAAATATTGATTTCAACACTCTAATAATTTCTTAGTATAACTAATGCAACCCATGAATATTTTTGTGCGTGTATAACCAACCTTGAAATACGACAGTTGCAATTTATATGCAAGCTGTAATACTTCAAACATTGTGAAATTCATACAAAGACTGAAAATTTTCACTTCACATTTTCAGAAGGAAAAAATCTGTGCAAATGTTTTTGGTGTTATGCAACCAGTGTTAACAGAATTGCTTCATCTATCAGAGTTCAATTTCAAAATAAAATGAAGCTATGTAAAATATTCCTACAAAATATGATTTTCAAGTCGTAGTTTTATTTGTTTGCAACAAGTTTATGCATTTGAAGACAGCAGGTACAAATCTCTCCTGAGGAAACCGAGCAAGTATTAAAACATTTAAACTGTGACTGTAAATGCATTTTTCAGAACATAATTTCTCATTATAAGTTCTGTGAGCATGCATTTGGCAAATACAGTAATTTCACAATTATAAACCGCACATCCAGGTAGCAGAATCGTGCCATCCCGGGGTTTGGTGTCAGGTGCTCAAGTTGCAAACAGTTTTCATAGACCAGCGAAGCCTTCAAGGCAGCCCCAGGCGCCCTCTCCGGCCGGCTCTCACTTCCGGGTTGGCATTTCGCTGGGATTTGTCCATAAATAAGCCGCACCTGATGATTAGCCACACTACTGGGGTAGGCTGGATTCTTCAATGAAAAAGGTGCAGCTTATAATTGTGAAATTACTGTACTTTGGCAATTGTCCAACAAAAATAGGACAATGCTTGTTATTCTACAAAAACCAAGGCAACCACTACATCTTGTAGAATATGCAAAGGAGCTAGAAAGATAAAGAAAATAAAACCTGGAAATTCAGCACAAAGCCATAACTAAAGCCAAAGTAACAATTCATTTCCACTTTTGCTCCATTAGCTGATTTTTTTAATAGCATTCAGAGCTATTACATGATGCAGATAACACAAAGGCTTCAGAGAAGCCAACGTTAGACTTTTTCAGCTTGAAGACGCCTTTGTTTCTGTTACGTAAAAGAGCATTTTATTCTTAAAATAAGGAAAAAGAAATGTGATGCTTTGAAGGAGCTGTCAACTTCAATCCTTAATATTGACAAGCTTTTTTACCTCTGATTACTTCTAATGTGAATCTATTATCTCTAGACTGAAGGTTTAAATCAGTTGTAATCAAGAATAAACACAAGTCCATGTGTAATTAGTCAGGATCATATCATTTCCTTTTCTACCGTGCTGTGAGTCCACATGCTACATTAAGATTTAATATGGACTAGATATAAAGATACACTAATATATAAATGTATTGATATTATAAGCTGCCCTCATGCATCCTATTTAATGAACATCTCTAGCTTAGATGTCTGAACCCTTAGATCCGCCCCTTAGAGGCCAGCAGTGTTCATGATGGTTGATTAAACCCTTTTATGAAGTTAAAATTCTACACTTGAAAAATGCTGTTTAATTATTCTTGTATGAAGTTAATTATTGGACTAACTCTTAAAGTAGAGTAAGTATTAGAGAAGACAGAAGGACCAGAAACAGTTGACTATACAAATGACTAAGTAATTTGATTTTTCAGTCTACTTTTTCATAGGAAATTTTTTCACATGTGCCAAATTTTTAAGAATCACTTTCAGTCTTACCTTGCTGGCTATGAGGTAAAGCAGCTCCCCAAGTGCTGGTAAAAAGCATTGCTTCAATTTGCTGTTTCTGAAGTTCTCTCTGATTAGTTCGGTTAAAAGTGTAATGGCCTAAATTTAAAAAAAATTAATCAATAATCAACACATGCATTTTGTCAAGCAAAATGAACTACTAAAGAGAAAAAGCTTTATCTCAAATGCCATCTTACTGATGCACTGTCCACTTATGCTGAAGGGCCATTTGCAAGAGATTTAGTAAGCACTGGAAAAAAATAATTATTACAAATACATTATATGTGCAATATGGAGAAAAATGCAATAAGGAATTAGTCAAGGTGACAAATTATTCATTTCCCTTAGGACAATAGAAATAGATCGTCCAGGAAAAGAAAAGCCTGCTTGCTCCTCCTGTGTTTCTGTCAGAAGATCTGAAAGTTCTCCCCACCAGGTTACAAAAAGAACAAACAAGAAGAAACTTCTTATAATGTTGTTTGTGTAGATATTATACCAAAAATTATATCAAGTTTTGTCTCCTCATCTCTAAGTTTAAAGCTTACAGGTGACTTGCTGTGTAAGAACTTGACATATCATTTTAGTTTTTTGCATTTCATGAATTTCTGAATGTAAAGCATATATATATATATATATATATATGCATGTGTGTATACATATATATGTGTATGTGTGTGTGTGTTTCATGAAGAGGTGGTGGAGGAAATCAGAAAATTTGATTCATCTTGTGCATGTGACCTAGTAAGAAATCACTTTCCCATGCAAAAGTATTGTGGCAGTAAAGCACTTTTTCATTCTTGGAGCACCAAGGAGTTATTTCCCTCAACTTCCCTTGCTTTACTTCACCTTCTGATTTAGCAGCTTCATAACTCCAATCTTTGTACAGCAAAATCATATGAAAACTGGAAATGCAGTTTTCAAATCAAAGCAAAAAGATCTACTAAACAAACTTTCACCTTCACCGCATTTTTTTACATAGTGCTAGGCTTATTAACTGTTTTCTTTAACTGCTTTCAGAGAATTTCTACACATTTTATTTAGGAACTTTAATTAGCCTGTCATTCCAGAGAGAACTTTGCTTTCATATTTAAGAAACAAATTTATCAATAGGTTTTAAAGATTCCAATATGTCAGCTTGAGAAAGTAGTAGTCAAGTTGATTGAATTCTGTACTCAATGGTGAACACATGATGACAGCATTTTCTCCTTTATTATACTTCCTTTCTACAGCTAAACAAGATTACTCTTTTGTGATGAAATATATTTTGAGAACTTCTCTGACTGTAGAATCAGTACCATTAAAAGTACCTTGTCACAGTGGCATTAACAGACATTACGCTTACCAAGTTAACATCCCTCAACTTTGCCTCTTTAGACTGAGGGCAAACCCACCATGAGATGGCATTTAACTAGACAAAATTGATGAACTGTATTATAACAAAAGCTGCTGAGAATAGCTCCAGTAGACTAGCTAGGGACATCAAATCATCATGACACCTCATTCACACTTGTTTGTTTGCAGGCAGAACTTGAGGAAAATACAAATCAATTTGTACATCTGCCATAAAGGATCAAGGCTCAAAATTATCAGTTTTAATGATGAATCTCATCCAGCAGAAAACCCTGTATCAATATTAATACTGCTCTGCACCAGCAATACTTGTTTTCTCAAATCATGGTTAATATATTGGAAAGTTTTGGTGACACATTATCTAAATACATTTATGTGTGCAGTTCTACAATTCTCTAAATCCTATATTCTATTAAACAAAACCATGAATTAACCTTTGTGTGTAGCAAACTATATATTCACTATATTCACTTGTATCTGTTTGGCTGCCTTACCACTCAATCAAAGTTTAAAAAAACAATCATTAACATTAAATATACTGGGTAGATTATCCATCTTCTTCTTTGGTTTTTTTTTGTTGTTTGCTTGTCATTAAAATTAAGATTTTAAGATTTAAAATGAATGAAATTTACATCAAAGAACAATATTTCATTTGGTGAACAGAAATTATTGTTCCTCACTCTCCTTCAAGATTCTAGGACAAGTTGTTATTTTTGTTCTGAAGAGATTTTAGGTATTATTTTTATTCTAAAATGGTAAGAAAATCAATTAATCATAATCCAAATCCTACTCTTTCCTCAAATATGAATGAAAAAAGAGATAAAACTGAGTTAAATTCAAATTAAGAAGTAACTTCCTTTCTTGCACACTAAGAAAAACTGCCAAAAATCTAGTCAATACTGCAATAAATTCAAGCTTTTATTTGAAAAAAATAAAACTTTTATTAAACAAGAGGGAAGTTCTGTCTGAAGAAATCTGAGTTATTAGTGACTGACTTGTGCTAAAATTGTTACATTTTGTTAAAAAGAAACAGAAGTTGCATGAAATCTTATAGTTCTTATCTCCATCTATAATAATAAATTTCTCCATTGTTCCATAACAAAAATTAAGTACTTTGGCCAAAGGCACTGAACATGAAATAATTACCACACATTATAGATGACTTTCATAATCTCTTATATAAAAGACTTTATTTATCACACTCATATAATGGTCTCATTTTCTCTAGAGAGAACACAGAGAACAGAATTGGCCTGTGATTTCCCTCCCTTCACTGAACACAATTAAATAATCAAATATTATACAAGCACAGGAAATGGGGTTCACAGAGTGTGTCACATACTGAACTAGCAGTGTCTGTACCAATAATCTATTTAACATCTTCTTGCGTCCTCTGCAATGAAAGCTGTGGAACAGGAAGCTGTGATTCACTGCCTGTATTATAAGCATATTTATACAGAAATACAAACATTTTTATAAAATAAATTCAATATTGTATAATATAAAGTGTTCATAATTTCACAAACACATTTTAAATTACCTAAAAGGAGGAAGAAAACCTGTTTCCTGCTCTTGACAAGACACTTATAATCTCAACAACAGTGATTTACACAAGATTTAAAATATTCTCTCATTCTTTCATAAGGAAAAATCAAAGACTTGAAAAAAAAAAATCTGCCTTGACACTTTGATTCAATGTTAAAGGGTGGGTTAAATTTAAGGTAAAGAAAGTATCACAGCGTGTGTGGGAAAATACACAACAGAAAAATCAAATTTATTTTAACTATAGACAGACAACATCTCTTTCTTACCTACAGCATGTTCTTTTGCTTTTCAACTTGTCTACATTTTCCCTTTCATAGAAGTAAATAGTAACGAACTGCAAGTCCTACACTGTCCAGTAAAAGCATCTTAAATTTAATAAATTACCTACACCTTTTACTCCAGCTGTCAAACTGAGTAGATACAGTATAGTTATAAAAAGAAAAGAAAGAAGATATTTCATATCTGGACAGTCATTGCCTTAATTTGTAACAATAGCATGTGGAATCTATCTACGTGCGGCAGATTCTCTATCTATTTCAAGCTGTATCCAGAAGTTTCTCTGCAGATTCAAGATTCCAGAAGTGAAAATTATAGTATATTCTAAAAGAAGGTATTTTATATCTTAAGCTGTAGAGTGGCAATATACAGATTTACAATATTACTACATCTTTGATCTATTAAGATGATTGCAAGTATTAGTGGAAATTAAAATACCTCTATAATTCTGCAAACCTTAAGTGATAAAAGCTGTCTACGCCTCAAGCAGAATGGAAATCATATTTTAGTTCATTTTTCTTGTGAATACACACACAAACATGGGCAAATAATGGCAAAGCATATGACTTTCCTTTGAGAAAAGCACTCTCACCAGGGTGAGAAAGTATGCCATGGCTTTAGTGCCACTAACCAGAAAAGAATCCAGAGTAATATTCAAGTACTCATCTTTAAAAGGGCATATTAAAAAAAACTAAAAAACTACCAGTGAAAGGGAGGAAAGAAAAGGGAGGAAAGGAAGGAAATGAAAAAGCTATTGCAACTCTTCTTTAACTCCTCTAGAGAAAAATATAGGATGGAGGAGTAGTGTTTTTCCAGGTGGAACACAACACAAAATTCATTCATCAGAAAACTCCTATCATTTCAACTTCTCTGTAATGCTGGAGGAAGAGGTCTTAGTAAATGAGTAGTCAAATCAGATGTCATGGACTCAAAAGGAGATTCAACTTGCTCTGTTATTAATTCAAGGTCCCAAAAGGATAAAATCAGAAACAAGTAGAAGCAATTTAATTTATAAATCTGGTACGTTTAGTAACAAATCAAAAATGGATGTAAAAGTATTGTTAACAAGCTTTGGAGTTTGTTTGTTTGGGTGCTGGATTTTATTTTTAAGGAAAAAAAATTATTACTTCTCCCAGCCAGTCGTGACAGTCACAATCACAGGAGCTCAGTAGCAGATGTTCAGGAATACATCTGATTTCTACTCCAGTCCTTAAGTTTGAAGCTTTTTAATCACAGGAAGGATCAGGTAAAAATATTTGCCTCTATCAGCAAAGAGATCCTGTTTTCATTTTTGCCAAAGGCAAGCAAAGAGAAAGATTGCTCAGGAGTCCAAAAAGCATTCTGCCTTCAAAACTCAAGTCTGTGGTGACCAGTTGAAGCTGGTTTACATTTAAAAATGCAAACTGAAACTGGAAATCAGTCTCCACAGAATAAAGGTTGGCAGGAACATAAAAGGAAGTGGTATTTTTCTTTTTTTTTCCCCCCCTCTTCTCTTCCTTGTTTTTACTTCACTCACAAGTGGATCTGAAGTTACTCTAAGTCATCATCTTCTTCCTAGCCTTTTATCCATGTTTTAGAAGCCATGCTGATGACACTCAAAGGCTAATGCCCATCAATAAAACATACATGTAGAATATTTCAGATATATTCTGTGTAGAAATAATCAATCATATTAAAAAAACCAGGGATTTTCCACAAATATTCTTTTAAACTAGTTTGCTTTGAGTACTGCAAATTCCTTCATTCTGTTCAGCGAAGATGCAAACTGGACAAAACAACACATTCTCCCACAAAGAATTATTTTTAAAATGTGTTTCAGACTAAAATAACTTTTTTTCTCCCAGATGATAGTTGAAAGGTCTGGTATCTAGAAGAAAATCTAAAAAGGACTACAACTAATATGCAAGCGATCTTGCCTAACACTGAGGCTGGTTTTTTGTGTAGCAATCAGAAGACAGCAGGAAAATAGGCTTTTCAGCTACCACCTGTGTGCAATTTCTATCACAAAAACAGGCTGTAGCCTAATTGTGTCAATCAAGTGTGTGCTTTAGAGGAAAAGGCTGGATTATTTTCTTCAGTTCCTAGTCTATGATATGATTAATTCACAAGTGCAAGACAAACGGAGGTGGAAGAAGGGCTCTCTTTTAGGTTACAGTAGTTTCACGAATATAAGCCGCACCTTTTTCATTGAAGAATCCAGCCTACCCCAGTGGTGCGGCTTATATTCAGGTGCGGCTTATCTATGGACAAATCCCAGCGAAACGCCAACCCAGAAGTGAGAGCCGGCCAAGCAGAGTGGCAAGTGGGCAGGCCGGCCCCCGTGCCGCCGGCAGTCGGCGACGGCGCGGGATCGCCGGCAATGGGGGCTGGAAATGTGCGGAGCGGCCCCCGTGCCCCCGGCGGCAGCGTGGGACCGCCAGGAATGGGGTGCTGCTGGGAAGCCGGGCTGTGTGGGGCTGGGCCGGAGCGCCCTGCCCCATCTGCCATGCGGAGTGAAAAAAAAAAAAAAAAAAAAAAAAAAAAAAA
>VRYO01000695.1:3015049-3074842 GCA_009812075.1 Sialia sialis
ACCCCCGTTCCCAGCAGTCCCCCATTCCCAACGGCTCCCGGTGCACAGGGCCGGCCTGTGCTTGCGCGCCCCCTGTTCCTGGCAGCCCCCACCCCTCCCGCGCTCCCGACGGCTCCCGGTGACAGGGGCCTGCCCGCCAGCTCCCAGCAGCTCACGGTGGCCCCCAGCCCCACCCGGGAGTGCCACAGGGGGCGGCCCCAACCCCGGCTCGGCTCAGGGCTGCTGCAGGCTAGCACGTCTGGGTTGGCATTTTGCCGGAATTTGTCCATATATAAGCCGCACCGGATGAAAAGCTGCACTTCCGGGTTCCGGTCAAAAAATCAGTCAAAAAGGTGCGGATTATAAACGTGAAATTACTGTAATTACCTCTGAAAGTCTCCACTAGGAACAATGTCTCTTATACCAAACATACTAAAAGAGTATCATTTGGTAGTTACTCATCTAGCTGTGTAAGATTTTTAGTTTCTGAAAGTGTTAAGAAATCCATTAAAACAAACCAAAAAAATTGTTAATATTAAAGCAATACAGCAACTAAAAGCTGTGAGACATTCCTAATGAGTTTAAATGCTCACTTCTAATGAAAAATCTTGCATTCCCCACATCAGCAATTTACTGAGTAAAGCTGCTAAGACTGCTTAATGTTTTTTGGCATAGAAACAAAAGGAAGACTAAAGGGGCTCTTGCCTATCATTCTTTCTACCAATACATCTGCCTATAAATGCACTTTACACTGCCATTGCAGTGCAGAGCACTGATTCTTTTTCTGTTTGCTCTTTACTGTCAAACTTAAGTGTGAATTCCCTGCTCAGGAGACTCGTTGCAGACATTAGAATCCATTAGACAGAAATAGGATGAACATGTCTTGTAACTCAGGTGTTCTTTAAGAGAGAAAATCAGGTCATGATGAAAAGAAACCTTATCACAATAGAAGTCCAAAGAGTAATAAATGTTGCTTTCTAAAAGTCTAACTCTGAATCTAAAAGGCTTCATAGATGGCTTTGTTTTGAGTATAACAAACCAAAAGTTGGTGTTCATTTAAGTAACAGATATCAAAGCAAGTTATCAGTAAACAAATTACAAAAGCACTGAACACAGCATTTAGTAGCTTCTATTTCTTGTAAGATATTATTTATTATTCAATCCCAAAATAACTCATTCCTCTAAATTATTAACACAATAGGATTATAAAGACTGCCAAAAAATTGCACAAGAGCTTGCCAGATAACTGGGTGGAACTCTTAAAATAAGAACTATAAAATACAGGAAAGGAGTTTCACCCTGATTAAAAATTTATCTGCAAAAATAGCCTCAAACACAAGTTCCTGAACCTTATGTTTTATTTTGCTATACCTTTGGATTGTCAATGATTGGTGTCACGGTAAGATCAGATTCAGTGTAAATGAGCTCTTTCAATTTTGACTCCATATCCTGCTGACTTGAGCACACACTTTCAGCCTAGAACAAGAACAATGTTTTTCTAAAAATTGCTATGTACCAAAAAAAAAAAAGGAGTTAATTCATGCTTATCCACAAAATATTTCGTTTCAAATTACACCAAGCAGCCTGGCCATGGAAATATATTCTAACTTGCTTTTTATTTATGCAGTAGCAGATAGGACCAACTGAAAATTATGGTAAGAGAAGTATAGCCAAAGAAAAAGCATTAGGTCAAAACGTAGACTGAAAGATGATAACTTGTCTTTTATGCACTAGGGCAAAAAAAGGAGACTAAGAATCTTTCTTAACTCCTGCATCTGAAGTTCTGCAAATATTTCTTTCAAACAACTTGCACACTTAATTATGGAAGGATACAAAAGAAAGCTAATTTTGCCACAGACTTCAGCTAATATTTTAACCGCAGAGATGCCATCATCCCTCAATATCAACTTTGTACTCACTTTTTTCAAGCACAAATCTCCTTGTGAAGAATTTTTGATTGGGACAGAAGTAGTATCACATGCTTCTACTGCAGAGTTAGTTCTAGGTGTGGGACGAGAACTTCAGCAAAAGAAAGAAAAAAAGAATTAAAAACCAATAAGGACTACAGATTAAGTTTCATTGCAAACTACTTTTTTGTTGCTCTTTTAAAACTTACATGTCATACAGCAAATTTTCAAACATAAATTACACTATGTTCTGCCTGATCCATTAACTCAATACTAATTTTCTGTCTTAAAAGTGTTCTGAAAAGGTTAGGATTTTTTTACCAGTTAGAAATCCAAAGGTAGTATTTTGTTGTAATTATTAAATGAATGTAATTTATTTTCTCAGCCATAATGACTCTACAAACTGGAAGCTAAATCATTATTAACTGCTAATAACAAAAAGCATACAAAGCAAATTAATTTGACAAAAAATACACTTTATTATGTTATTCTCTTCTGACAGCCAAGGTTTGGCTAAGTAATGGGAATTAAAACTTTCTAAATTTTGTGTAGCATTGTGGACTGGGTTTACCCTTTAATTCTTTCCAAAATCCTGTCTGCTGATTAGAAAATGAAGAGAGACCAGAATACTGCCAAGTTGCAATCACCATAATGCTGCTAGTAAACTTTTGGATTATAGTACACAATAATTTAAATTAAAACATTTTAAATTAGTTTTAGAATTGTAATTGGGAAGCCAGAAAACTAGTTAAATCAATACCTTCAAATTAACATGTTTTCTTGACTAGCAGAAAGTAATAGATCCATTTAGTTGCAAATAAGATTTCTTTAAAAGAAAAACAACTAAACTAAAAAATACATGATTTTATTTTTACTATGATTCTAAGTCGACACATGCTTCAAAGCAGAGATTTGTTAATCTTTTTTTCAATTAATTCAACCAATTTGCTTTCACATATGTTTGAGATAGCAATAATAGTACCTATTTTTTAAGTTTTAAGATGGACAAGAGACTCCTGAATTAAACTCGTCAGAATGAATGGGATCTAGTCCATTTGCACAAGCAGAAGCCACTGCTGTTAAAAGCTGATTAACCACTCCAGCACCTAATTAAATTATGGTGCCAAGTGCCAGGTAACCAAGTTGCTTTCACTTCCATGTTTTAATACTTTACTAAACATCACATATACTGCTTTCAGAAGTTGTATCATTGAAGCAATCAGAATTTCAGAACAGATTTTTAAAATTGTTTGCATTATATTTCAAATTTTGCATTTAAATTAATGTATAGTAATTTCACACTCATAAGCAGTACCTGGTTATAAGCTGCACTTCTGGGTAGCCAGGAAGACCACGAAATTTGTCCATAAATAAGCCGCACTTTTTTTTTTTTTTTTTTTTTTTTTCCCCCCACCCACGTGACAGAGGGGGCACTCCCAGTCCTGCCCCCGCTTGCTCCCCCGCTCTGCTCCTGACGCCCGCAGGCCGGCCGTGGCTGCCCCCTTCCGCTCCCCCGCGCGGCTGCTGAGTGGTGGGGAATGCCTGCTCCCCCCGCTGCTCACACTTCCAGGTTAGCAATTCTCTGGAATTTGCCCATAAATAAGCTGCACCTGGTGATTAGCCGCACTTCCAGGATCGGCTCAATTCTTCAGTGAAATAGGTGCGGCTTATCTGTGTGAAATTACTGTACTTATAAACAAATCACGTTGCTAAAAATATTATTTGGGTTCCATGTTATACCATTTTTAATTATCATTGTAGACTTTCTCTTCAGCAGTTTGCTAAATCAAATGCTACTTGAAATTACTAATAATATATGTTTAGCTATGATGACAAAAGTCGTAAGTGAGTCAAGAACACTTCATTAAAACCAACTAAAATAACTTAAACACAGGATGATGCACAAAATCCCTATTTCAAGTTATGCAAGAAGTTTGAAGGAGTGTCTTCAACTGGAATATTTCTGTTTGATATTGGTAAGAGAAGTATTTTACTAGACAATCTTCTTGGCTTGAAAGCTAGCACAAAGTTTCAGAATCAGGCCTCAGTTAAAACAAATCATTGCTAAATAAATCACTACTTTTTACTTAATACCCACATAGTACTTCATAGACTACAATCAATATGTTGTGAAAAGCTGCAGGTAGAATTTATTAACAGATCATATGCTGAATGCTTATTCTTACATATTTAAAGCAATCATACTCCAAGCCTATTCTTATATACATGAAATAAGAAAGAAAGAAATAAAGATCCAAACAAATTTTAGATCAGAGCTTTCTGTTTAGACAGGCAAACAAAAGTTTACTTTCAAAAATGAGATCAATAAAGTCACATAAGTTTTAACTGTACACATGGCTTTCACAGGTCTTCAAATGTATTTTAATATTTATTAACTGGTAATAGAAAATTTAAAAAGGAGACATAGACACAGTGTTAGAGTCATAATAATAAAAAGTTCAAAGAGACAGTGCAGGAAAAAAGTCAACACCAAACATATAGGATTACAAGGAGGTTTTCATACCTGAGAAGAAATATGGATTCACTTGCCTCACCATCAACTACACTTTTGGGGCGCAATTCAGTCTGAGTTTCTACGGAAAAGAGAACATGAACTTGCATTCAGAGATTAAAATGAAATAACACATAGGGAGTAAATATGTTAGTAGGGATTGATAAAATAACTAAAAAAATAACTTAATGAGCAATATTACCTATTTTGAAAGAATCACTTGGTGGTTTAAGACCTGCCCTTGAGGATGACAAGTTATCTGGATTTTTATGAGCATCCACTGACTCATTGGCACTCGAAGAAACTAATGACTCTGTGTCTTCTCTGCTGTTTAATAAATGATATTAATTAGAGATTTAAAAAGGATGGATTATAAAAAAAGTCCATTATCTGCTGCAATTGTTAGCATACAGTTTAGCTGCCATTCTCTAGAACAATATACAATTTAAATATGTGTTGCACATACTTTTTATATTCGTAATGGCAATGATGAAAAATCAGTTTACAGCAAATAACTTGAAAAATATTAAAAATCCTATCATTAGAACTTAATGAAAGACATTAAAATGTTAAATAATATAATACAAGAGATACTAAAGAAATACTACAAGCATTACAGTCATTTCAATCTTCAAAGGAAAAAGTCACAACAAACCTATCTCCAATAATGAAGTCTGTAGCCCAGATTAAAACCACCTTTTTGTGCATGTAATGATTTGCATGTCACACCTGAATGCAATTTTATTGATTTTGGTTATTTGGGTGTTTTTAACATGTCCTTATTCACATGGTATTAGGTCATAAAATCTTAATGAAGGCTCTCCAGGATATCAAATATTAATCCAAGCCACACTGTGAAGAAAATAGCTATATGAGCTTCACAGTTGGAAAAGAGAGAGTATTGAGCTTCCTTTGCATGTCAAGCCAATGTTTTACATTTCTCATATTTGTCAATTAGTGCATACACAAGCAGACATTTCAGAGACCTTAGAAAAACCTCAAGAGTATGGCCAAATAGCCCAATATTTTGTAGGAGATGAAGGCTCCTCTGGTTCTCTGAAAATTCCTCAAAATTAGCACTATCAGGATGTTGACAGAAGTCTTGCTAAAACCTTGACTAAAATCTTAAATCTTAAAATCTTAAAATTTTAAATATTATTTTTTTATTGCACGTGAAAGCAGTAATAAAATTAGAAGACAGAGTTCCATCTCAAACTATAAGAAACATTAATAGCAAAAATACTGCAGTATTGGTATCAGAAATAGGTATTAAACAACATGAGAGAAAATTTTAAAGTAGATACCACAAAAAACACTCAGCATCTAAAACTCTTTGGACATTAGTTCCCCAGATTGGAACCTGAAGTATCTTTCAAATATTTAGGACAAAATAACATAATAAACAGTGCTACATGGCCTAATTCAAAATTAGAAACACAAAAACCAGCAAGGTAATAGGAGTTTAGAAGAAAACTAACTTTTTAATGCATAAAAACCATTTTCACAAAAGGTTTGGACATTTCCATATATGTAGCAGTGTAGAGTATTAAAAATTTAGAAAAAAAACCCCCTACTATTAGATTAATCATGTCATACGCAAAGAATATGGGTCAGCTGCATTTGCAAGATTATAAGACTGAACCACAGCTCTAAGATGCTGCACTGATAGGCTTTGTGAGACTCTAAGCCTAATGCATAAAAACAAATTTAAAAAATCACTAAAGAAAAAACTGACCCAGAAGGTTTAAAAAAATTGTAAGTCAGATTCAAACAACAATATTATATAATACATAAACAAATAAATAAAAATGAGAGCACTTAGCTCAGAAGTGAATTTCAACATATTTTATAGCTAGCAGGAAGGAGTCTGTTGAAAGTGAATGGACAGTGCAATGCATTAATAGGATAATACAGTTCCTAAATATTCAAAACCGCCCACTGAATGGTGTAAAACTCCATTCACTAATTTATTAAAATTCTAAGCAAAGTTCAAAAGTTATAAAATTTACAGACAATGAAATATTTTTTTTATCTTTGCTGCTATTTAGTAAAAGAAGTACTCCTTGAACAGTCAGTACCTCAAGCTTTTGCCCTGTCTGTCTGCAGAACCACCACCACAATGGCTAAGGGATCCTTTCCAGAACGGATGCTGCAATAGATCTGTCCAATTCAGCCTTTGGAAAAACAACAAACAAACTGTAAAAGCAGTGGCCAAAAGCAATTTCACAGAGACATACCAGATTAGGTTTTGAACCCAGTGACACTACAGAGCAGATAATTGTCTTGTTTGCTTTTATTTGGACAAGTAAGTTTTCTTACAGGACAAACTTTTTGCCTTAAATCAGAATGGAAAATTCACACAACAGAAGTATGAAAATAAGAATGAAGGAAACTGCAATCTCACATGTAAATTATGTGACATACCCTACAACTTATAGCCCTGAATTATTTAAGAATGGAACAGTAACATGTATAAGTTAAAGCCTAATAAAATACATGTGTCCATTCCTTTGGAAAAGCAAAGCCATCCAATTCTAAACTGCTGTAGTGGTTTTGACATGCAAAACCAGCATAACTGCCTATCACTCTGTTAAAAAGTTATCTATTTAGCATCAGGTACAAAAATTTTTTAAAAAGGTGCACTTAATCATAATATTAATTCTATATATCTTCATCTAAGAAAAACCACAGTTTGCTCTTTTCTATGAAGGATGGAATATTTCTGCACATTGTCATTGACAAAATACTATACATACAGTAACTTAATAATTATTTTCTCTAGGGGTGACAACATAAACAGCTGTCATGGATTAGGCAGTTGACCTTTTCTGAGGATCCTTTTGAAGTAACCCGTCAAGCAAACTGATGAACTCAGCAGAAGCTTTGTGAAAAGTAGAACCTGTAAACAGAAGCACTTAAGTATTTGACAGCAGAAACAATCATCACCCAACGTAAACAACACTATCAGCTACAGGTCATGTTAAAAATCTTTCTTGATAGTAATTTCATCTGAAAACAAATCTCAATTTATAAAGAATCTTAAATATATACTCTTTACATTTCAAATAATCCAGCACACACACCCCCCCCCCAAAAAAAACAAACAAACAAACAAACAAACAAACTACTAATGCTGGGGTCATCAAACTAATGATTTTTTTTTTAATTTGTAACTTTAAAAATAAAGCACCCTTTAATTATCAGATAGCCACCAGGAAGAAATCAAGTAGAGTTAAAATCTGCTTAAACTGAAAAAGAGTCACCAATTTAAAAGGATCTCTGTGAATAACACTCATGCCCAGAAGGAACAAGATCAAAAATTCCACCCCAGTAGGTACATTTAGTATTACCAATTAAAAGTAAATTATATAGGTCTCTGTCAAAAGGGAAACGAGCATTCATAATAACAGGGAATCATCACAGGAAGGCATTGCCAACATTCACTTTGGACAACTAACTGATTCCTGCAACAGCCCCAGAAGAAAAAGGGCAAATCAAGGCTTTAACTTTTTAAGTATTACTGTGACTTGATCCATTAAAGAATAACAAAGCTACCCTCTGGTCCTGGTCGCAACGGATCTTCAGATAAAATTTTTTCAATTACTTCAGAACGGCATTCTGACAAGAAGGGTGGTTTTCCTACAAAGAAAAGTGTATGAAATATTAGGCAAACTTCAAAACGGTTGTAACGTGCAATGATTTATCATGAGCTCATTTTCCTGAGAAAGCATCCAAAGAAATTAACAACCTCAGTCTGAGTACCATTTATCAAGTTTTCTTGTCAATTTAAATTCCAAATTTTGGATTAAATTTTTTCATTGTGTACAGCAAAAGAAACCACAGACAGAAGAGGCACCAAAGATGTCTTGATGGAGGTGACCATTGATAGCTCTGTATGAATCAGAAATAAGACAATAGGAAAAGGCAGAAATCTCGGTATCTGTGTTGCTGTGTTGATCCAACAGATCAGTGTTTTGCTTAAGGTTTAAGAAGGCTGCAGTGTAATTCTCCTCTGTGATGAAGCTTCCTTCTAGCTGAAGCAAATGGGTATTTTATGTGCAGGGGACCAAATTACTGTAGGACTAGCAGTGAGGCAGTTTACTCTTTCAAAGGTTAAAGTACTAAACACAGAGTTTAATACCAAGGAGCTAAAACACCCTATACTGCAAGAATTTTAGGGTTGCCATAATTTTAAATAATAGTATTTAAACCCTACACATTGGTTAGTATTGTTGTCAATAGGACCACATAACAGTATTGTTTCACCGGATTATTCGATAAAGACCTTTTTTTTTGTCTTTTAAGCACAGTTAGTATGTTCTTCAAGAAATCTTCAAAACCTGTCTCAAAATTTTCTGTGTCCTAACTTCCCTAGAAAGTTCATAAGAGTTTATTCTGAGGTCGTGACCTAGGTTCCCATTATCACAGATATTAAATAAATATACAACCTGAGAACATTTCATAGAGCAAACATCCCAGGGACCACAGATCACTGGCTTTGCAGAAGTTGTCTCCCTTTATTGCTTCAGGAGCTGTATATAATGGTAAACCTACAAAATAGATATTGCATAATTAATGCACTTTGATTATTCATTCAGCATTCATCCCTCTCAATACTTCAAACTTTGTCTCCAAACTTCACCAAGTTATAGATTATTGTCACTCAACATACAAGCAAACTGGAATAGCAAATGTAAGTAGTTTCAAAGGAAAGAACTTCTCTCCTATACCTTAACTGGATTATGTAGGATTATATATGCTACTTCGTTGTTTATTTCACTTCTATTACCAAACTCACTTGTGCTGCACTTTTCAAACACAGTGATTAATGCAAAGAATGTTTTGGCTTGCTTTAACAGCTTTCAGAGCCAAACAATTTGAGCAGAATGGTAAACCATTCTCATGTGAATAACAGAAATAATTATGCTACATTAGATTCAGAATTTCTTTTTTTTTAAAGCTATCCCAAGAAATAAACCTTCACAAACTTAGAAAGCTCTCTTACAAAAAACAAGGTAGCTAGCCACTGAAATCACTGATCTACAGTTATGGCTCTTTTCCCACTAAAATGCCATGAAAACATCACATATCAAATTATAGCAGCTTATTCACAAATCCCTTCTGTTTTGATACAGGAATAAAATACACAGATCCTATTTCTACAGTAGTTCCCATCAGTTCTCAAAAACCTCAAAAAAATTTCACAAATTCAGCAAAAGTGCCAATTCCACAGTCCCTTAAAAAGTTTATTTTGGGTTCTTTTCTTGTTGGATTTTATTTTTTTAAGTGATAAAAGCTCATTACAATACGTATCAGAACAGTTCAGAAGAGCAACAGGAAAGAGAATAGATTTGTATTTCTTCCTGAACAAAGACCTCATTTTGGTCTAACTATTTCCAGTGTGGACTTTTAGCAGACAGCAAGGAAAGCTCTCTTTGTTCTCAGAAAATATTGTTACCAAACCTTCCATTGCTTCTGATAAAAGTAACTGATATATGAGACATCATTATCCTGGAAAGAGAAGTCTGTGAGATGTTCCAAGACAACGACTAATAAAATATTCAGAAGACTAAAAACAAGCTTCTGAATTTCTCATTCAATGAAAAAAACTAACAGTATTTGCAGTTTACTGCATTTGTGTGGATCTGCCTGTTTAAACGGAAACACAGTAACTTTCTCAGACTTTAAAATGAAATTATCATTCTTTAAGGTAGTGAAAGAGTTGACCTCAAACCAGAAATACCGTAGACCACGTGCATCAAAAAAGACAATAAAAGTACAGCAGTGTAGTACCCAATGAAAGATGCAGTAGTTCTGTGTAATACTTCCCAAATTTTTGTACTCTTTTTTACACTAACTTAATGGAATTTGGTTCCAGACCTTACAGTGAGCACCTGCAGCACAACCTTTTTAGAAGTCCATAAATAATTTCATAGCTCAGTTTTTTCTGAGACAAAACAGAATTAATTCCAAACCATTTTCTCTACCATAATCACTGATATTCCAACTTTCATTCTGTCTCTTTGGTGTAAATTAATTCTGGTTAGTAAAAATCTCATACCTTGAACTGTATTTTTAAAGCATCTTTGTGGAATGCTTTCATTAATATCTTCACCTTCTTCAGCTCCAGCTAAACCAAAAACTTTTTCCAAGTCGTCACCATCTGCTCTAGCCCAGCAAAAACTACTGAATTTCAGAGTACCGGACCCTTCCAGTAGAATCTATTGGAACCAACAAAATTCAATATGCTAGTATCACATACTAAAACTGGAATTTCCAACATGAAATATGAAATAATTTCTTACAAAAACAATCACAATCTCAAGCCATTTAAGTACATAGAGAGGATCACTATAATCAAAAACACTGAATTTTTTAAGTCAATGCCAATAGGTTTTTTTTCTCTTGACCAGAAGTGCCCCAATAGAAACTTTAAGAGATTCAATGTGCACTTTTCTTTAATCATTAATAAATCTAAATAAACAATGACATTACTAGAGAAAAGAAAGTTAAAGTAGAGTAAAACTGCATAGAAAAATAAAAGTCTAGTAAAACCAAACAGGGCTTCATTTAAGGAAAAAAATTAGGAATTTTTCTCATTTTATGCAGCAGAAACTTCCACAGATTTAGTCTGATGATGATGAGTTTTCTCTGGCCAGTCACTGCTTATTCTTGCAACTAAAAACTTCATAATCCCTAAAACCTTGTTTGGAGAAATAGTCCATTCAGCCAGAAGCAGGAGGTGGGGCACAGAAGAAGCCTTAACTTTAGCATTTTACTTCCTATTGAAATGAGCACTTCACAGCAATGTCCTCTGGGAGGCTACTGAGTCAGCTACACTATGCTTTACTCATGTATTTTCATTGGGCTTGGGTCCACAAACGACAGTAAATGAGTAGAATTGTGGAAGATTTTACCAAAGATTCAGAGAATGGCAACTCGATCACTTATAGATCAAGGTCACAACCAATTACATTATAGTCATGTTCTGGTGACAACAGGAATTAAAAACAAACAGACTTTGGCAAACCTCTACATAAATTACACACACATTCACAAAATTAGAAACTACATAAAGACTTGTATGTTATACAGGAATAAAATTATTATTTCCATGGCAAGTGCAAACAATAGAGAAGGTTATTAACAAAGAAAATTTTATTTAACTTTACTTCCTCATTAGCATTTTCTATGACTGCAAAGTATTCTGAAGCATGATAGAATAGTAACAAATTCATGTGCCCAAGGACAGAGAACTAAAACCATTCATTAAATTAAACCAGTACATCAAATCAAAAAGAGTATATCACATTGAATCGGATATACACCAAGGAAAGAAATCAGTTACATAATAAAATATTCAAGCTAGAGACTTGTCTCTGATTGTCTTCATATTTATTATAAAACTCAATTGACCTCTCAACTGAGGCAACCTTCTAAATGGTAAAATACAAATAATAAAATAAATGCTGATGGCATCGAAAGTAACATCCAGTGTCCCTATTGATAATATCCCTCCTCACCTTTCCAGGCTTCAATTCACAATAGATAATTCCATGCTTATGAATATGGTATAAGCCAGTAACCAGCTCAACACCAAATTCTCTCACCACATCTTCTGGTAGACATTCATCCTGAGCAATGACAGATTCTAGAGAACCACCTGAAATACACAAAGTCAGCACATGCATATAAAGAAGAGGTCACACAAGTACTGCCCCATTACTACAATTATTGGCTTCAAAAGATGCCAAGCAAAAACCTACATCAGTGGATATTAAAAATATTTCTTGGTATCTAACAGTTACAAAATCTAAGATGTACAAAAAATTATTTTCAATACTGTGATAAAATCTTAACTTTATCCAGAATAAAACTGATTGCATGACCTCAAAATTACTTCAATATTATTTTACAAAGGAAACAGAAGGGAAAAAAGAAATTCAGAAACTGTGTCACTTCACAGTGTAATAGCACCCCGTGATTTCATTAAAATTCCTTAACCAGATTCCTGCTGCACAAGTTAAAAGAATAAATAATACCAACAACAGGATATTAACTACGGTGAACAATTGCTAAAACTAAGGGCAGGCCATTTGCCACTGAATTCAGAGACAACAGAAATAGTAAAACTGTGCTGCAGTCTGAGAGCCTGATGGCAGCTATGTCCAAAAGATAAATTATTTTGTTGTATATCACTTTCTAGGTTTCTCACAAATCCCAGCTTCCTGTGCCAGTAAGTCCTAATTGCAGCTCTCTGAGTTTCTTACTCTAACATGAGACCCTCCTCTATCCTTCCAAAACCATCACCCTCCTTTTCCATTAAGTTCCAACCAACCCTTCCTTTGTTTCTGGTCAGATTACACTTACAAAGCCTTCCAAATAACCCTTACATACATCCTCTATCATCTGTATTCTTCACTGAGCTTCACACTCTCTACACCTCTCCCCACTAGTTGTTATTGTTTCTGTATCCTCAGCTCACACACTTCTCTTCCTCCCCCATCACCTACTTCCTCATTTTCCAGTGATTTTCGGGTATGCCATCAGATTCTTCCCATTTGAGTCATTCCTGTTGTAAATATTCATAGGACTTAGAATTCTTCTAATCTCATTTCCCACAAGCTCATTTTTCTTTCTCTTCTTTCCCATCCCAGTTGCCTATTCTGAGCTCCACATTTCCATCTTGCCCAAAATCTCTTTTCTCAGCCCTACTGGGTCCTTTATTAATCCTGCATCAAATCTGTTTGCCTGACACCAGTCTACATGCCATTGTCTATACGTTTCCTGGGCTGTTATCTATATCCTAGCCAAACCATGCTGATTTGAAAAGAAAACCCAAACAAACAAAAAACAAACAAACCAAAAAAAAAAACAAACAACCACCCCCCCTTCCCCCTCCCAGAAAAAACAAACAAAAAAATCCAAAACCAAACAAACAAACAACAAAAAAATCCAACCAAACAAACAAAAACCCAAACAAAACAAAACGGGAAAAAAATCAACAAACAAACAAACAAACAAAAAAAAAAACACCCACAAAAAAACCACACACACACACACAAAAAACTTACAAATTTAAGACCCTGAATGAAAGATGGATTAAGAAAGCTTTTCAGGGAAACAGATACTAGATCTTTTATTCCAAATCGTATAGTAGATTTTCCTGAACTTTTTTCCCTCTGATCAGTCATTTCTTCCAGAGTCTGTCATTACAGTACTCTTCCAATTATTCAGCACTGCTGAATCTTAAAATTATTTTATTTCTAAACCTTTTTATGCTGGTTAGTGAATCAGTCATTCCTTTAAAACCAAGTCCATACTACAGAGCTGTAGTAAAGACTTTTCCATCATGTTTAATTACTGGTCCTTGCAATGTAATTAAGAAGACTACATATAGAATAATTTCATAATATGGCCAAACACACAAAGAAAAAAAGTAGTAAATCAGCAACACAGAAATATTTTGCATAAGGTAACAGAAACTATCTTTGAGACAACTGAAAGAAATCTTCCATATTTCAGAATAATTTTTAAAGTCTCATGAAGTCTCAAAAATAAGAAGAAATCCACATCTTATTCTATGCATAAGTAAGTTAGCTCCAAGACACTCACCTTGCAGCAAACTATAAAACTGCAAGGTAAAACACCTGACAATCGCTCAACAATAAAAGGCTGCCAGTCTAATAACTTAAATATGTACCCAGAAGTAAGACTAAACAAGTAGACCAAAGCATCCTTATGTGCCATTAAAATCACCTTTCGTGAAAAAAATGGCCTTTTTTTCTCTTCTAAATTTTCTTCTTCAGTAGTTTTTCAAAAAGAATTCTGGACAAATAAAAAAGCTGGGTGTAACATGGACTTTTACTATTAAATAAACTCCAAAATTTTAACATGTATCACGTGCATATTGGCTTTCTTTTTTTCCTTTCCATAAGGAGGAAAGCATGCTGTCAGAAGTTTAAAACACGCAGTGATCACAATTAAAGAAAGCTTTACAAGCTTCCTTTAGTAGATTGATAGGAACTTATCAAAACTAAGTGAATCACTTAATGCAGTTCCGGGTTCTCAGAGTTCCCAAATTATGATTTTAACATGCAAGTCATAATACTTATACTAAATAGGAAAAGAAATCATTCACTTTTGCTGTTGAATTGCCTTTTGATTAAAAATTAATTTGAACAATATTAAGTCATTAGTACATTATAACTTGATTTGCTCCTTGATGTCTTTTAAAAGAGAATTACAAAGCTACAAGTCCTTAGAAAACTTCTCAAGCAATTTTTACTGAGCTACCTTCTGACTATTCACAATTTGCTTTTATCTTCTCTGATTTGCCTTCTCTCTTCAGCTCTTAAAAACCAGCATTATGCAACTCAACTAACTCTTCAAAGACTTACAGTGAGCAGAGAAGCAGCATGATTTCAATTGATTTCTAAAAATGTTTTCAAGAGCAAAACTACTTTTACATATAAACAGGTTTCTCAAGTTAATAATCAGATAATTACGTTTTTTTCAAAGACCTTTGTTGTAAAGAAGCTGTAAGAAATCTCTTATAAATACTCACTCTATAAATATTCACTTTTTGAGCTTATCTTACCTGTGCATAATTCCACTACAAGCCAGAGATAGTTGCTTGTTTCATACCATTCATAAAATGCCATTATATTCTTATGTGTGAGTCCCTGAGTCAGACGAACCTAGAGTGAAGTTTTTAACATACTTAGGTGGGGGAAAGACATAAAATCGTATGTGTTGAGAAAAGGTAACTGTCCTCACAGACTCTGCCCAACTCATCTGCTTTTAAAATACAGAAAAATAATTAGTAAGTTCCCAATTCAAAATTCTAAATACTATTTAACCTTCCTGCACCACTAAAACAATAACAAACTGGAAATCAGAATTTGGAGTCAGTTTTGCACTACTACACGTTTTTTTTTCAATAGGAATACAAATGAGAGATAATACAGCAAGAGGAAGCAAAAAACAGCTTTTCTATCATTCTTAATCTTATCAGACATGGAAAACCATTCAAGAGACCCTGAAAATCTGTATTTCTACAAACCTGCGTGGCCTGTCTCTGTTTCTTGCAAGAGTGGTATGTAAGGCATCCCAAAGAGATATGTAAGACTAATACACTTCTAAGAAAAAAAAAGTTCTGATGATCATTGAAACAATGAGAGGGAATACGAAACTCCATCAGTTTTGCATGGCAAGGCTTCAGTATCCAGGTATACAGGACTGGCTTCTGTGAGAAGCTGCTGGAAGCCTCCCCTGTGTCCAACAGAGCCAATCCCAGCCAGCTCCAAGACAGACCACCGCTGGTCAACACCAACCCATCAGTGAGGGTGGCAGCACCACCAAGATAACTTTTAAAAAAGGGGAAAACATTCCTTTGCAACAGCAGCAGGGGACAGGAGTGAAAACATGTGACAGAAATAACCCTGCAGACATCAAGTTCAGTGCAGAGATTCTCCTACAGCCCCTGGTGAAGGCCAGTGAGCTGCCCCTCTGCAACCTGTGGAGGTCCATGGCAGAGCAGAGATCCACCTGCAGCCTATGGTGGACCCCACTCTAAGTGCAGATGGAAACCCTAGGGAGGCTGTGACTCTGTCAGAAGTCTGTGCTGCAGGTGGGACCTGCAGACTCATGGAGAGAGGAGCCTATGCCAGTCATTGGCAGGATGTGTAACCATATGGGAACTCACACTGGCACAACTATTCCTGCGGGACTGCACCCTGTGGGAAGGACCTACATTGGTGCAGTGCATGAAGAACTGCAGCCTGGGAGGACCAACACTGAAGAAGGCTGCGGAGGACTGTCTCCCATGGGAGGGACCGCACGCTGGAGCGGGGTAAGAGCACAAGGAGGAAGGAGCAACAGAGACAGCGTCAGATTAACTGACCCTACTCCCCCTGCATCTTGGCAAGGGAGAATGGAGAGAAAATTGGGAGTAGAGCTGAGCCCAGAAGAACGAAGGGTGTGAGAAGGGTGTTTTAAGATTTGGTTTTATTTCCCATTATCCTACTGTGGCAATAAATTTAATTACTTTCCCTAAATCAAGTCTGTTTTGCCTGTGAAGGCAATTGGTGAGTGATCTCTCCCTGCTCTTATCTTGACCCATTCATTGTATTTTCTGACTCCTGCCCAGTTGAAGAAGGGAGTGATATAGAGTGGCTTTGGTGGGAACCTGACTTCCAGCCAAGTTTAACCCACTACAGAAATAAAATGTACCTACTGGAAAAATAAAATATTTGAACTGTGTAACTGTATCAGTTTCCTTTCCAGAAAGTACCATATTTGAAGCTTTGCCAAGGTTTTAGAAACCAGAATTGATTTAGCTTAAATGGTATTCTTTCATCAAAAATAATTTCTTCTTGCTAAGTAAGAAATCAATTGTACACTGAAAGTTACTGCTGCCACTGGATTTGCACAACTAATAACAAAATAAAACAAACCACCACACATAACTGTTTTACAAGTTCACTGACACATTACAGAAACTGTAAGATGTAAACACGGGTTTATGCATGCAATCTCAAAACCAGTAAAATCACACGCAGAAATAAATGCATCAAAAGAAGAGTGTATTTGAAGAATAAGAACTTAAAATCTTGAGAAGCTGATCTAAATGTGACAAACTCCATCTTATGGCACTTTTCTATAACTTGTGCTACCAGAATTTTGTAAGCTATATTTTTTCCAGATTTAGCAGGAAAAGAAACATCATTACTTACCCAGTTTGCTACTCCAGCTCTCTTGCATTTATCACTGCAAATAATGGCAACAAAATTAATTGTTCCTTTTCTTCTTCCTTTATAAACAACTGTCCCATTTTCTCTTCCAATCTCCTCATACAAAACGAAGTTCTCCATGCTTTAGGATGCTTCATAGGCAGCAGACTGGAAACATAGCATTAGTCTCTCAAACAAGTAAACCTAAAGAAAGGAGGAGAAAGCGGAAGCCTTCAAATTTAATGGTCATTCACATATAGTATTCACTCTCCCAATTATCATGAATAAGGATTCCATACTTCCAGAAAGACTGAATATAATTATAGAAGACCTTCTCTCAGGAAATGTGATCAAAACTTTGAACAAGTGAATTTTACACTTCTAAAGAGATCTTATTCAAAAAGCAACAGATAGGCTAGTCGATACAAATTCTAAACGGTAAAATGTAAAAATGCAAAAGGCTACAGGGAAAAGAGAAGAGCCTCTGATTCTCAAGAGTAATGACTATGCCTTTATTCTAGTACATAAGCCAACGAAGCATAGAATCATAAAATCATAGAATGGCTTGGGTTGGAATGGGCTTTAAAGTTTATCATCTCGTTCCAGTGCCCCCGCTGTGGGCAGGAGCACATCCTACTAGAACACTGTACTCAAGGTTCCATTCAACCAAGCCTTGAACACTGCCAGGGATGGGACACCCACAGATTCTCCGACACACAAAACAGACTTTCTACAGATGGATTCTGAGATAAAAGTACAAAGAGATCAAATAAACTGATATAAAAAGTGAAAACAGGAGGTAAGAAGCCCGTCATGGAAGTCTCCCAAGCATCCACCTGTAACGAAGCAGGTGTGAAACTCCACAGAAGCAGCCTCCAGGCGCCAAGGGAGCTGATTTTCTCTGGGCTGGATACAAGATCAACACACCAAGGAGAGGAGAGAATGGCCAAAACCACTCCGAACCGAGCAGCCCGTGCACGACTCGCGATCCCCTGCGCTCCCAGCTCTGTCGGGGGCGGCCAGGCCTGAGACGCTGCACGGCGGCCCCACAGACACAGCCGCCTCCCGACGCACTCGGAGCACAGGGGAGGGAGCCGTGGCGTTTCAGGAGCGCTCCAGCGGGAGGTTCCAGCCCCGCCCTGGGCCCGCTCCCGCACTCAGACCGAGGGACGGCGGTGGAGGGAGCGAGAGGGGGTTGAGGGAGTCGGGTGAGGGATCCGGGGATGGCGGGGGGCCGGCGGGCGGTGGCGGTGAAGAGCCGCTGGCCGCGCGCGCTCCTCCAGGTAACGGCCGCCAACGCGCGGGGGAAATGTACGAGAGCCGCACCTACGTGTGCGGGGATGGACCCGGCGGGAAAGGGTGGGAACGACAGTCGCACCTGTGTGCGGGGATGGACCCGGCGAGAAACGGTAGGAACGACAGCCGTACCTGTGTGCGGGGATGGACCCGAAGGGAAAGGATGGGAACGACAGTGACAGTCGTAGTGCGGCGAGGGATGGACCACCGCCATGCCACCGCCATCAACCGAAACGGCGGAGCCCCGCCCCCCGGGACAGAGTCTCCCATGTCCAGGTGGTAGTGTCCGGACGGGACACTCGTCCCTGTGCGCCACAAAATATAGGCAAGTGGGAAAGGCACTGGCTCAGCAGGCAGGCTGACTCAGGGAACTGGGGAGTTTTGCTATCCTTTATTCCAGCTGGAATGCACCGCCAGGTCCCACCAGGCTGCGTCCCCGCACCCCCGCCCGCTACTCGGATGGTCGCCACCCCACGCCCGTTTCCAGGAGACGGCGCCGGACGCCAGAAGCAGAGTGCAGCCCCATTGGGCTGAGGGGCGCCTACGCCGGGGCGGGACGGACGGGACGTTCCCGGATGTTGGTGTGGGGATCGGCGGGAAACGTCCGGCTGCCGCCGCCGATGTGTTGGTAGGGTTGCTCCAGGCTACCTCCGCAGTCAAAGCGGCAGGTAGCGTCCTCAGCCCTGCCATGTGCCTAATTCACGGACTTTTTGTCACTTTTCTTGTGACAAAATTTAGCCCTTGGAACAAGCATTTTCTGTGTCTAACAATAACGTGGAGTTTTTACTTGTTTTTTCATCCTATGAGGACCTGGGTTTTCTTTCATTTTTTTTCTTGTCTGGTTTTGTTTTTGTAAAGCCCTTGAAAAATTCCTTTTCTTTTGGGCAACATCAGGAACTGTGGTCATAGGACAAGGGCCTTCAAACTGATGGAAAGTAGATTTGGATTAGGTATTAGGGGAAAAAAATCTTTGCTGTGAGGGTGATGAGGTACTGTCACTGGTTGCTCAAAGAAGCTGTGGATGTCCCATCCCTGGAATTGTTCAAGGCCAGGTTGGATGGGGCTTTGAGCAACCTGATACAGTGAAAGGTTCAGCACAGCAGGGGGTTGGAACTAGATGATCTTCGAGGTCCCTTCGAACTCAAGCTATTCTGTGATTCTAAAACATTTAAAAACATGTGCTCTAGAGTAAGCTGTAAAGAATTCTATTTTTTCTCATTGAGTCGCCTTTTTTTTGACCTCCTAGCAGGTTTGAACCTATTGATCCATTTCAACCAATATTGATAGAAGTAGTACACTTACAGGAAGAATTCAATGTTTCTTCTAGACAGCATGATAACAGATGACCATCTAGTTTTTTACTCCCAGTCTCAAGAAGACTGCAATACGATTTTTAAACCCCTGTAATATTGAAAAGGGAGAAAACCAACCCAGACCCCTCTTTATCATTGACAAAAAACTCAATGTGAGCCAGCAGTGTGGGCTGGCAACCCAAAAAGCCAGAGTTATCCTGGACTGCATGAAAAGGAATGAGGCCAGCAGGGCGAGGGAGGTGATCTGTCCCTGAACTTTCTGTTCTTGTGAGATCATACCTGGGGTGCTGCATCCAGCTCTGGTGCCCCCAAAATAAGGACATGGAAGTGTTGGAGCAAGTCCAGGGAAGGCCATGAAGTTATGAGGGGACTGGAACACCTCCTCTATGAAGACAGGCTGAGAAAATTGGTGCTCTGTCCCATTTTACACTAAAGTTTTCAGTAATTGCAGAGGTGACATGTAATTATCAACGAAGCTACAGCTTTGAAGCTGCACACGATAATTTTTCCTTTTTTTTTTTTAATGTAAATGAATAGTTGACTAGATATAAATAAACCAAATGCGCAAGTAGACATCACTTTCAATTAATAAGCACAGGAAGAGTATCCTTTGAAGAGGGATTTATTTAGATTTCAGAAAAATGTGTATTTTATCTGTGGTTGTGATAAGAATGACTGATATAATGAAGAAGGAATAGAGCATTAGTTCAGTTGCACACAAGTGCTGGCAGCAGTTCAAGGCCACTTAGAATAACTCAATTTCTTTGTCCCTGTACAAGAAGATAAAACTAAGCCACAATAACTATCAGGTTACTGACTTTTATTCCAGATTTCTCATGTTTCAGCCTATGTACACTTTCAGTTAATTTAGTACACGTTAGGTATTATTTTTATGCAAAGGGGATAAATACTCCATTTTCAGGGAGTGAAGTTGGATGAACTTTAATGAAGTCTGTTGAAATTTTAATGTAATAGAGGCAATAGCACTACAAAATAGAGTGAGAGCAACATTCTAAAAAAATGTTTAGTAACAATTGAACCAGAGATTTACAGCTTTTGAAATTAAATGTCTCCATTATAAAAAATTCCAGTATAATTAAAGGCAGACAGAGGGAGATATGTGGACTTACACCACATTTTTTTCCAACCCCTGTTTTAATTGTTGACATACAATAATTTCATTATGTCTGTATGTTTCTTACTGTCTGGGTGCACAGTTTCAGTACACTCCAGATGAGAAATTTTCCTTTTGATTTGGTATAAGAATGGGAGATGCTCTCTTCAAACATGTTGCTTCAGGTACGAGACTTACCTTGCAGAAAAAAAGTATTACAAATGCAGATCAGGAATGTAATTATAAGACTCTTATCTTTGGCCTTTTACTTACTGTTTCAGTCTGTTACTCCTTTATCTTGTTACCAAACATGACTTCAAGCATTGTACTCAACTGCAGTGAACTTTTCAGTGGGAATATTTTCAACATTCAAGAATGGAATGCAAAAATTCTCTGTCCTGTTTGCACCATTTCAATACTCCTAGCAATCTGTGCCACAAACTCAGCCTTGCTATTTGCCTGGCTATTAGACGGGACAGTCAAATGTAATCAAATTCTTTTTCTCAAATAAATATATGATCTAATTTAAGGCAAACAGATCTCGTGATTGCAAGGACATAGTTCAGGCATGCTTAAACACTTCACTGCTCTACCCTCAATGGGTACTGCATAAGCCTCTGACATTTTGTCTAGTTCTTAAAAGTCTGACTAACACATACTATATATAAAAATATAGTAGCCTATAATTTTAAGGTGTGTTTCCATGTTTTGTAAGATGTATTCTTTAGTCTGCTCTAATGCCTGTTGAAAATGCTATACAGTTCTGTTTTATTTTGCCATATGTACTAGCATTTCATTTCTTTTCTCTTCTTTTTTTTTTTTCAGATATCATGATTACTCATGCTCTATCTCATCTTGTTAGTACACGGTGTTTATTTCTATTCCAGACTGACCCAATTCTCAAGAGAATTTCTATTCTTGGCATCTAGGGTATGATGATTCAGTTGCTGAAATAAAATACTCTTATGTTCCATTTGCCTTGACAGTACTGCCATTCCTGGGAAGTGTATTGAGCCACTTTTCTGATGTTTGATCTTTTTAGTAGAATGAGGAACATGGGCACATGTTTATCTTGTGGTTTTTATTTTCACATTATTGTCTAACATCCTGTTGAAAGTGGCACATATTTTCATCATTTGAATGAAACTTTGTTCTTCTTTATTTTTGTACTTTGTGGTAACATTAATATGTGTTTATGGAATTATCATTTTGATATGATATTGTGATTTTGTCACCTTGGTTTTCTGGTACAATTCTGTTGTACTTATGGTCTATCTCAAATTCATTAAATAAATTCAAATGTTACTGTGTTAATATGATATATTTCTGATATTTGGAAATAGCAGTGACTTTTCAAATTCTTAGTTGCTTTCTGGGATTCTTGTTTGAAAATTTGTTTTGTCAATCAAAGAGTTGTCCTCTACACTTTTGAAACATTATTGCAAAACAGTTAGTGTTTTGCTTCACTGATGCAAAAAAACTACTAGTGGTTTCATGTACAATAACAAGGCTTCAAATCTAACCTCACTGGATCAACTTGCAAGGCCACCAGCACTACATGTATGCCATGCTTGTGTTTCCTCTTCCTCTGTTATGGTCTCAATGCTTTGCATGTGCCTAAGGTTAGAAAGAGATGTGGTGAGATATGCTGAAAATTTGAATACTCTCTGAGTTTACACCTTTAAAGGTTGGCATATTACGAGGTATTTTTACCTTCCCAAAATAATTTGGTTTCCCTGGGAAATCAGCAACTGCTCTGTATATGATACTGCAGTCAGGACCAACTTCCTGTTTGTTTGTTTGTTTGTTTGTTTGTTTGTTTGTTTGTTTGTATTAACTACTAAGGAGATGGGGTTAATTGCAATTAATAACCACAGTTCTTGCCAGGCATTTCTCATGTCATATTCCTGAGTTTTGTGAGCCTGGCTGGCAGAGCTGATGCTCTTCTGCTGTAAGGTTCACTTTTAACAGCATTCTCAACACCTAAGTCTACTTTCTGGCTTCCAAAATATGATGATAACTCTTTTGCTGAGACAGGGAAGCTGAACAGTCCTTGTCAATATTTTGGTTTTTCAGTGACTGCCATTGTGCTTACGTAATTTTGAGATTATGTAAAATTGTTTATTTTTGTGTGTATTTCAATATTCAAACTATTCCTTGTTCTAATGCAATAGATAGTGTGTAAAACATGCTATAATGGTTGAATTATTTTCCTCTGTTCTAGGTATATCATAGCAGGAGAACATCCTGTTTTCTTCAATTACATCCAGCAGTTTGTACTCACACAAGAGTCATGCTTCTTTATCACACATAAAAATTCACTGTTTCAGCAGCAAGCAGTGGCTTTTATGTTGCATATTCTGAAGGCTCAGACTGCATACTGAGGAAATCTTTTGCTTTCTGATTAAAATTCATAATGCCAGAAGTATTATCATCATTCCATGGTGTAATTTTCATTTGACTTTGCTTGATTACATAGGCTTTTTCCTTTTTCTTGCAAACTGCATGCCTGGCACGTTTTTTCATTATCCCACTATCTTGCATTTAATTTCCTCTTTGTTTATGTATCTGATTTCACTTATAATGTTAATCTGATCTTTACAAACTGCTAATTCCAACTTGCATTTTATTATTGCAAAATATGCACAAAACCTCATCCTCTGAGTCACTGTTTTCCTCCATTTGTTTTTTTTTTTCCTCAAACTGTAAAACCTGGAATAATTCTTCTTTTGCCATAATTATTCTTTATGATCCACTATGCAGGAAATTTTTATGGGTTTGCTTCTTAAAATCTTTCCATCTACAGTTTATTTGTCTCCTCAGCTTGTGTTTATGCTTTAGCACAAAAACACATTCTTTATGGTTATGCTTTAGCATAAAGTTACTTTTTAATTTTTTTTTTATTTAGCCTCTCATTTTGCATGTGTTCTTTCTCAAATCAGTATAAAGTCTCCTTAGGTCGCAGTTACAATAACACTTCAAGCCAATCCCATAATTTGGTACTGTTCCTGAAAGATGCAGCCCCTTCGCAGGAAAGAAATTTCCAGCAGAGAAGCAGTTGAAGAAGAGGAAGGCATTGGTGCTTCCTGATGCTAGCTGAAAGAAGCACAGAGCTCTGAACAAGAAAAGCTTTTCTGCTGATTTGATTCTTCCAGCTAAAGTACCATTGCATAATGTCTTGTAAAAGAAAACAAATAAATAAATAACAACAACAAAAAAAATCCCTTTGAAACTAACAAAACCCCTAAACATCGACCAAGAAAAGAATCTGTCGCAAGTACAGTAATTTCACACTTATAAGGTGCACCTTTCTGACTGAAGTTTCGAGCCTACCCCAGAAGTGCGCCTTATCACCTGGTACGCCTTATGTATGGACAAATTCCAGTGAGTTGCCAACCTGGAAGTGCAAGGCAGGCGGGCAGGGAGCTGCCGCAGAGCTGCTGCCGGGCAGGCAGCAAGCCAGAGCCGCTTTCAGTGCATTCGGCGGCCGATGCTTTCAGCGGCCAGCACCTTTGACACTTTCGGCCACCAAGGCTTTCGGCTGGTGCTTTCAGCCACCGAGGCTCGGCGCTTTCAGCTGGCACGAGGAGCTGCTTTTGAGTGGGCAAGGAGCCGCGGCAGCCGGCGCCAGGGATGGGAGTGCCAGGGCCCGCGGCACGGGGAGGGCACCTGGGGCTGCGTTTAAAGGCTTTGCCGGTCTGTGAAAACTGTTGGCAAATTGAGCACCTGACACCAAACCCCATGGTACTAACTCGTTACTGTGTTGCACACAGATCCTCGCTTCCAAGAAAAAAAAGAGTGTGCCTTATAGGCTGGTGCGCCTTATATATGGACAAATTCTGTGGACTTCCCAGCTACCTGGAAGTGCGCCTTATAACCCGGTGCACCTTATAAGTTTGAAATTACTGTACTTTTTTTTTATTTTCACATGCTCAGTAAGACAACTTACAAGTATCTGTGTGTTTTATATTCAGGCAAAAGCAATGACAGCTTTACAAAAAATGCCGTTTAAACAAGAAACAATGTTGTACAGACAGTGTTGGGCACACACTTCATAGATCTCTTTAAAGGATTTGCAGCATTACTTAGTTCATGCTGATATAAAAGTGTGAGAAATGGGGCCAGTAACTCCAGTTACCACCAGGAAGAAGAAAAAGAAAAAGCACTGCAACTCCTTTCTTTTTAACTCCATGACAGCTATTCAGAAACACAGGGTATGTTTTATTTTTTTCTCTCCAAACACTTGTTAATGTCCACTGGAATTAGTTTGTTCTCTGGGATTAAAATCCTTTACCCCACAATTGCAGCTGCAATTGGAGTCTTCAGCTGGCAAACTAATCAGAGATTTCTTAAACTGGTTTCAAATGCTTTTAAAGCTTTTATTGTATTCTTTGATTGCTTTACAGGGCCTATAAAGGAGGTTCTATGGATGGCAAATGGTGAGGACTACAAGAAAAACAGCAGCATGCTCACTGAAAAGTACATTTGAAAGGTGCTATATTTTAGAAGGATGAAAATAAAGTTTCTTCTAGAGATGTAATCAAGGGAGCAAAATTGAGAATTAATATGAAAATATTGTGCTGATAATATGGTAAAATCAAAAAGAGAGATGAAATGGAAAAGAATGAAAACTGAATGAGAGCAGAGAAATCTAGGAAACTTTTTGCAAGTATTTGGTTACCATGTCAATTGCCCGCTTTGGAATTATTAGGTGGATAAATCGAACTGGTGATAGAAATGGAGTCGAGTATGCTTACTTGTACTATAGCACCACATGACCAAAAAATCATCAGGAAGATTTGGCACAACACCACCAAACAACTGCTACCATGTCATATGTCTGACCAGTGTACAGATGTACACCGTGCATTCAAGGGCGTGGCAATCCCCATAGCCCCAAGTTCTTTTTTCTACATACTGTGTTTGGATGTAAACAGTGCATGTCATTGCCATTTCTCCCACTGTGAAGGACTTCTGCTCACTTTAACAAGAGTCTTTTCAGTCTCAGCAGTACATCTCAAATCCTTGTTCCTTACAGACGTGACAGGTCAATTGGTTCTTCTCAACAAGAAACCTACAACCATGGACACTTGTTTCTCACTGTTGTTGGTGTGGATATTCACTTTTCAACATCCTGGTTTTCCCTCTGCCTTCTCTTTTTTTTTCCTCAGCATTTGATTTTCTTCCTGGGCTGGATTCCAAGGTGCTTCTGTTTTGTGTCTTCCTCTGTTTTTCTGGAACTGAAAGCTCTTTTTTTAAATGCCCCTCTGCTTCTCATTTATAGTATGTAAAGCACAGAGCAAACTCTTGTTCCTCAAAATTACTTCTCCTTCACTGTACAGACCATTTGTCCTCACTGCTGTCTTGGCCTTATGTTACACATTATAACAAATTTCCAGTGCTGCTTTGGGGCTCCATCCACCTTTTGCAACCTCCCAGTCTTGTTTCCTCTCTTATGCAACCTCTGTCACTCATCTGACTTCATAGTCAGCTGTTTCAGTCTTAATCAGAAAACAACCCTTCTTTAAAGCCTCCTGATTTAGCTTGCTCACTGGCAATGGTCACACATACTCAAGACCAGACAAGAAGGGAGCAATGGGAGGACTCAACTAAGGGTGAGAAGTGGAAGGCACCAACCTTTTTAGTGATAGTGGGTTGTTAGGCTTCTTAGCAGCAACATGAGCTTCCTATTTTAGGGAGGATTTAGATGAGACTACTGAGATGATATAAGAGAGCAAGGTTACCAGAGGGGTGGGTCCCTTTTCTCCTAGACTAATGGTTTCAGCTCATCTTTTGTGCTCACTCCTGGTATTTCTATGATGTTAGGATGAATCAGTTCAGTTCACTAATGGGGCAGAAAACCGACATGGAAAAAATACAGTTAGTTCTGTATGAGATTAGTAAATGGAGTCATTGAGGAATCCTAAGCAGCAGAGCCAGCCCTTGGGAAAACCAGGAATGCCTGGCTCCTCCACAGGAGAAGTGGAGAGAGAAGTCTGTTCCTTTTGGCTGCAGTATCAAGCATTTAAGTTGACTCACATACTCCATTTAAATTACAAGCTGGGAATTTGCCCTGTTCGGAAGGCAGCTGCCTGTGAGTTGGCCCTCGCAACACCTCTCCTCTCTTCCTGTCACTCAAAAGCATATATCCCCATCTGGGATTCTCTGTGTTTGCGTCTGTGGACGGTATGGATTATTCGGAGTCAAGCCCTGAATTCATTTACGCTCTCTGGAGGTTATTCCATGCTTCAGGAATCCTGTCACCACCAGCATGACTGCAACTTTTTTTTGTCTTACCAGCTGTAACCTTGAATGCAGTTCTATTATTCCCTTGCAGGCAGATAAAACCAACCAAACCTTCCTCAAATAAATATTTGAAGTCCTGATTTGTTCTGAGTTTCTCACATTTTTTTTTTCTTTCTTTAATAATTATTACATTTATCACAGGAAAGGTTTGGAAGGGACCTCTGGAGATGATCTTGTCCAAGTCCCTGCCAAGGCAGGGTGAGTTAGAGCAGGTTACACAGGAACGCATCCAGGAGGGTTTCGAATGTCTTCAGAGAGGAAGACTCCACCACCTCCCTGGGCAACCTGTTCAGTGCTCTGCCACCCTCAGTGTAAAGAAGTTCTTCCTCATGTTGCAGTGAAACTTCTTGTGATCTAGTTTACGACCATTGCTCTTTGTCCTGTCGCGAGGCACCACCAAAAAGACTGGAAAAGAACTTGGACTTGAGACTTCTCTGTATATGAGACATTCATAGCAAATCTTTTCCTTTGAGGATTTTCTGGTGCTTAATGCATCCCGTAATCATTCTTGCCTTCTCCGCCTCTCAAACCAGCCCAGATCGCTGGTGCGTGTCCCGGGAGCTGTGGGACCAGTGCCGGGCAGCGCCGCCCGCGGCCGCGCCCCGCCTGCTCCGCACAGCCACAGCCCTCTGCCGCCGCGGACGTCCTTGTTCCCAGCTTGCCCAGCCCGTCCCGCGGCAGGGGGCCGGTTGCCGGGCGACGCCCGGCCCCTCCTCCGCTGCAGGGCTGGGCCATGAGGTAATGGCCTCCGGGGGGCGGGAAAGGGAGAGCTGCGATTACCGAGCCAGCGGCCGCCGAGGTTGCCGCCGGCGGCGTTTCGTGCTTCCCGCCCCTTCCTGCTGCCCCGCCGGCGGCGGGCGGTGCCGCAGCCCCCGAGGTGTCCGCGCCGCCCCGCCTCCTGAGGAGGCTGCGCGGCCGCAGGAGCCCCGCGCCCGGCAGCGGCGGAGGAAAGCGCCCGGCAGCTGCCCCACGTGCCCTGCCGCCCGGCCGGAGGGGTTCGCAGTGGTCCCCGGGCGCCGCTGGAGAGCCTGGAGCTGGAGCAGCAGTGGCCCAGCAGGAGAGACCCAGGAGGAGGAGGGCACATGAGGCGCCGGCAGAAGGAGGGAGAAGCAGCAGCAGCAGCCAGCCGGCCAGCGCAGCCCCTGCGCTCTGCCCGCCCCGCACGCCGCGGCCTCTCAGCGGCGCGGGCCGGGGGCGAGCCGTGAGGGGGGAAGCAGCCCGGAGGTGGCCGCCGCCGGCAGCGAGGCTCCCCCGGCCCGCGGGGGCGCCGCCGCCTGCGCCCCGCCGCCCGGGGGGCCCGGAGCGGAGTGAGTGCGGTGGGGGGACGGTGCGGGGCGGGCGGGGATGCGCGGAGGCACCGGTGCAGCCATCTCTGCCCCCCTCGCCCCCCGATGAGCGAGAGGGTGCGGGGGGCTGCGGTGCGCCGGCGAGGCCTGCTGCGGTCGCCGGGCGGCGGAACGGGGGGTGAGCAAGGTGCAGCCGCTCTTCTCCTCGGGCCCCTCGACCTTCACAGCCGGCTGGCTCGGGGGCGGGCGCTGCGCCTTGCTCTGATGCCTGTTCTCTTTTGTCCCTTCCACCCACTTAAAGGAAAGAAGCACATGAGTAGAATTGCGTACCGAAGGTCAAGAGTCGCTCACAGAATTGTGCCTCTGCATTATTTACAGCTAGACTGCTACTGTTTTCAGATACAAGGGCCCCGCATGCAGAAGTAGCTTTCTAGCCATTGCAGAGAGACTTGCAAACACTCGGTCTCTTCAGTGTTGGGGATTATGGATAGCTTTTGGCAGTATTCCGCTGTTAAAATGACTAAAATATTATGTTATGGTTTTTAGCAAGTTTGAGATCTTGGTGCCTCTTTTGGTTTGCATCTGGCGATTTTGAAACTTCATCTGTGAGTTTTTTTCAGGTAAAATCAGGGAAGAGCTAGGAAATTTCCAAAGAAATTGAACTCCTGTTAAAGAATGGGAGCCAGGGTTAATGTTCTCCCTCTCTAACTTAAGGAGAAGTCTCCGTGCGGACACTTTTTTTCTGCCTTGCAATCTGTAACCTTATTTGAACCTTTCAGTCCGCTGAGATTATGTCGTGGGTGTAATGGTTTTTGCAATCAGGAAAGCAGAAGGGGAAAAAAACAAAAGCAAACAACAACAACAAAAAAATTTAAAAAAAACCAAACCAAACAACAGTTATGATGACCAGTTTGCCATATATGCCTGTTTAACTGCTGTGTCTACACAGTTTTATGTTTGTAATGCCCAGCCTTCTGCCTGTGCTGGAATTACTCTGGGTTTAAACATGTTTGTCCTAGTAGGGCTCTTCTGGAGTTACCAGAAGAAGCCCGGAGGAGGGAGTATTGTTTCCAAGCCCAGGGACTGTATTCACAAAACTCACAAAACTGTAACCTGTTTTGACTGAATCAGAGCAACCAATGATGACGATAAGAAAATTATATTAAGCCATTAAGCTTACTTCTCTGTTTTTTAATGAGCATCATTGCAAGGGAGAAAAACCAGAATGGTAAAAATCCTAATGGAAGGCGAGAGTTTTCAGCTTTTAATGTGAACTACTGAGTGAAGACCAGACAGCTGTATGAACAGATAGAATGGATAGAACTTAAATTTCTCTTGAAGTAAAACAAAAGTTTCTGCCAGTTGCATGAATCAACTCCCAGTTGCCGGTGAATTGAACTGCATGATGGATGATAGTAGTGGAAAGAAGTAGGATCTCTGGATCTAGTGCAAAAAAAGTCCCATACCAGACAAAAATCACCTGTTCATCTTTTGTTCAGTTATGAACCAAAAATTCATTTTGGAACTTAGTGCCTATCCTAGAGCACTGGGCAGCACAACAGTATGCCAAGGTACCATTTATGTAATTAGGCATATGCATTTCTATGTGGTGCCCCGTGTTTGATATGTGGGTGCCTAAAATCCCAGTGAAATATCCAGCTGTTGCAGCAGCCTCTGAGCATCTGAGTAGTTTAATCCAGAGTCCTGGCTAATGAGGCAGGACCAGGATGAATACACAAGTTTTGCCATGGATATTATTGCACATTAACATGGCACTCTGACAATTTGTGTAACACAGGTGAGACTAAGCAACCTTGCACATACCAGGGAGAGCAAGATCAGATTGGAAGGATTTGCCTGGAACTGGTGGGATCTCCTGTTGTTCCTCTCTGCTGCAGCTCACGCCTGAGCTCCTTGCTGCTTCACACATTCTGTCTCCTGTAACAGCTTACCAGCTGCTTTTGTAGAAGTAATTTGATCCTAATATTGCAGTGTTTTATTTATACTCTAGCCAATCTTCTTTGGAATAGAATAATGAAATTAGTATGGCAGAAATTAGTGCAGGTTAAATATTTCTCTTTTAAATGTATACTTGATCAATATTGTCGTTTCTTACCGTTGTTGCTATAATCCTGAAAAGCAAAAATGCTTAAACTTCCCACTCTGTCTGCTGTGATAGACTGTAAACTGAATGCAAGGTACTTTTTTTTTTTTTAATAGCTCTGTGGAAAGGATTCTCAGAATGAGTGTTATTGAGGCAGTATCTGCAGTATTGAAAGGCAAGAGGTTAAAACCAACTTTTACCCTTTCTAAAAGCTACGTATTTTTCTTCATAAGTTTCCTATGTTATTTAAATTTTTCATTGAGAGAGGAGAGATAATTAGGCAAGAAGGCAGTGTATGAGTTGTTTGCTTGAAATACATTTCTTTCCTAAGTCTTTAAAATTTGGTTGATTTCCAGAGTTGGGGTGATTTAGTACTCCTTCTGCCAGGACTAGAAATAGCATTTGTAGGATGTAATTTGTTTTCTGTTGTCTGGATGTTGTATCTTGTGAGTGATAATCAAGTCAAGGTTGGTGATTTCTTGTTAATTTGCAGAGAATTGTGGATTCTTTACTTAAAACTTTGAATCGTAGCTTTCCCTCTACCTCAGTAAAAACGAGTGCCTGCTCTAATAACTCTCCAATATTGGGCTGGGTACTTAATTGGTATATCTTTGAATAACCCTGTTTTAACTCTTACAAAACTGTCATTTTACTTTACACACTAATTTCCCAATACTTCCATTTTAATGCAAGGACAGCCAGACCGGTAGAACTGGTCTGTGTTACTGGGAGTTGTGATAACCACAATATGGAAATAGGAGCTGTGCTTTTGCCTGTTGGTCAGAAGAGTGTTGTTGATAGGTAGGCTTGTACAGCTAGTTCTGTTTTTCTTTTTGACCTATTCCTTTTCTCCAGATGTACCTGGCAGTTCTGCCTCTGTAAGAAGCTTAGTGTTGCCACCAAGATCAACATTCAAGAATAAATATACTTAAATCACATGTGAAATTACAAACGCATCATCCCCTGTGATGCTCATGTTGTTCCTTGATTCTGCTGGGAGTGAGATTGTCATTTGTATCCTTCAGAAAGTCTGTGAAAAGGAACCGATAAGAACATAGTAAGTAAGAGAGCTACTTTCTAGTCACTAAATGACAGTCATTGATTGTTGTAGGCAGCTCAGTTACTGTATGAAGCTGTCTGTGTAAGGCTGAACTGTAAAACTGGGGTGTGGTTTGCAGCACCTGTGCTAGAAAGGTATGTTTCCCTGGTCATACATGTATCATTAAAACTCCAGGGGCAGTGCCACTAACACCTTGGAATGCTGCACCTATATGGAGGGCTCAATTTTGTGTATACAGTTGTGGGATCAGTGCTACTTGGAGAGATAAAAATCTTGAGAATGAACTTCCTGTTAACAGAGGCTTTCCTAGATACCAGTTGGTGTCTGATTCAAAGCCTTCCTGCTTACTCTGTGGTTTGACTGAGATAGCTGTGAGTTTACAAGCACTTTTATTTCACTTTGTAGTAAATAACATGATGCTTCCTAAGTAAATTTCAGGAGTCCAGTGATACTATTCTTTGTCTAAAATTGTCCTCTATTTGAACTTTGAATCATCAATACTTATGTTTTTATTGGAGCCTATTGATTACAGTGCAAAAAGTCATGCCATATACTCATCCTGCTTATGGTTGACCAGCTAAGAGGCTTATTGATAGCACAAACAGATTATCTCAGAGATAATTCTAAGATTCAATTATGTTGGCAGATTTGCTTTAGTTAAGTCAGTGGCTTTACTAGAGTTCCTTGCCTTATCTTGTGGCTTCTCTATACAGGATTCTCTTACCTTGCTTTCCATTAGATGCTGAAAACCCAAATGAGTGTGTTGCTCTATAACTCGTATTTTCTTGTGTGCATATTTGGGATTTTTTTTGGGTAATGATGCTGATAGATTAATATGTTAGAGCCCTGTTGGTTTTGCTTGTGTTTTGCTAGCAGAAGTAATACCCTACTATAGCAGAGTATTAGAAAGAAGGAAGGAAATGTGGGAAGAGCTTGTTTTAAAAGCCCTTGCAAAGTTTCATTATTGTCTTGTTTTGACATTAGACCATGCTGCTGCCAAGCAGAGCAAATTTTCCCATGACTATGGATTCCCTCTTCTATCCCCTTCCATATTATGGTGCTTGGAATTGAGTTGTTGATACAGGCAAGAGCTGTTTTTAAGGTTAATTTTCAGACTGTCTGTCCTGGGCAGCTGAGCAGCTGTTAGCAGGGAGCAAAGGAAGCAATAGTAGTAAGTGGATGGGGCTTCAGTGTCATGAGAGAATAGTCTTTAGTGAACATGAACATGATTTTGAAACTGCTGAACTCCAAGCTCTGGTATAACCAAGATTAGTTGTGTGTTAGTAGATGAGATGCTGTGGCTGACAATAACTTGCTGCATATTTTTGTTCTTGGCATGAACATGGCTTGTTCTTGGGTCTGAGCACCTGTATGAACAGAAGAGAGAAATACTGAACTCTGTAGAAAGGTTGCTTTGGTGGATCATGGCGTGGTTAAGATTGGAAGGGATTTCTGGAGGTCATCAGATCCAGCCTGCCTGCTCAAATAGAGTTATCTTAGAGCACTTGGCACAGGTCTGTGTCGTGACAGCATCTGAATATGTCTCCAAGGCTGGAGACTCCATTGCCTCCCTGAGCTACTTCAGTCAGTGCCTGGTCACTCTCAAAAGGAAAAAATGTTCCTTAATGTTCAGAGGGAACTGCTTGTGTTACAGTCTGTGCCCATCACTTTGGTCCTGTCTAAGAACCACTGAAAAAGCCTGGCTCTGGCCTCCTTCCTTGCAGGTATTTATACCCGTTGATGAGATCTCCCTGAACCTTCTCATCTCCAGCTATCAGTCACAGCTCTGTCAGCCTCTCCTCATAGGAGAAATGCCCTGGTCTTCTTTGTCTTAGTGGCCAGTCACTGTCGGATACTGGTGAAAGCTAGGGAAAAGCAGCCTTGTATTTTCTCAGGCTGCTCAAAGGAAAACGGGAGAGAAAGAATTAATAACAAATGATTGGTGCCTGCAGGGTGCATGAGAGATATGACAAAGGGTGTTACCTTCCTTGCACCAATGAAATCAAGTCAATATCAATTCCACGATCTGGTCTATAAAAGTGTAGTTGTTTCTTTAATAAAGGGCTTTTTGCTTCTCTTCTACTGTACAAGGAAGTTTGTTGCTCTCCTAGCCTAGCAACAATTCACTGTCCCCTCTCAAGTATGCTCATCTTTTTCTTGTAGTGGAGAACCCAGAACTAGACACAGTACCCCAGGTGCTAGCTATAGGGGGGAGATCACCTCTCATCTAGTTTCCCAGTTAAAATAAAAAATGTGTGAACCCCCTGCTCTGCTATGTAATAATTCCATGCTTCAAACAAAACAGAAAAACTGTTGATCATTAGTTTTCAATGAAGTTTAATGCTGAGTTGACTTGCTCCATCTTTTAATAGAAACCAAAGGTTAGGACAATGTTCATACAGTGGAAACTTTTATGACCTAGAGAGGAAGAATGATAACTATGGATAACATTGCATTACTTACATGTGCCTCTTTGAAGAGCTTAGTTGACTACTGCAAATTGGAATCAATCGTTGCATTTTAGCATTGTATGTTCAAGTAAATTATAAATTTCATCTTTTTAAAGGCAGGTGCTGATTATGTCATACTGGAATCTAATTTCAAGCAGATCAGGACCCTGTATGAATTACGGTCTGACAGCAGACACAATTTGGTGTTTTAGGGGGACTGAAGTGCATGCAGTTTTGTTTCAAGAGAAGGGTATTTTTATTTTTTTTTTAATCTCATCCATGTCTTCTATGGGAAATGAAGATTTTACTGTCCTCTTTAATGTTTAAGTGGAGCTTCTGTTACTAACAGTGTTGCCTGTCTCAGAAAGCCTAATTTCACTATCAGATACTGCACAGTTGCATACTTCGCAGGGGAGCAGCAGGCACTCCTCTGCAGTAAATAGAAACCTTGCAGTTCAAATCCATGCAAACCTATTGCCACAGTGAAACCTGTAAAATTAGCAGAATTGGAAGGCATTGGAGCAATGCCAAAATCCTTCGACTGTCCTTTAAACCTGTTTTAAGTGGCATTTCTTTATCTGCAGCTGTGTCTTCTCATAGTAACTATTTCTGAGGTATTAAGTACTGTTGATGTAAAGGGGTGAGGTCGAAATCAGTCTTTCTTTTAACGTGTTTTTGTGATAGATCTTTTGCTGTAGTCACAAATGGCAGACAGAAATTGTGGGCTTCTGTTGTGTTCAAGTAATACTGCAGTAATGATTACTTCCAGGTATTTATGGAGAGGGTGGGGACCAGGATTCACCAAAAATATTACCTTCTTGGAGCCTTTGGTCCTTTAACTAATTCTGCAAACCTGCATGTGTGAAGGCCATGTTAAGATCAATCATTTATGCTTGTATTTCCTGAGGATCATGTAATGTCGTCATGTGGCAGACAAGCATGTTATGGCTTAACCTAGTGAGTTGAGCTGACCTGAGAGCTGCACATTTCCAGTATAAGGCAATTTCAACTGAAAATGCGTTTTCTGATTGTCTGAAATGTTTGCAACCTTAGATGACTCTTGCTCAGGAGTGTTTTACCCTGTCACGGCTTTCTCAAAAACTGTGGTTTTGCAGGACATCAAAAGCCATTAGAATGAAAAGGCTGAGAAAAGTTAAATATTGTGTTTATCTGGATGAGTCCTTTGTCCCAAAGTCTAGAGAGTAGTGTACTGTCCAGCTATTGGATGTGTGTTTTGCCATTTTTTTTTCTGCAGAGATCATTGATTTTTTTGTGACATTCACATGCACTACTTTTATCTACTAAATAAGGTTTCGTTTAGGAGCTGTTGTACCTCAGGCAAATGTAACTTTCCTAGATACTTTGGCCTTTAACATTGCAAAAACTGCAAAATACTCAATGCAAACTTCTAATGAACTGAGTTTGTTTCAGCATTCATGAATCACAGAAATCAGTCTTCTCTTACTTTGAATGGATAATGGGGAGGCAACGAGATCAAAACGTTTGAGGTAATTCAGGAGTTCATGCCAGTACTAGAATTAAATCCAGTTCTTGTGAATCTCTAGCAGTCTTTTGGGGTCAGTGGATTGGCACATTCTGTAGCTATTTAGGGCCTGACAGGGTATGTAAAACAGGCAGCAACCTTAGTAGACATGTGTGCTACCCCTGCACTTTTTTTCTTACATTTCTAAGGTTGATAGTGTGCATGACTGATTCTCTTAAAAAAGAAAAATTCCAAGTGGCCCAAAAGACATTCCCTGAGGAGTGTACGATTTGCTCAAATAGTTTGAGTGCATTTTACAGAAGTTAAACACATGTCTGGCAGATGAGTTGTGCAAAATAAGGCGGTGCTACTTTTGCAGTCATTATTTTAGTAAGATAGGTGGACTGATATGCTGACAATGGGATATTGCTATGAAAAAGATCAGTGTTCAGAATGGGAGCCTGGGATTTCGCAGGCTGGGAATAGAGCACTTTGAGTACATAGCAACACTTTGCTAACTGATGAATGTTCAAAGTAAGTCCGTCTCAGTTTCTTGAGCCTGACTTATCAACATCCACCCTCCAAAAGTAAACACTGCACACATTTTGTACTATTATCAGCTTTCAGAGGACACCTGCTGTATGTTGACATAAAGGAAGAAGGTTTTCTCATTGATGTCCCTCTGTACTACTGTACTGAATAGCAGGAAGGAGGTGGGAAATACAATTTTTGACTTGGAAAAAAGGACAATAATCATTTTTGTTTTGTTCACGGGGGTCTTTACAGTCTTTAAAAGAATATAGATAATTTTATGGAGTGAATAATGTATTAAATCAAGAAATGTTGGTATGTAAAGACAACAATCATAATCAAGTGTAATTTGAAGACAATAAACATAAAATTAACAGTTCACAGTGGTTACCTTATTAATGAAGAGCTGCTCAGCCCTGGCGGAAAAGGCAGATAGATGTCACTGTGTGTTTGGTGTCAATCCTGAATATGAGTATGGATTTCTTAAATACAGTGTGCATGATTTTATTGCGATCTTATTTCATTCTTAGAGGAATATTTTGTGTTTTATTCTTGCTCCCAAATGGTTGTTGAATAGACCTGGTGACAGGAAATTTATCATAATGATAGGACCTGAAATTATGCACACAGAGAAGCTCTGGATGCCCTGTTCCTGGAAGTGATCAAGGCCCAGCTGGGTAGGACTTTAAGCAATCTGGTCTAGTGAAAGGCATCCCCATCCATGACAGGGGTTTGGACTAGTTGACTTTTAAGATCCCTTCCAAACCAAAGTATAGCTCTGACTATTAAGTGTGACTATGAATTTTTTTGAGTTGTTATCAAAAAGCAGTGTGAAATGCATTATGTTGATCTATATGAATATTTACAGTAAGAATTAAGAACTGAAATCAACTTTTTATTTGTTAAAGCTGATGCTTCCTTAAAAGAAATTTCACGTGACTTGTCAACTGGTCTTCAGACAGAGGTTTAGATTCAGGTGGACAAAACTGTAATGTTAAATACTCTTTATTATTTATCATAGTTAATTTTTTCCTTCAAAAATATTGGGATTAAAGCTGACCTTTCTGCAACTAAAAATGGATTATTTCTTGGATTTGTTAATCTAGCAGAGTTGATCTTCTGATAGGTAGGAATTCAACAAGAACAAAGACGTTTCATGGCTCTTGTGTTGCCAGTCAGCTTGTCAGCATTAGTTTCATATGGCTGTGGGATTCATCTGGGCAACCAAACCTCATTTCTCTGTAACTGCACAGGAGGCCTTTGCTGTTAAGTCTTGGGTTGATTGATACTTCTGTAGGATCTGTAAATTCTGGCTCTGGATATTCTAGTAGTGTCCCTCAGCCCTGTGGTGTCATGATTAAGCATACGCACCAGTTAGTGCACTGATGGTTTGAGTCCCACCAGGGATTGCTATTTTCCTGGCAGTGAAGCTTGAAAGCATGCATTGCAACACCAGTATTTGAAAACCCGCACAGCTGAAGCCAGCACAGTGTCAGTGAGTGGTTTGACTCCCCCTTCCCTTTGGCTTAGCTTTCCAGCCAGGTTGCATTCCTGATCACATTGACGTGGGCTGGTAGAAACACTGATGTCTCTGCGAGGAAAAAGGAGCAAGAGGGGTATATGGCTCCAGGGTAAGTGTGCAGTAGGGTGACAGTGTGCTTTCAGAACAGCCTACACTAATACTAGCTAGAGGTGCCTGGGAAAGCATGTGCCTGAAGGCTGTGCTCCTGAAACCAGATTAGACTGGGCTCAGAGTTTGACATCTCTGCTGGGGGTAGTCCTGCATTGTCCTACCAGCTGTGTGTGTCCCTTTGTGCACACATCTTTCATACTGTTACCTCCTGGGAGATAAGCCATGGAGGGAAATTGAAAAACATGGCTTGAAAATTTGGTTAGATTTCCTTGGTTTTAGATTTATTGCTAGCTTGTCTTTCTTAGATGAATGGTAGAGATGGCACAAAGGTGACACAGAAACATGCAGGCAAGGCCAATTAGTGTTTAGTTTGCTTCTGGTGCATGATACCACACCTTGTATTCAACTTGTGGGCATTAAGTTACATAGGTCTTTTTGAAAATGAGAGCTAATTAAGTTATGTAGGTCTGTTTAAGATTGTGAGTTAGTGCCATCAAAACGGAATGATTTGTTAGTTATGTGGGAGTTATATTTTTGTGGTTTGTTGGGGTATTTTTGTTTTGTTTTTTTTGTTTGTTTTAATAAAAGAAAGCCAACAACATTATTTTAATATTCTTGGTTAGCAGATTTGCACAAGGAGGATTGAATACCCATTCCTGTTGCTCTTATCTGTTAAATTAGCACTAATTAGTTTGTCAAGAAGGCTGAGAGGAAATTGCTAAATGCACCTACTAGCAAGCCTATTGTTTTGATCCTATGACCAGCAGGAATAACTTGAAGATAAAACATGATATAATGTTGCAGCGGGAGAAATGAGTAAGAGGAAATAGGAGGGGCTGCATAGGAAAATGATCAGTTTATAACATGACTTGTTATAGCAGATGTAATGCTGTTTTCTCTTCGTTGTTCCTCAGACCTCTCCCTGGAAAAGGTAAGAAAGCAGTTGTTATAATGTGGGTAATAACATTTTTTTGGGTGGGTTTTTAATTTTTTAATTTAGTGAACCTTAAACTGAACAGCTCTAAAATACTCAATCTGAACTTTAGATATTGGGAAAGTGTGACCAGGGCTTCAGCCTTTTGCTGCTCTGATGTAAATCCCACAACAGATAATTTCTCTTCTGAGTGGGAGCAAGTGGTTCCTGATTGCCCTGTTTTCCAACTGGAAATTGTTGTTTGCTTTGTGATAGAAGACCTATAATCCAGCAGTGTGCCAGCTTGGAACTGAGTATATGTGAAGCTAAAAAATAGATTTTGGAGGGAGTGCTATGGACATTTGGTGATTTAACACTATTGTCCATTACCACCAGAGAAGAGAATAAAATCTGGGGTCTCAGAATATTAAGGCATTGGTTTTTCTTTAAGGGCACTGAAGATATTTGCAAGCATCTTTTATGAATTCTTACATTTTGGCTGATCTACTTTTTCCTCATTTTTCTTTTTTTCTTTTTTGTTCTTTTTACCCACACTTCTCTGGCTTTTTGTCTGTCAAGTGTTACAGAGTTTCCTATGTCTCCTCATTTAAGAGTGCTCCAACAGAGAAATTGGCAATCCATTTATTTTTTTTCCCCTACATTTTTTAGGATGGTTTGTAAAGTTCTTGGAAGTAACAGACTTCTGAAAGAGAAAAATGAGCAAACAAGGTTAAATAGAATGGATAATATACATATAAATTCTTATTTAAGATTTAGCTCTTAAAAGAAAAGCCAAACCCAAATGACTATTTTATAAATTTCTTTCTGAAATACCTTTTCACAAAAGATACCAAGAGGTTGTTGTGATAACCAAAAATTGTGCTACCTATTGCCTGTCTAGCAAAAACTTCATGAAGTGCTTGCTAAAACTGGCATAAAAAAGGCATTTCTAAAGAAGTTGATTAAGTAACATTTTGGGGAATAGATTTTAATGGAAGTTGGAAACTGGGATATTTACAGATGTAAATGCCTGTCAATTATGAGAAGCAGAATGTGGCCCTGTAACTCAGGGATGATTCCTCAAGTTAAGTCCAAGTCATGAAGATGTGCATTACTAGTTTTACAGGGATTGCTTGCTTGCTTTTTTTGTCTTGAGAATTATCTTTACTCTTTTGGGAAATAATTGCAGAAGACAACAAAGTGAGTGTAGATTCAGCATAGTTTGCCGCTTACGCTCTGTAATGCCAAGCCCAGACTTAAGTCACAAGGGTTTAACAGGTTGTTTCTTGTTGTGTGGAGATCTTTCTTACCCTGCCTGAACTGAAAAAGGTGGAGGAGAAAGGAATACAGTGATTGGGTGGATGGGTGTGTTTTGAGGGAGGGGGAGTGGAATTTGGAAGGATCTATAACGTTACAAGCCCTGATGTTTGATCCAAAATGACCAGTATTTTGACTTGGAAATCTATATTGACCTCTGGACTTCTTGCTTTTTAATTACAAGCGAAACAAAAAAGCCCAAACCACCGTTACTGGATACAGTAGGATAACCTGGCTGAGAATAGTATATACAGTATCTCAGCTGTGGAGGTAAAAAGAGTGGAATCCTTGATGGAGTCTGGAATCTTTGGCACCTCAAAAGTGTCTCTGAATTACAGTGTCCTGGATCTTGCATGCTGCAGTTTAGGGACCATGTCCGCAGCTGCATCCACATTTGTAGTGTTGACAATATGACCTTCAGGTTAAGAGATCTCTGCTGACGTGAGCTGCACCCAGTGTATGTTTGTTTTAGTCTATTTGGAGCTTTTGTAGTTGAATACTTCCAAATGACCACAAAGCAAATGAGAGCATGAAATGACTGTCTTTTGCTCGCACAAGAAGCTCTTCTCATTACTTAAGCACTGATGTTCCCACTTTTTTATTGTGCCCTGGGGTATAATACTTCGTGGTAAGGCACATGTGCAGCTTAAATGAGAAGAAGGTAAGGAAGGAGAAAATGTATTTTTTGGCAACACTGTCTTTGTACTAGTTAACAGTTGTACCTGAAAGGCTAGGTTTGCAAACGGTGGAGTTTGATGGGAAGTGTTTTAAACAGGAGGGCAGATTTAGTCTCTTAACCTGTCTCAGTTCTGTGCTGGTAAATTCAGCTGAGTGTAGTGATGCTGCCTTGGGTCTTTTGTCCAAGTTTTGCTTCTTGTATGCAGACTGTGTTCAAATCAGTACAAAGTTGTTGTAATGTGAGTGTGCTATCCACTTCTGCTAACTTTTTTTTGGATACTTATTCAGGATGAGGGTAGCAACTGGCACAAGATTCAGACAGTGATTGCATGATCTGTGCTTCAAGGGCTTATTACTCACTGAGCTGAGTTTAGCCAAGTCACTTTCACTGGAAATATCTGGTTATATCACCTGTATATAAAATGATAGGTGGTATGAATCAAACCATAATTTTGAATATTAAGGCTGTTTAAAGTATGGATCTGTCTCATTAACAAGTTTAGTTGTGGCTTGGAAGGCCTCTAGTCTACTTCATAACTGCATTGTGATCTGATATTATTTGTGAGCTTGGTGATGAATTTTTCATGTTAGAACAGCTCTACCATCCACCCCAGATTTTGGGCAGACTGTGTGCAGCATTACCATCACAGATATATTTCCAGAGAGGTGGGAATCAGGCCAGGCAGGAATTATTACAGGTTGTGGTAACTGTGTCTCTACCAATGACGGCACTTTGCAGTTATACAATGTTTGCATTGTGTCTTCATCCTATGATGGTCTTACTTGTCTTGCACCCCAGCCTGTAGCTTCCTGAATAGAAAAATACAAGTTCTGTCAGGACAGCTGCTTAATAAAGGCACATGTTGAAATACTCAGGAAGAGACAACTGGTTTCTGGGAAAATTACAAATTGCTGAGAGGAAGGACAAAGCATGCAGATGGGCTAGAAAGCATGCAGGGTACGATTCCTGGTCTTTTCCTAATCAGTAGGCTGATTCTGTGAGTAAAGCAAGGCTGTGAGCACCTGGAAACTTTATCCAGATATAATTGTACTGGCTGAAATAGTGCAGATAGCCAGGGACAGTCTCTTTGAAGTGTGGAAGTACCAGCCCACTCCTTGTCTCTACCTGCCTTCTGTCACAGCAGACTTGTAGCTACAGCCTGTAGGACCAGAAATGAAGGGGGAAAAATTGGGCTTGTTGCAAGTGAGAAAACAAAATCTGGAAACAGCAGTAGATATGTGCCTGCTCCAAGCCAGCAGTTACGGGCTGACTTTCACAGGAGAACTTTGTTAGTTCTGCAAATTGTTTGTGCTTCTGAGAGATTATGCTTTTTGTAAACAGTGGCCCTTTCTGGCAAGTTGAAGGACATCATGTGTCTTATATGTGGCTACTGTATCTGTTTCACAAGGGACAGCACAGCAACAGTAGATTTATTTAATGTGCCTGATGTCAAATTTATTTTTAAAAAGTGGTGTAATTCATTACTGGTGCCAGCCCAGATATTTGCTATGGCCACATTCAACACTTGTCATACAGCTGTTGCTGCCATTGCACAGTGAGCTCCCCAGTTGGAGTCTAAGGTAAAATTGAAACAGGTTTTTCTTGCAGTCAGAAGTCTACAGCATAACCACATAAATACAGCCTTCTCCTGGACTTGTGTTGCGTAGAATTAAGAATTAAGAATTTATGGTCAAACTGGTGATGTTTGAAGCTGTATCTTTTCTTTCTGTAGATACTCCTGCTGCAAGTTTTTGTTTTTCCACAGATGCAGTTTTTGCTGACATTTAGACTTTGTTTGAAAAGGTAGGACAATTTGCCTAGTTCCTTAAAATACACTCTCTTTCATAGTTTATTTATTTTATAGTTCTAAGAAGAATTACAGATCAGATAGAGGGTAGTAGAAGGAGTAAAGCATATAACTGATACATGACTTTAAGTATGTTTGTCACAGCCAAGTTGATTATTGTAGTCTAGTGTTTTGTCCTTTTTCAGACCTTGGTGCTTTTATATAAAACTATTAAGTAACTTGCTCTGTATTTTCTCTTTTTCTTTGTTGTTCAGTGATGTGGTACAAATTAGGAATGATTATCTGCTAAATGTCTCTTAAGAGGGCAAATATTGTTGGACAGTGTGGGAATTTACAAAGTGTTGCCTTTCTCTGCTTTGGGGATTTTTCTCCCCTCTCTTGCTTGTGAGAAACAGGAAAGAAAACATTTTCTGATGAGAATATTAGTGTCACATTGACATTTTAGAGTAGTCAGATTAAATGGGTAGTTCTTGGAATTTAGAGTTCAGTATTCTGTGTGTTGTTACTGTGGATGCAGCAATTTGCTAAAGTAGCCACCTCTCTGTGCGTTGCCAGTGACTAAATGTGCCTTTCCCGGTCCACCTGCACACCGTATGTTAAACTGAACTCATGCCCATTTACTTCTGGAACCTACCTACATTTTTTAATAGATGAAAGAGTAAAGGGGGCAGAGTGTGGACTGAAGAGAATGAAAGTTTCAAACCTCACCCCCCACCCAAATACTGTTTTCTTTGCTCCCACCTTCGCAGAGTTGTATCCTTTGGGCATGGAAGATCCTAGACTTTTTCCTAAAATACCCTGGGTGATAAATACCTGTTAGAGCCATTGCTGACTGTGTGAGCTTAAACATAGTTTCATATTCTCAGTTCTGTGCTCTTCTGTCTTCTTTTTTTCCTTCTTTAGAATATGATTTTTCTCGTTGATAAACCAGCACTTTTGAACACATTTAAAAGCAAGCTGGTGGCAATATTCATTTGTAAGTATAGTAAATGGACAGGAATGAAGGTAGTTTGTGAGCTTAATGGAAGAAGAAAAGGCAAAACCCACTTCTGTGGTACAGTTAAATGCAGTTAAATGCATTTTAGGTTTCTAACCCTGGATCTCTGAGATTTGCAGTTATTTTGTTGAGGAGCTTCATTTTACGAAATACTGCTAAACTGGAGTTTAATGAAAGGAGTGTGGGGAAATCCTATGGAAACAGTGACTGTTCAACTGCTCAGAGCGTAAGGATTTCACCTTGCTTTCTGTGTTGGTTCTTTAGCAAATGCAAATTGAGTTAAGAATGAATGAACGTGTCCAACCTATGAGAGTTTCTGTGCTTTGCCTGGATTGGGGGCCAGAGTCAGGAGTGCTGACATGAGTCTGTGCTGAGATCACTAGGCTGAGGACACCAGCTGTGCTATTATTAGGGGTTTTAAAGGCTATGGCAGATGTTCTTAGGCTCTGTTCCAACCACCACATATGGTGCAGTGGAATACATGGAAAAAGAAATTCTGACAGATTGTTTTCCCATTCAACAAACAGATTTTAACTTTTTTTCCCCTGCGTAGCTGGACAAGACATTTATGTTAACTTGAGTGTATTAAAAATCCGTTTGAAGTATATGAAACAAGAACAAAAAACGTGTTAGCATGAGTAAATAAAAGGGCATTCCTTGAAAAGGAGGACTTGAGGGTCTAGCCAGACCTCAAGTTTGGAAGTGCATGTGTTTAGCCATTTAAATATTTGTTTTCTATTTTCCTTACCAATGTTATTTAGACAGGACCTTTGTTGGATTACTTTTTGTGTATGCATGTAATGCCAAGCTGTACCTGCAAAGACTTTGAATTATGATGATGATGATGTGACATAAGACAAGATGTAATATACACAGAGCAAGGAGGTATTAATAATGACATTAAAGTTCTTGGAACACAAGTACTGCTTATTGTGTTATGGTGATACATCATATAATATGAAGAAAAGCATGTTTTTTCTATCCTTTTGCTGTCGTATGAGTATGTGTTTGTCTTGTTTTGAATGTGTAATTTATTTTCTCTCTGTAAGTCACTTAACCAAAGTAAAAATCACAAACTCCCCTGTGGAGTTCTGATATGCTCTGTGTTGTACAAAATGCAAAAGAGAGGTGTCTGCCAGAAAGATGCAAATCTGACTTAATGGCAGACCAGAAGTAGCTAATGAGCTGAAGAATGCAAACTATTTATAATAGGTAAAAAGTATGTCTCTATATCTCATGTGTTACAGGCTTTTTAGCCATGGAAGTATGTTGTTACTAAGCAGAAGAACAAATGTTTAAACAATTCCCTGTACATAATCCTTTCCTTTCTGTCATCGAAGTATGTGGGTTTTTTTTTAGTTAAACCAGCTGAGACAGTGCATGAGTTCCCTGTGTTGAGCACATAGGGAAGAAAATGCAACACTTGAGAAATTTATTATTTATGAATTTTTATGTGTCCATCTTTCAGCTTCCAAACTCTGAGGCAGCTCTCTCATACAGAGCTTTTTAGTATGGTTAAAGAGAAAAGGACACAAATTAAGCAATCTAACATGGAATTATTGAGGCTCTTCTACATGCATTTTCTCTGTGCATGTTTCTTGCTGAATGTTAGAAGAACAGACCATACCATTGATCAGAAATTTGAGTACTCATTCTCTGCATTATTTTATCTGACACCAAGGGAGCAGTGTGAGTGACCTAAAGGTTTTTGGGTGGTTTTTGTTTTTGTTTTTGTTTTTTTTGTTCTTAAATCAGTGAACTGAGATTTTAATCAAATGCTCTGATGTATTTCTAGGTGCATATTGCTGATGAGGGATATAGCTCTAGATCTAGTCTGATTGTGATTTCTCCTTTTGATTTCCCTATCCCCAAACTGGTAATCTTTCTGCCTTCTGGTAATGGTACTGTTTTAAACCATTGGAGAGTCAGATAGTTCTTCAGGCTGTTTCCACAGTATGGTCTAAAAGAGCTAAGTTCATCTGTGTGCTGCGCTCTGGGGAGCAATGGGATGTGACCCCAGAAGTCTATTGGTGGTTGATGTGAGTGAGTGCCGTTCCACAAGTTATACCTGGGCATTTGGGAGTACTGTTCCGTGGTTGCACCCCAAGGTGTAGGACAGTATGCTGAAACTTCTGTGTTGATAATGCAAGTTGATAGCACTGAGTAATCACTTGCTATTTGAGTAAGATTGTGACAGTCCACACAGTCACAAAGCTCCTATGAAAAGAACAGTTTCTTCTGCGTTAGTGAGATTACAGTGTGAGACCCAGAGAAAATTTAAGAGGATTAGTCATGGCATGTTGCGTTAAGCCTGACTTCTTAATCAGAAGGATTTTTTCCTGAAGATTATTTTGTTGGTAAAAGTGGTAAAATTGGGCTCTTGATGAGCTCCAGAGGCTTGTTTTGCAGCCTGGAGCAGGCAAAGTCGTAATGTGCTAACATGACTGGTTAGAACATGTTTTTCTCAGGTAAGAGTTGAACTATCACATCTGCATGGTGGGAGGAGACTGAACTAAATGTGCTTGTGATATTAAGCCTGCCTTCATAGGTGGCCTATGTTTGACTAGAATTGAGTATTTATATAGCTTCTTAGTATCAACTACTTTCTAACTGAAAAATAATTGTTTGGATTAAAGCGGTTGAGTCTTGCACAGCCTTGCACTGAGAGTATGAAGCTTGGGTCAGCTCTCCCCCTCTTCCCCCAGCTGTGAACTTTAGCAACCTGTTCACTTCTCTGTGCATGAAGTGGAAGGAGAGGAGAAGGAAGATTTGTTATAAACACATTGAAGAAATGCATTTTCTTATTCCAAGGATGTGCTTAGAGGAAGCAGTTGAACTTGTTAAATCTTAACTTCCAGGATGCCCTGCAACTCCAGTGATGCTGTCAGTGATGTTGGTTCACGTACCTCTTTTGATAGAAGGTGCTTCCATGCAATGGATTTGAGCTGAATAGTTGACAGTATTTTAATTTCTCTGTAACTGTAGATTTCTTCAGACATACAGGTTCTTATGTGGGTGTGTATTTTTGTGGGTAGATGGCACAAAACTTCTCTTACTGAACATATGTTGTAAGTCTCCTCTGTGAGAATGTACAGGAACTTACTAGTCAGTTTCACTCCTTCAGCCTTAATCAGTATGTTGTAAATAGCATGGTAGCTACCATGTTGGGGGTATACGTATTGGTTTTATGAAAGTTCATTCTGCTAATTGACAGGTTGATAGATTAATGCATATTCCTTGAATGTACTGAAAATGGACTATGGATATGTTTTTTTAGTTATTAATTTGTTTTTTAAATAGCCTTCCCCTCCAAATGCTTGACATTTCCTTTTTATTGCTATCTTACAGTACTGAGCATGTTTTCGCTTCAAGCTAGCGGTAGGAAGAGAAGTTCGTTCTAAAATGAGTGAAGTTCTGGAGAAGCAGATCTCCCACTCTCTCTCCCTCGTCCTAGTTTAAAATTACATCTGCTGGCCTAACAGGAAGAGGCTTACATTTCTTGCTCATTTTCCAACTGTCAAGCAGAGCATGTAGTCATGCTGAACAAAGCAGCAGCATTCCTGGATCTTTTTAATGATGTATTCAGAACTCCAGTGCCTCCTGATTTAATGAGTACAGTGAATGTATTCACAACTAACAAGGGCATGCTCATTAAACAGCAGTAAGTTAACTGTCCTATTCTCTTGCAGCAATCCAGTTCATAATTAAATAGTGCCATATCTGAATACAACACTGGGCTGTCAAAGGGAGAGGTTAGATGTTCTGTGGATATGTGTAGTTAGATGGGGTTGTTGGAGTATAAGTAATTTAGCTTAGTTTGTCTCACTGATAAGAATACTTTTCTTGGTGGAGACTTTGTGTTTACAGCTCCCAACCAACCAAAGAGTTTAAACTTAAGCAGCCGTAGTGTTAATTTAAATTGTGTTTTAGCTGTTAAGTTTCAGTTCTATAGTCTACTCCACTGCGCCACTACTGTTGTGCAAATCCAAAGTGTCATAGCTATACTAACTGGATTTACTAGACTGTAACTGAGGGCAGAACTGGACCTTTGGTTGACTTTACTGCTTCATGAACTTAGTCTTAACAATCGTGATGGTTATGTGGTGACATTTGAAAAATGAGGAGATCAGTCTAGTGTTTTGGATTGGCAGATGCAGGCTGAACAAAGATTGAAATTGTCTTCTCCAATGTTAAGTAGCAGTTGAGTTCTCACCTAAGTTGTCTACCTCCTAAAGCACATAATTTTTAGAGAATTGTGGATGAAAATAGAAATACTGAATTTTTATCTTTGGTTTTAATCTAATGCCTATTCTGAAATATTTTTGTTTTAATAATTACAGCCAGTATTTTATAATGGATTTGGAGGCAGAGGGAATTTGGGCCTGAGGGAGGGACAGCATATGCACGCTGTCTGCTTTTCTATTGGAAACCTCCTGACACTGTCTTTTGGGGCCTTTTTAGCATAATCGGGGTGACACAAGCCAGTTCTTGTTTCAAACGAGCTGACAATCTATTCAGTTTGTGCTGTCTGCCTTTCTTGAAACTGATTTCAGAAAAAAGCCACACAGTCTTTCATACCTGTTTGCCATCTGGAAAACGAGGCTCCCATGTGGATAGGGGCAGATGTACTGAGTGTTTGATGCAGCCCTCTGCAGCTGCTGCCTCTTACCGCAGGCTGGCTGTACCTGGCTCTGATCTCTGCTCTTCAGCTAGTCCCTGCAGGTCCCTGGCATGGGCTCCTGTGTAAGTCTGTGAAATGGATGCTGAACTTTCTAATAATTCCTCTGTTCCCCAAGAGCCATTTTCATTCAGATACCCCATGTAAGCATCACTGCTTGTCTTCTACTCTGCTCTTACATGCTAACACTGAATAGTAAGATTCCTTTTAAATGTGAATTTCCTGCTTTGTTCATACTAGTATATGTTGTAGAACCTGGGCAAGAATTGTTTGGTTTAATTCAAAGGAAGAAAATTTGCACACTCCAGAATAAGAAGAACCTGTTCTTTCCATCTTGAAATAAGAATGACCCGCAGTGGTTGATTCAAACTGGAAACCACTTGTTTACTTGTCACATCCCATGGAGACACACTTGCAGCTGTCTTGTGTAGAGTGGGTGTGAGGAGTGAGCACACTGTGTAGAAAAGGAGCACAAGAGGCAGGGATGAGATCTCAGGATGTCTTTAGTTTATTTTAATCCTCAGTAAAACTTTCTCTGCTGATTATCTGGAATTGGTAAATTCAGCTTGTTGACATTTTTGCATAACTTGGTGATGGAGGTGAGTTGGGTACTGCCATTGGGATACCATACAAAACTGAGGCAGGGAAGGATCTTTTGCTTTCTACTTCTGCCTACAGGGTTATTTTTCCTGTCTATATAGTACAGATTGGTAAAAGGCCTGTGTGTTTTCTTCAGTTGTGTTTTTGGTGGAGGAGAGTGAGGATGGTATCTTTGGTTTTTGTTTCTTGGGGTATAGGACTGCCAAGACGGAAAGGTAGTATTTGGGGGAAATGCTGTTTCTGTTTTAGTCTTATTTCTGAGGTTGAGTTGCTTTTAACTTACTTTGACACTGGACCACATTAGATGTACATTAGATGAGGAAGAAAGTAGAGAGTTCTTGTGTTCCTCAAGCCTATTTTTGCAAGGTCTTAAATCTGTCTAAATTAATTCTGAACTTAGTCTGTATTTGGCTTAAATATTTTTATATAAATTCAAAACTTTGTATTTTGTTTACAGCTTTCTTATAGTAGCCATTTAAATTATTTTATACTATTAATATTAGTCAACAACTCTGCCCACTCGCTCAGGAAATAATCTGCTCTTTAGTGACTATATCTGCATACCTGAAAAGCTGAAACACATTCCAAATGTTCTAGTTCTGAGTAATAATTTGTCCTGCCTACATAGTGTTTTCACAGAAGCTGGTGGGGGAGGATTTTGGCCTGAACACATACTTGCTTGTGTGGGTATGAAAGGGCAGTGTAGGGATATCCTTCACCAGAAAAATGATCCACAGTTTTCTCTGTCAACTTTCTTGGTTCATTATTTCAATATGGATCTTAGCACTCACGGGCCCAAGACCAGTTAATACAAAGGACAAACTTTTATTACCTTGCATTAGTAAAACAGCACTAGTTGTTAGCACAGGCAAGTGACTCCTTCCTCCGGTTTCTCTTGATTGTTTTTAAAGACAATGATCTTTTCATTCCTTACCACCAAGATGGTAGTGAAAGTTATACTGCAAATTGATAAAATAATTTAGAAACATTAAATTGAAATACATGGTAGGTAAAGGAAATCAAGATTTTTTTTTTTGGTGCTTTACATGTAGGCTTATTATAAAGGTGGGAGGTTTTTAGTTTGGGGTGTTTTTTCCCATAGCAAATGGACTATCAAAGAATATATGTGCCACACAGTAGATTTAAATTGCTTGAAACAACTTTGCTGTACTATCACAAGGTAGACAGTCTTGAGGATGTGCAGTGTGAGTAGATGGATGGTAATATGTCCTGCAGTGCTGGACTGGTCCTACTTTGGTGACACAAGCGGTTGGCAGGAGCCATGTGGCTAATGTCTTGAGGCTTTGAAGGCTGTATTGTGTCAGCAAGGTGACCTCATAAAAATCTATGTGTAAATAGCCTATATCTGTCTGTATCTATACCAGATTTAGTTGCTAGTCAACTAGAGCTAAATCCTGATTTATTTCCCTCGATATTTAACAGTGGCACAGTCTGGCAGAGGATAAATAATTTTGCTGCCAGTTCATTCTTGATTATAGTGTCAGCAAATGTTCCTGCTGGTGAAGATATGTGGGCAAGACAGATGGACGATGGTAATTACATGGAGTCATTGAGAAACCTAAAAGAAAAGTGTTGGTTGAAAAAGTTCTCAGAAAAACTGTTTTGCAACTTAATTTAAAAATTAATGAAAACAAAAAAACATCTTTTCACAAGATACTTTATTACCTCCTATGATTTTGGGAAAGCATCTCTTGAAATGCCAACTTGTACCGAAAGGGTATGAGCAGGAAATCTCTTTTAGTTCTCCATGTTGCTGAAAAGAAACACTCTTCTCTGCAATCTCAGCCTTCAAAAAGAGTATTTTACTCTTTTTCTTGACCACTGTAAGTGCTGTATTTGCATATTGCTGCAAATGTTTTTTCTGGTCTGAATGTCTAGTGCTGTGTTTCTTCCCTTTCTTTTTTGCATCTTTTGGGAAGAAAGGAGACCAGTTCTGTGTGAACTTTTTTTTTTTTTTTTACTTTATATCTTATTGTTTCACTATCAGGCTCAAATTTAATTTCATCTACTGCAGGTGTTTCAGTTCATGTTTATGGTGAAGAATAGAAATGCACATGGGAATAGAATTATATTTGCAAATGTAAATCACCTCATCAAATCCACTATTCACCATATGGTGAATTTCAGTCTGCTGTAATCTTTGTCTGATGCTTGGAACAGTTCTGCACTTCTGTATGTTAAAATTTGGAAGTGAGGAGTGTTGTGAAGCAGAAAAACCGTGGCGTGAAGAGGCACTGGGAATACCTGCAGCTTCGCTGATCATGATACATGAAATGGCAGTTCATGTATCCTAAAGGCTGGATGTTATCCAGTCATGCAGTTATGCTCAGTTTGGACCTGAGGAATGATCATAGAATCAAAACGTTTTGGGTTAGAAAGGTCTTCTTTTAAAAGGATTTTTTTTTTTTATTAGAGCAGAGTAGAGTTGCCAGCAGCCGAAAGCTTGATCCAATGGGAAGCACTGGTAAGTAATAATGGGTAAGCAAATGGTAAGTAACCATTAATGTGAGTCTTTTGATTAACTGCAATTGAACTTTTAAAAGTCTCTTTAGTCAGAAATTATCAGGGACATGACCTGTAATAAGCAAAATCAGATGAGAAATGCTTAAAATTGCATTACTTGTTCTTAGGTCTGAAGGAACATCTGGTTTGGAATACTTTTTTCACAGAGGGAGTTGCATTTCATATCTACAAAGATTCAAAAGTTTATCCTTGGTTCAGGCTTGCCCCTGGAAGACACTGTTTACACATCCTTTGTCTTGACCCTTTGTTTTCAGTTGGATCAGTCCACAAAAAAATCTGCTGCTTGGAGAAGAGGTGGCTGCAATGCCAAACGTTTTCTTAATGTGAGGGAAGGATGGCTGAGAACTGTTGTGGCTTGGAGGAGAAGTTAAGAAAGGAAGTTGTTCACAGTTTTGTTGAGGAATGATAAAATATTTCCAATTTCTTAGAAGTCTGTTGGGGTGGCAGGTCATACCCTATATAAAATGCCATTTTGAGAAGGGCAGTTTGTGACTGGCTTTACCTTGAAGGGTAATTTCAGGAAAAAGGAGTTTAATTAGTTGGAGTATGTGTGATTGCAAGATGAGCTTGTAGCTCTGTTCTCTCATGAATGTTTCGACACATGCACCAGAAAGCCTTAATCTTTTGAGATGTATGCAGTTTTAAAGTATGGCTTTATTTTGCTCTGTAGATAAATCTTACTACTACTGTGAAGACTCTGGAAACACTTTGCATTGTTTTCCTGATGTTTAGAAGGAACCATCTGTTCTGTCCAGAGGATTTTTGTGTGTGGTTGTCTATACAGCTTTGTTCTAAAATTAAAAGTTTTGAACGTGGTTATGAATGTAGATATTGTGATTTTAAAAGATCAAGGTTTTAATGCAGCAACCTGAAAAGAGGAGTAGCCTAACCCTGTTTGATTCAGTTTGGTAGTTTGTGTAACTGCTGTGCCAAGAGAGGGTGAGGAAACTTGTTCGTGAGCCAAAGTTACAATTGCATTCAAATGACCTTACAGCATGAAGAACTGTTCATGTCAGGGAAACACAAATAGAGGCAGCACTTAAAGCAAGCCTGCTAGCCAAATGGTGAGATTCTGGTGGGGAAAAGGAGACACAAGAAAGAAAGAATGTTGTCCAGATGATCCAGAGCAAAAGGAGTTGAAAGCCAGGTACAGCAGAGGCTGGTACAGAGACGTCATCCCTCAATATTGTTTGTTGATCTTAAAGCTGCGCTTTGACTGTAGTATGTATGTAGTGTGTGTGCAGAGGCATCGCTGGCCATGTTTGAAATTAATTCAGACAAAACAAAGAAACATGGTAAATGCTGCTTTAGGGCTTTTCATTTTCCCTTAGTCAGCAGAATCGAGTGCTGTTTTTTGGCCGTTGCACTGTATAACGCTGCCCAGCGTCTTTCTCAAATGCTGCTGAGCTGAGCTGCTGTAGTCTGATGCAGCTTTAGATTGGTGGGGCAGGGGTACAGACTTTTGCTTTGGTGTTCAAAAGTAGGTTAGTGACAGTCAACTCTGATTCAGTGGGTCAAGGATAACTGTTTACAGTGATTGCCTTCCTCCCTGCTTCCACGTCTAACATTAGTGAACTGGCAGATTATTAACTGCCATGAGATTTTTTTTGAGACTAAACCAGAGGGAATCTGAGCTAATATTTTAAAGTTACAGATAAAACTGCTGTGGGTGTCTGGTCTCTCTGATGTCCTTGTTAAAAAAGTGCTATGTTGGAAACAGGCAGATGGGTGCAAGAGGAATTACTTGCACACTTTTGCAGGCTTTCAGCTGCAAACAAATTGCAGTTACTTGAGGTATTCATATTGTCCTGTATTTATAGGACAATTAATTTGTCACTAATTTCTGTTTGCAATCCTCGTGTTAATATTTATATGCTATGTGTATTAATCTTTGTATATGCTGATAGGTAATTTGGTAGCTCTTAGCTGATTTATTGAATCATGCCATTAGTAATGCCTATCTCACTGGTATCCTGGACTTCATTCTGTTAAAATGAAAATTCTTATGATATAAGGAGCTTAGACATGAGTGTTTCCTTTGAAACATGGTCTTGGACTAAGGTTGATGTCATTTTATTAAGCTTATTTTCTGGATGTGATTTGAGTTTGCTATTCTTATTTGTATTTAAATTCAAAACCAGAACTTTAAAACAGAAAAAAAAAAAAGAAAGCAAACCAGTTCAGAATTATTCAAGAATTATGTGCAATGTGATCCTTTTTATTTGTAGAACTTTTTTTTAAGAACAGTTTTTCTTTTTAAATACAATGGCTGTGGAATCCTAGTTTGCTGTTGGAGAGTTACATTCTTATATTCTGGTGGCAGGAAGGCGGGAAAACACTTAAGATTCTTCTCCCCAACCTGAGCTTCATTGCTATAATCAAACAAGGAGCTTTTTATAATTTCCTAGTTCTTTTTGCTACTGCAGAACTTGGCTGTATTTGAACTCCATGAAAACAATGTGTATGCCTGGTGGATTTGCAACTGCTTCTAATCAAGTTTAACTTTATTTTTACTATCAAAGTAGTTTCAAGGGCCTTTCTATTATTGGGAGCTTTTGAGCATTCCCATAATAGCTGCTCCTTGCTGTGTGGTTGACTAACTAGAAGGAAACTGACATTTCTTAATGAAAAGCTTTTGCATTTTAAAACTTTATAAAAATACTTTGGATATGGACTACCTACAGTATCTAAAATCCTTAGCACGCTCAAAAATCCCAGTGCTACAATTGTTTTCATACTACTGTAGGAATGCAAAGGGAAGGAAATGAGATGTTTTTGTAGAGCTTTTAGCATCTCTGACATGACACTGCAAAGTACAGGAATGTAATTGTAGTTGGGCAGAGAGGGAGCTCATATCAGGCAGAAAGAATACCCTTATTGTTGGTTCTTTTTAATCCCCTTTCTGTCCCCACTGATTCAGGTAGGATTATATTGCAACAGAATTGCACTTAAATTCTAGTAGAAGGCCATGGTCTTAGGGAGTAGACTAAAAAAAAATCCGAAGTGTTCTTGAGTGAAATATATCTCATGGGCTCTTCTTGTTCATTTCTGTATGGCTCACTTTTTTTTTTTTCTCTTGTAAATTCACATTTCACCTCCTGATAAAGAGCATAAAGGTACAGTGAAGACAATGAGTTTTTCTCCCTGTTTACTTAACTTACCCACATTTGCTTTTTCTTTAAGGCAAGTCTACTTCCAGTATAGTGCTTGCATTCATCGCAGAGCGGCTCAGAATTTGTCCCCACTGTTTTTTGTTTATCTCTAAAATACAGAGGAACAGCTGCCTTGCACAGGTCTTGAGCAATTTTCAGTTTGTAGAGAGAAAGTCTTTTTGAAGGAACGTGTTAAAAAGAGATATTTTCAACAGACTTACTTCATCCCAAACCCTGAACCCTCTCCCACTCCCCACTTTGTGTATCTCCGGTGCTGCTATTAAATGTATCTACTGCTATAAAATGGAGTGCAATCAAAATAAAAATGTTTATTGCTGGTTAACTGTGTACTAGGAAGGAAAATTGAACACAGATGACATTTATGTCAAAGGTGGTGTAAGAAACCGGAGGTCTTGTCCAGCAAACAGTTTGGTTCCACACATGTGAAGGGAGCTTGTATGAAAGCAAATACTAAGTCTCTACTAAAACTTGCAGTCTGTACAGACTGGCAAGGAAATAGAATAACTTAAATGTTTAAACAGAACTGAAAGTATTGGGACTGATCTATAATACATTTACTAGCCTTCCTAACTAGAACTTCCTGTTGGAATTATTCTGAGACAATTCAAATATGCTGGTAAAGACTGAGGAGGATGTATGGCCTTTTAGAGCAGTACAGATTACCTTCAAGTCATCATGAGGCTGTTACAGGATTTACTGGGAAAACCTGAGAATCAGACATGATAGGAGTGTATTTCACTTTCTGTGTTCCATGTTGTTAGATTTTTAAGTACTGTAATATTTTCTCATCAACTGTGATAACTTTTTTGCTTTTTATCCCATCTCATTCTGAAATCCATTTTTTCTACAAGAGATGAAATGTGCTTCCTGATGTCATGCGACATACAAGGTTTCATCAGAGAACTGGAACTGAAGGTGAAAAAGGTAGCTGACAAAAAAACTTTTGATAAGGAGATGCAGAAAGAATAACTGCCTATATAGGCTGTAAAAATCATGTGAACTTTAAGCCACTCAAGAGCTTAATTTAGTGGAAGACTGGCCTGAGAGGCTTAATATAGACAGCTCAGATATCATGTGGAAACTCTAAATAGACATGTATTGATATGAGAGACCTTGAGCTTATTTTTATTTGTTCCTGATCAGATAATTTGTTTGCTTCCCTACCTTAACCCCACTCTTTACTCTCAGGCAATGCAGTAAAATGCACAGCTACACCTGTCTGTTCCAGGGAGAGTGAAGGAAAATTGGCCTTTTGATACTGACACTTGTTTTGATTTGCTCAGCTTTCAGTGGAGTCTTCAGTAAACTCTTTTGGTGCTCCTCCTGATAATTTTGACTGGGAATAAGTGAAATAAGTAGTGACTCTGGTCAGGATATCCTTCTGCTTTCTGAGAAGCATTAGTGACCTCTGAAAGATGCAAGGTCACTGGGATTTCTACTCTTTTTCTTTTCTTTATTTGTCTTTATGTCTCAGAACTAGTTTATTTGTATGTATTCCAGTGTTGTAGCTTCAAATTATAGCTATTACATCAACAGCACCTTGATTTTTAACTCTGTTCAGAAAACTTCTTGTTTCTTGCCTGGTCAGTAAGAAAACATGACTAGGAAGGTCACAGTTTAGCTGATGTGACTTGCCCTCTGATGGAAGTGTCATGGGAAAAACAAATGGACAAGTGAATTCCCTCTGTGTTTACAGTAGCCGTGGAAAGTTGTACTTTGTTAAAATCTCCATCAGGCTTAGGAAAAAAGCCACTCATACTCTTAAAAATTTACTTAAAAGATAGATTTTCAAGTATCACTTCAGCTCTTACCGGAAATTTATTTGGAATAAAATCATACTGTTGGTTCGGAAGCAGCTGGGGATTTTAACTGTACAAGAAAAAAAGTTGTCTGAAGTAGGTGGGATTGATACTGCTCTGAGTCTTCCTAAAATTGCAGTCCTTAATGCAATCACCATTTATGACATGTACTTATGGATCTGTAATTTCATAAGTGGTGAATTTTTAGTTTGGGAAGTAATGTTAGGAAAGCAAGAGTGTTGTCCTTCACGTGAACACCTGAAATACCTCAACATCCTGATAAAACCAGAGTAAGACACTTTCATGTTCAAAAACTTTTTAAACTGATGGTGAATGTTCCACTATTTAAGTTCTCAGTGAACAAAGATAACTTCTATGAACCATGTAGAATAAGGGGAGGACTAAGTCAGACCAAGTCTTTTAGTGGTTGGTTGCAGAGTTTTGGTTGTCATGACACAAGAACCATGTTGTTCATCCTTTTTAAATAAGTCACAGTATTCTTCTGTGGTAGCACTGAGTGGTAGAAGTAGCAGAAATCTGCGCTCTTCACAGGGGGGACAGTTTTATGTATGAAATTTTTGAGTCTTGCATTTTCTGTGTCTTTCTGAGAGATGGCAAGTTGCTTTTGAATTAAAAAATTACAGATACAAAATTTGTAAGATGAACAAGTGACTGTGGTTTTTTTTGTGTTGAAGCACTCTTTCCATTTCATAGAACGCCATTAAAATTATTCTCTCTTCTCAAGGCTTGAAGTAAACATGCTTTGCATACCTTTTGGAGGCTAACTGGCCTTTGATTCTGCAGCTCAGGGCTTTGGGTAATAAAGGATTTCATGTGCATTTTTCTGTAATGATTACAGCATGCAGTGAAGCAGCAAAAACAAAAATGCAGGTATCCACACAGATGGGCCTTTTAATCCCCTGTCTGTCTTATAGCAGGAAAAATAACTTTAAATGTGGAGGGCCTTCCACTTACTTACAGAATGTTACATATATTATTACATCTTCATTCTGAAGACTTCCACAGAAACAGTCGTGGAAGACTGCTGAATTGAAAAGCAATATATAATTAAGTGCATTACGTTCAAATTATCAATACGATTCTAACTTACTTAGATCTTACAGTAAGTATTGCTTATAATGGAAAACCCTCAACTTTCTGAGATTGCCTGTAAAATGTCTGTTACTTGGGGAAAAAAAATACCTGTTCTGTCTGTGGTGGTCACAGATGAGCATGCAGTAGAGGCCTCCCTGCCTCTGCAGCCATTCTTTAGTCTGCCTTTTCAGTCTCTCCTGTCATCAGACTGAGCTCTGGAGCTGTTACTAAGTTTGCAGAAATGTTTTCCGCTGATAATGTGCATGTCTTGTTTAGAAGTTATTTTTAGCAGTCTGGTGAGACAGAGTCACTGAGGGACAGAGCCCTAGCAGAGATCTGGAAAAGGGATTGGAATGGGCTAGGGGAAAATAGGCCTGCCAATGGATTGGAATGGGCTGGGGGGAAAACAGTACCTTTCATTCCCTACCATCTTTTTCCATTTTTTACTACATTGTTCTTTCCTGGTAACTTGCAAAGAAAAGGCACCTTTCTGAGGTTTGTAACATTGTGTTTAGCTGGGAATAATCTCTGTGTTACTGAGGCAAAATTGGTAGAATTACATGAGTGGAAACTTCCATTTTCACTATGATGATGTTCAAGGGCTGCCTGGATCTCAATGGACACCTTTTAACTAGAGCTGAATCTGAGACATGCTGCTCTTCATTCTGGCAGAGTGGAATGACTTCAGGCACTTTCTATGAAGTCAGAGTTATACTAATGTCTTCACTGCATTTGCTATTGTACCAGACCTTTTCCTGATTGTGCAGTACCCAAGAAAAGTTAATGCAGACAGCAGTGCCACTGAAAAGCAAATTGTTTGAAATTGTGGAATCTTTAATTTGGCTATAATACTCAGCTACAAGCAGCTTTTTCATGTTTAAAATTTAGTAAAACTCCCATGAGGCTCATTTGACCTATTTTATTCATAGAACTATTATGTAAAAAGATTGCTGAGGTAGAAAAATAGCAGAAAGCAAAAGAAGGTCCACCAGTTTACATGCTTACCTTCTGAAAGCTGCTGTTTTTTCCAGATGGCAGAATAGCTAATGGATTCACCTAAGTAAATTGCTGTGCTTTTCCACTCTTCCAGCGTTTTCTTATTTTTAATGTGTATTTTGTTTTAGTGCTATTTTCAAAGGTCACCCCCAGACTCAGTCTCCACGTGCATGGCTGAGTGAATGCATTTTTCTTTCATGTTTATCTTTGCAGAGAAAATCTGTGGGTGGAGAATTTTAAATGTGATTCAGAGTGGTTTGGGACTTCTCTAAATCACATACCTGGGAATTCTGCCACATAGCAGATGCGTTTCAGTGATGTGTATTTCACTGCTGTAGGACACCAAAGATGAAGGTAGGCTGTGACAGTTGCTACTGACAGGGTTCATTAAGTAGAACTCCATGCAGTAGAAATTTTGCAGGCATGAGGAAGACCATTCTTCTTTCTTATTACTATTTTGGGATAGATTTTATAAGTTCCACCATACTATTTCTTTATACTGGAGTAGTGTCATTTATCTGATATGAAAAAACTTCTCCCATTCTTACTGCAAATAACTTTGCAGATATTTGTCTGTGCTTCCTCAGACCAGTCAGGATGAGTTCATGCTGAATGTCATCTCTCTTTGTTTTGACTGGTAAGTGTTGGTCCTGCACACAGTATTGTGTGATGACCAACTTCTGTGCTGTATGTGCAGCTGTGTGGATTTTTTGGGCCTTCATCCAGTGGTGCACTATAGTATGTATATTGTCAGTATAGGATGTTTGTAGGAAAGTTTTGCATGTGGCACTTCAGTTTTGTAGAGCTGAATATTTTCTGCCCACTGTCAGGTAGAACATGTGATGTACTCTGGATAATTTGTGAACTTGCTTAGCTGAAGTTCAGCTTGTAAAAAAAAAAAACCAAAAAACAAAAAAAAAAAAAAACCACCTCAGTTTGTAATTTGTCTGAAGACCACAGGCCATAATGGTTAAAACCTGGTGACTGTGATGGTGTCTCTTGTCTTGCAGCAAAGGGAATTGGTGATGAATGCAAACTGTAGTATGGTAGCTAAACATGAAATATTTGGTTTTAAAGAGTTTACAGCATGCATGTCTCGGAGGCTGATGGTTGTGCTGAATAACATAAAAATGATGTGGTCAGCATCCTCTCTAGATGCCTTTAACTTTTGGCTGTCAATGTCCTGGCAGCACTGTGCAGCTGTATTACCTGCATGCATGTTTGGACCAAGGGTAGAGCATGCTCAAATCCCCTTCCTGCTTTCATTGGTAGGAATATACACTGCCACTGTGCACTAATGCACATTCTACATTATTTTGACCTGATTTGCAAATAGATACAGTAATTTCACGATTATAAGCCGCACCTGAATATAAGCCGCACTTCCGGGTAGCTGGGAAGACCACGGGATTTGTCCATATATAAGCCACACCCGAATATAAGCCGCGCTTTTTTTTTTTTTTTTTTTTTAACTCCGCACGGCAGAT
>VRYO01000695.1:3075826-3118535 GCA_009812075.1 Sialia sialis
GACACATGACTGCAAAATCAAGCTTCTTATTGAATTAGAATAAACTTGTAGTACGGGGAAGAGGAAAAATATGTTGGAATTTAGAAACCTGCATTTCACAAATGCACTGCAGCAGCAATAAAATAGTAGTCTTTGTTCTAGCTGTGTGTTTGAGGTTTGTGTGGTTTCTTAATTGCACTATAAATTGATATCTCTATATAGGGCCCTTTGAAAATGAGCAACTTTGTTTTTCAGTGCATTCAGGTCTGAATACAATGTAAAGATTGAGAAAGAATAGAAATTTATGAAATGGCACTATTATGCAAAATTTTCTGAAACTTGAAAAAGAAGCCAAAAACAACCCACCACAAAGCCCAGAGCATACTTCCAGTTCTTGAGTCATCTGTTGGCTGTGTCTGGAGTTGTTTTACGTTGTTCTTTCCTACCTCACTGTAGATTTAGCATGAATTATCAGAAATCAGTGGGAGCTGTAAAACACCCTTTTATTCCATATCAGCATGACTGTATGAGCACTAATTTAGCAGTAGGATTCTTTGGGAGACCATATGGATATATGCTGTGGTGTTTGCTTCGCTTTTCACAGTCCGTTGTGGCAGAACTGGTCTCTTCCCTGACCCGTCTGGCATATTGGGCAAGTGATCTTAGCCTAGAAAGTTGTGGATCCAAGTCAAGCTGCTGACCTTTTCTTCCTGCTTATTAATAAACCTTCCTGTTTCTCCTGTAGTCAGTGTATAGAGTGAGACTGGGGAAGAGCAATTCAGCAGTGCCTCACCCTGCTGAGAAGGTGGCAGGATGCCTTTCTCGGGTTGCACAGAGACACTTTGGGCTGGAGCTGTGCAGGCAGCTGCTGTGGGTGACAGTGCCTGTGGAGTGTGCATTGAACAGCAGCTTTGAAGAAAGGGCACAAGTGGTGGAACTGCAAATCTGCTGTGAAAATCTGTTAAAAGACAGAGAGGTCAGGGAAGGTTCTGGGTCAGCTTCTTGTTGACAACACATTCACCCCACAGGGGCTGTGCTATCCTTACTGCTCCTTGAAAGCTGGCTGCCTTTCTAAACTGCAGGACTGTGGCTTGTTTTGACCTTGACCTGTCAGTTGCTGGTGTTGGTGATGATGGAAGTTTACAAGGGAATTTCTGCTCAGCTTGAGTCACAGGAAACTTATCTGTGCTTCCTGTTTTGGCCATGGAGATTCCAACTTAATGATGAATATCAATAGGGTGTTTGTATTCAATAAAACAATGACTGAATGAGGTATATGCATTCTATTCCTTCTTTTCTGTTTCCATGGTGAGGGACAGGTGTGTGGAAACTGAGTCATGGACCTAACAGACACATTAAAGTGTACAAAAGAGAAATGTAATATTGTAAAGAGAGGGTTTTAAAATGATGGCAGAGTATTTCTGAGAAGAACAGGAAATGGTTCTCAATGGAAATTGAGGGTCGTGCTGAACCCTGCATTTGGTACAGGTGAATAAACAGTGTATTTCTGAGAACTGCATCTGGATCTGGAATAGCAAGGGATGTAAGGGCGGTTTAGTGTAGCTACGTCTCTACTATGCACTAGGAATAGTACAGTATTTAATTGCATGTTTTTACTTTAGAATACAATCTTGTATTTTGCTCGAACTGCTGCATGAGCTGTCTGCACTGCTATGTTCTTCTGATCCACGGGATGACCAAGAATTTGTTAAACAAAGCTGGAACTTATTTGCATGGGGCAAGTGATAGCTCAGGGATCTTTGCCATTATTGGGCATACTTTTTAATGTTATTCCAACATTTCTTATTGAAAATTGTGTTTGAGCCCAAACTCCCAGGCAGATACACTATAATAATTCACCTTACTTGTGCTTAAAGCATGTCTAAATTTAAATCAATAGCTTTTCTACATGAACTGTAAACAAGTTATGTAGATTGACTTTGTTTCAGGGAAGTCAGTGCCCACACAGAATATAAAAGTATTTTTCTAAAATTTCTCTTTCAAATATGTGATATGCAGTCCTTTCTACAAAAGTTCATTTTTTTCCTTCTGGTACATTAAGTTGCAAGGAATCGTTCTCCAGACCTCCTTCAATAGCAAGGAGAGCTTCATATTCTCTCTTGACAGTAAAAGGGATATGAATAAAGCTTTGATTTCTGCTGTAAGAACATTTTGGACAGAGAACTGAAAATTATTGGAGGCTTAAATAAGGAAATTGAGGGTGTGCTGTCTCCAAGTACTTCTTAATGGCTTCAGTTGTCAAATCTTGGCTTCTTTTTTAACCTCTTTTTAGCTCAAAGAAGAGTTTATATATCAAATGAGCAACCTACACAGGGAATTAAACATTAGGTAGAGAAATCTGTTCCTTTCAGGAAATTCCGTGTTTATATTGAGGATTTTACTTGTAGGCCTTGCTTTCCATTTTTACTGTTGTTCTTGAAATCTAAATCTTCCCTTGACAGAAACTTAGTTCTTCATGCACAAATCAGAAATGTGAGTCTTTCAAATAGACACGTTATTACTCTGGCTTTAATGATACTTTCCTATGATCTCAGAATGTATCATCTTCTTCAAATATGACCATGGGCAGTTAAAATCCAGAGGATGTTCCAGTCTTATTACAGTTATTTTGAGAAAACTGAGTATTGGGAATAACTTTCCTCGTGCTAGAGTATGTGTGAGTCAAGGGAAATGAATTCTAACTGTGGTTCTGAGGCTGATAGGACCATTGCTCTGCCAAGTTAGGTCATGAAAAAACATTTTGAGGGAAGACATTTCTAAACATCGTAATATACTTGTTTGGGAGAGGCTTTCTTTTAAACTGCGGATGGGCAACATTAGTGATTTCTTTAATATTTTTCAATTGAATAAAGAAGTGCTTCAAATGCTGAGTTCTCCAACCTTGTAAAGCTGCATGTTGTTCTCTGCACTTTTACATTTGGCATGTCTCAGTAATATTTTACGGAATTGCTTCAATTCCTTTTATTGCCCAAGAAAGGGTTGCTTTTGATAGTGTAGTGAAAAGTTCCACTTTCAGAGAAATTTGTCTTGTGCACAAAGAATAAAATCCTTAAAATATAGGAAAAAGGTTTGTCTAAGAACTATTTTCCTCATGGAAAGCTGGCTGAATTGCTTGCCTGAATCTGTTGTTAGACTCTGAATCCTTTCTGACTGGATGCTGAGATACAAGTAAGTCATAAGGCACATTGATAAGTGAGGAACGGAACTGGCTGATGGTAGAGCAGGTCAGCTTGCCTAGTCCACTTACAGTAGTTTTTGGTGTCAATAGAGATTTCTAATTGAGCAGGAGCTGTCAGAGGGCAGTTGGTCAAGTGCTTTCTTACTGCCATGAATCTGCTAAGTGAGGTTCAGTGTCTAGAACTATCTGTTGTGCATTTTGGAGAATGTGTACATGCACATAGGAATTTATCTAAGGACAGCTTCAGAAAGTGCCTTGTCTAATGGTTATCTCAAATATTTTCCAGAGTCAGTTTCCAAATGGTCTGGAACCATTTGATCCATCTGCACTGAGTGAATCTACACTTATGTTTTTGTGGTTCTTTGGGGAAAGCCACAATACAGGATTTCAAGTTTAGTCTGTATCTAAGATAGTCTGCAAATGAAGCAAAAACTGAGATTGTATTGTATTTAATTTGTATTTATAACCCCTAGCTTAAGCTCTTGTGTAGTTCTCCCCTGTAAGGAGACTTTTTGCCCTGTGTTGTTTTGTTTGGCATTGGTGGTTTGTTTTGTATGTGTAAAGACTGTATCACAGCTTTGTTCTTGCCATCTTCATGTTAATGCCCCTTGAATTCTAAAAAACTCTGTTTTAAAATCTTTTCTTGTGGGACTTTAACTTTAATGGCACTAAGCCATGGATAATTGGCTCCGTTTCCTAAAATTCCACAGCCTGTTGTTAAGATAAACATTTCTAGGTTCCCAAGAATACAGACACATGTATATGGTAACATACTGATTATACAGAGCAACCTTTAAACAACAAATTCTTATTTTCCTATTTTATTCTTGATGTTTACACACAAGCATCAGAAGCAGAAGAATGACTTGACAGAATAATTGTGCCAGTTTTTAAACTACATTGTAGCCTTTTGAGAAAGGCTGTGAAATGGCTTTGTTTTGCTGTAGCCATTAGCCTGTAGGGGAGCTGGAGGGAAGCAGTCCTGCATTGGAATGGTGTGTTTTGAGATGCACCCTCATTAGTCAGGGGCACATGTCTCAGTTGCTGGGAAGGCCATGTGACCAAGGCTTTGGTATAAGGCCCTGGATTGTTGGTTGTTTTGGAATTTTGGTTGTGTCACTCCTCAACACTGTGTCTAAAGTGGCTTGTAAGGTTCACGTATCAACAGGTGTTGGAGATCTGGCTTTCTCTGGGATGAAAAGGCCTGTGATCTGTATTTCCCCAATGCCCAAAGCTTTAGAGAGGGGCTATAATTCCAGAGCTTGTGACAGAGCTGTGTTCAGTTCACTCCACTCATATCTTCTCAAACATAACAGTGTATGGTTGGAAGGGTTGCTCCCATACACATCTAATTAGAGATGGCAAAAGAAAATGGATATGAGGCCCAGGGATATTAACAGCCAGTTAAGAAATTGTGGGATAGGCTTTGAGAAACTCTGTGTGTGCTCAGGATTGTAAGGCAACCTTGAAGAATGATGGAGGCTCTCACTGGATTGTGCCAGTTGCTCAAGCACGTGGGGAGGCTTGCTGCCAGGAACTGAGGGCCAGCAATGCTGGTGAGCCAAAGCAGATCAACTTAGCATCTTACTTAGAGCAGGAATTGGTGGTCTGACTGTCCTTGGAGGTAAGCTTCCCAGTAATTCTCTCTGAAATTGCTTCTAGCAGCAACAGGATATTCAAGAAGTCTTAATTTCTGAAAGAAATAAAAAACAGGGTATTCTTACTCAGGAAGATAGGGTTTTGATTTGTTTGTTGGTCTTATTTTTAATCATCTTTATATATAATTATTCAACTTAGTCCAAAGCAATAAACTCAGTCTGAAGATAAGTGGATCAGGACATAGGAGTTTGAGTTTTGTGCTTGCTTTGTTGGGGGTATATTTAGGGCAATTTGCAAAAAATTTAATTCCTGCTCTCATTAACTGTATGTGATAAGAAACAGTAAAGAAAAGCATCAGTCTTGTGTTATGTGATATTTTGTGCAAATATTTTCAGAAGGTCAGCTATTAAAATTTGAAATAATGACACTTTTTTCCAATCCTGTAAGTCAGTATTGTTTAAAATTTGAAGTGTAGCAACTCCATGTAGACTCCTAGAAGTCATTGCAGAGGGTGAAAAATGATAAATTCCTCCTGTAACACAAGAACAATAGTAATGCAAAATTCACCCCTCTCCCTCAGGTTTTAAACCATGATAAATATTTGGTTTGAGCCAGTCTGTTCTTTGTTTAGAGTTACTTGACTAAACTCTTGGCCCTAACTTGCTGGCAATTAGGTCTATTGTATTTTTGATTAAATAGTAGTGTAGTGGTGGTGGGAAACCAACATACTAGCATGCTTTCTTGGCTGTCTTCCCCTGTTCTTTAGCATTACCCTGAGGAACAAAGTATGGCTGGGCTGGCTCATCAGGGGTTTAGCTTGGAATGGGAACAGATTTTAATTTGAATATCTTTACCTGCTGCCTGCTGTCTTAGGCACAGCCATTTTTCAGTGAGTTCTTGCACAAGTAGCTAGTTCATGCACGTGTAGTGTGTTTGTGACTCTCTGCTTCTGGGCAAGTGCTCTCACTGCTCCTTGTGAATAGGAAGCAAGTTCAGCACTCAAGAACACAGACAGTGGTGTTACCTCAGCTGATGCAGTTCAGAGAGTTTGTGGTAATCAACAGCACTTCCAGACTAACAGAAAAACTGTACCCAAAACTCTCATCTGAAAACCTTTGAGGTGTGTGGAGAAGTGGGGAGTTCCATTCTCTTGTGGTGTAAAGAGAACTTTTCATATTTCTGCTATCACTGTTCCCACCCATATTATTTGAGGACCTGGTTTGCTGTTGGTGTAGTCATTTTCCCCACACCTGAACCCTGACAAATCTTAAATACCTGCCTTTTTTTAGTGGTACAAGGAGATAGGCTGGTAGACATGGTGTTTATGTACCAAAACTGATGCTCTTGTATCCTAGCTTGTGTGTTCTCTGTGTTTGAGGCTGGAGTCCAGCAGCCTAATCCAAAATAATTTGGTTATTTGTTTTGCTTTTTTTAAGTTATAAGCTCTTACTTTAGCAAGTATTGTCCATGCCTTTTGGATCCATCCCATAGTGATCTAGCTTAGTGAGCACCTTACACACGCATGGGTGTGAAAAGAAAGTATTTGTTTGCAGTGTTTATACTCTGCATTGCCATACCTCTAAGCTTTGTTTTCTTTCCTCATGAATTCCTTGTTTGCCTGCACATGAAGTTCTCATACATTCTGCACTAGTGGTGGTGGTGGTTGAACAGCTTTCTCTTTCCAAGACAGGCATACAGTTGTAAGATCTCCCAGCCAGGGAGCATGAGGTGTTGCAGGAAAGGGAATTAATCATTTACATTTTTGCAGTTTTATTTGCTCACTGAGAGAGGGGGATGGTGGGAGGAGATGGAGAAGGGCATGATTTTTTGGCCTATATTTAATAAAAGGAGAGGGAGCTGTAAAAACTCCTGGGGTAATGTGAGCCTTACACAAGGGAAAGCTATTTATAGATCTCTGCAATATTTGTCTGAAGGAACTTGACAGCAGAGCAGGGCAGTGTTACATAAAGCTGGGTGAGAGCACACTTGTGCCCTCACAGCTGCAAAGGTCAAGCCTAGGGCTTCTCTTACAGTAGACTTCCACTTTCCCGTGCCCTGAGGGGAGAAGATGGGCTCCTTCTGAAGGCCAAATCCTAGTGGTGAGAAACTTTGGCTTGTGGAGAGCAGTGGTGTGGTTTTCTTTCAAGGAGCTAATTATTTGTGATGTTTTGATTTCATCATTTTTTGAGGAAACATGACTGTCTTGATTGATGACTTAATAGTCAAATAAGGCAAAAAAAGATCACAGCAGCAGCTTGGGGACCTTGAGAGTGAGATTTCAAGCTGTACATGTTTATGTTACGGTTTAAGCAGCTTTTTGGGTATTGCTGCTACTATTTCGGCTTTTGTTCTCTAGTGGCAACTTTTTTATTCTAAATGACATTACCATGCCACTGGCAGTTAACCAAGTATTGTTCTGGTTTTGGATCCTCAATCAACTTAGTACTTGTTTTTTATGAGGCTTTACAAATGTGATTTTAGAAGCCCTTCAGATCTTTAGCTTGGAATTTTTTTTTATAGTTTCACAGGCCATAGAGCCTTTCTTAGGGAGGCATGCATCTTGAGTAGATCTTTCTTAGTGTGTGGCATTAACACTGGATGTTGATACTTTTCAGAAACATTGCATTTGGCTAGGTCAAAGCATTCCTAACCCCACTGTGAAGAAGAAAAAAAATCGAAAACCAACAAGAAGCATGGAATATGATTAGAATGTACTAAAAATCTAGGCAAGAACTTTGATTAAAAGGGCTTTGAATGACTTAAAAATTTTGGATAAGGGTATACTCTGGAGTTGTCCAAGATGTTTGTCCCTTTAGTTTTTACTGTAAAATTGTTGGAACTCTTATAACATGAGAAATGCAGGATTATGTAAAGCGTTTGATGGCAAATAAAGTGCTTCTCACATTCTGTCAATCATCTATGATGCTTAGACTCTTTATGTCCCTTGAGTTAGAGATTTTAACTAAGCAGTCAGCATTTCGCGTGTTTAAAAGGCAGCTTCTGAGCAGAAACTAAACCATGTGGTTTATAAGAGGGTATATACTAAAGCATATAATTAAAACAGCTCAGTAAATTATTTGACGTAATATTCAGCCTTTATCTGAAAGTTAAACAGTGAATTTTGTGTGTGTGTAAGCAAGACCTGTAAATGGTTGTTTCTTCAAGGTCTGACAAACTATTTAAATGGAAGAAGGCATTTTGACTGGCTTTTGAACCCACCCACTTAGTGAAGAAATTTTCTAAATTAAAAAAAACTAACAAATTTTATAGATTCAAAATACGCATTATGAAAGAAATAAGAAGTTGAATACTTAAAGCAATTCTAAGTTGTTTCAGCCGATAATTTTTCCAAACAACAAGGGTAGGTGGGCATATTAATCTTTTTACAGATGAGACAGACATACAGAGACATACATAACTTTGATTTGCTTCACTGTCTACATGGAGCATTTTGCATCTGAATTTTTTTTTTTTTTGGCGAAGGGTAGATAAGAACCTTGAGGATTCTTTTTGAACAACTTAGTGAAACTTATCAGACTTAGTTCAAAGCAGAACTTTTTAGTAGATTTATAATGTGATGCAGAAAACAAGGAAGGATATTTCTGGTGGGACTCTTTCAAGTCTTTCAATAAAAGGGTGGAATTTGCACCTTCTAAAACCCTATGATGTGTTATAAGCAGGAGTTAGTACTTAGTAAATGAGAATTAGTGCATTAGTAAATGATACTACGGGATCAGGGCTCTGAAGTTCCAGGCAGATGTGAAGAGTAGAAAGCTCTCTCAATCCTTTGATGTCTTGTGGTTCTGTCTAAATTAGCAAATACTTTGTTCAGAAAGGGTGGGTGACTAGCTCAAACCACTGAAGCTTCATAATTCTTCATTACTGATTTGAGGGGGTTACTTTAAGTTAGATTTAGCTTATCAGCTTGGGCTGAATGTCCCCACTTACGTGTGCAGTTTGAAGCTCTTGAAGTAGAAAACTTAATAGGTACATGCCAGATGACTTGTCAGTGATGTAGCCCATGGGACTCCGTGAAGTTTCATGTTCATGTGAGACAGCAAGTAGCATTTGAAGTGCACCTTGCAACAGAGATTTCAGATTCTTACTCAAATGGGAATTGATTGTTGATACGCACCAGAGCTGGTATGCAAAACCAGCCAGCTCACAGTAAATGGTTTTGCTTTTGCTCTAAACCAAACAGCATATTGAATTACCTATGAAAGTATGCATAGCAAAAGGATGACCTGGAAGATTTTAGTCATATGTTCTGGAAAGATGTTTTTCCTCTCCATTAAGGAAGCATTTCTTTAAACTGGCAGACATTCACAATGTCCCAGTTGCTATTTTAGGCTATTGAATAAAAGTAGCGTTTGAATCACAAAATCAGAGCTGGATAATTAAAAATAGCTCAAAGCTTAACAATCACCAAAGGGTGTGGCATGTGGCTCTTGGGTAGCACATTAGGAGTTTCAGATGTTTTGTGACTACAGTAAGTTGCTGTTGCTACAATCCAAGGTGGTGGTAAGAAGAATGTTGCAAAGTCATGGATAACTTACTGGCATTGCTGGGCTCTAGGTGAGCACATGGCTAAGTATCTGTGTCCTCTTTTGCTTTCCATGAAGGAAGAAGGATTACAGTAATTCCACGCCTATAAGGCGCACTTCCGGGTTGCCAGCAATTTCCCGTACTTTGTCCATATATAAGGCACACCGGCCTATAAGACACACTTTTTTTTTCTTTGCAGTGAGGATCCGCACACAACAAAGTAACGAATTAGTAACAGATCCCGGGATTTACTGGCAGAGATGCTCAATTTGCAAACATTTTTCACAGGTCCCTGTAGCCTTTAAACACAGCCCCAGGTACCCTCCCCATGCTGCGGGCCCCGGCACTCCCGCCCCTGGCGCTGGCTGCCGCGGCTCTCGTGGCATGTGGCCTGTCTGCCGACGCTGCCACTGCGCGGCTCAGCTGGGTTGGCAAATCTCCAAACTTTGCCCATATATAAGGCGCACTGGCCTATAAGGTGCACTTCCGGGTTTCAATCGAAATTTCAGTCAAAAGGATGTGCCTTATACACCTGAAATTACTGTACTCAAAGTAATTTGTGTATTTAGATTCAGAGTTAAGTTGCATTTAGTGCTGAATGCAGAAAAACTTTGTCTCAAATGACAATGAGAAAGAAAATGATTTATTTTATTTGCTCGTATATGAAATATGTAATGCATGAAATTCCACCCTTTTCCCACAAAACAAACTGCAAAGCAAAAATGAACTAATTTATTTTCATGTCCAGACCCCAGAAATGGCTGACTGTTCTGGAGATTTTTTTCCTCTCTACCTCAAAAACAATAAATTTGGGCTGTTGTCTAACGTAAATGTGTCTTTTAGCTTAGAACTGCTTTGCAAAACTGGATTTTTTTGTTTTTGCAAGTGGAACAAAGTGCTGACTAATCACAGCTCAATTCTTGACTTGCCTTTTGTAATCTGGGCTGCCACAGGTACATTACAGTCAGTACCCAAAGTACTTCTTTATCAAGTCTTGATTACATTGCAGTCATAGTCCAGTCTATTGTGTGGATATACTATTAGATTGCAGAGGTATTGGCTATGTGTAGAATTTAAGGTCTTGATACAGTAATCATGCCAGTACTTTGTTTTAGGCATTCATTGGATTAGACCAAAATCTGAGCATTCTACAGAGGTGATGTGCGGGAGCAAGTCTTTGTGCTTGTATGATCATTCTAACAAAGTGCAAGGTTGGAATGATTGCCTTTCAACAAACAACTGACAAATATGGGTTTTTTTCAGAGTAGAATGAGCTTTGTTAGAAAGATATAGATGATAAACTTAGGGAATTTTGCTCTTTAAGCAAACTGTTTTACGCTGAAGAATTTAGTTTAAACATTCCAGATTAAATATTTCTTTAGTCCCACATCTGTCTATTGGCCTCAAACTATCATTGTATTTAGACTGGGAGAAATGGTACAATATAGCAAATGGTACAATATGGCTTTTACTATACTGTGGCAAAAGCTGAATTACGTCATCTTAGGTAGCAGAGGAGTTATTTAAATCCTGTGTGCAGGCTGCTGTTGACATACACAGTAGAAAGAATGGAATGGGTTGAATTTTCATTAAGAAAAGTTATAATCTGATTTACAAACCTTGCACTTGTTTGTATGTCAGATTAACTACAAAGCTACAATAATGATTTATATCCTCATTTGTATGTCAGAGTAAATGCCAAGGAGTTCAATAACAATTTGTACAATCTTGTTTCTGAGTATTATATGTGCTGGTGACACTGACTAAAGAATAATATTAATGTGGTGTGTTTCCCAGGGACAGTAGTGACCATGTCCATTTCTCTTCATGGCTGTTTTGGCAGTCTCGTAAATAGTGCTCAATTGCACTTTGTTTTTATTTTCTGCAATAGGAAGACTTAGAAGTTTAAAGGACAAGTGTATGTGGATTAGATGGTAATATTTGCCTTGCAACAGAGGGCATGCAAACAGTGCCTCTGTAGGTTTTAGAAGAGTGAACAACATTTCTCCTCTGTGTTTATGGAAGCTGAAGATATTTAATAAGTCAGAAGGGAAGCAGACACACACATACTTATGCTCGCCTTTCCTCCATGATACAAGGTTTTAAGATCAAGGCAAATTCTCTCTTAAACCTGAACTTGACTTCTCATGTAGACATTCTGTGTGGTTCTGTGGTAGAATAGACAGACTGTTTTGAATTTTGGAGCATTTAGCTTTTTTGTTTCTTCTTTGTGCTTTCAAGCTTATTTTCTTCTAGTTTCCATAAATGTCAGCAGTGAAACAGTTTGTGTGAAGGAAGAGCATTGATGACATCTGTTTCTGGATGCATATCTCTATTTATTTACTCTTAACAGAGCCAAGGGTTGGGGTGGAGCTTATGGGAGGGGGAGAACTGGTTCCATGGTGCCTCAGTGGAATGAATGTTAAGAGGTTAAACTCATTCAACATAAACTTCTGATGCAAATTGGAATGTTATCTTCTGACCAAAAGTATTTTTGGTGAGGACTATGTGGGAGAGAGTCAGAACGGTGGTCAGGTATGTCAGATGTTGGATGTCATTTGTTCAGAAAAGTTACAGGATCTTAAATTCTCAGTTGAAGGCTGCACACAATTCAGACCTTGGTTATCAGTGTTGTTTCATTCAGGAGTGTTGTTTTTCTTACTGGCTTCCTGAGGTTGCTAAGGCAAGGCCTGGGGAGGAGGGAAGAGGAGGGCAAGAAAAGCTGAAAAGTGCTGTTGATGTTTTTAGTTATTAAATCCCAGTCATGGCCTTGTTCATAACAACAGACTTATCTAGCAGTTTCCCAAAACAAATGTAATTCACAGATGTGTAGTAGTAGCTAGGACAAAATTGAGCACATCTAATAAGCCAGTCTGTGCATTTCCAGTACTTTTTTTTTGTTTATAGTTTAAACTGTTTCTATCTTCAGTGCAGAGGGGAAAATTAAGATTTACATTTTGATTCTCACTTCATTTGACCAACTAATTTCTAATATCAGTAATCTCCCTCTTGTTATTTCTTAAAGAGCCACTTAAAAGGGGACCATTTTAAAAGTAATCAGTACAAGTAGCCCTGTTGTTCTCTTTAGTATGTACTGTGATAGTGCAGGAATAATGGATGCTCTGCAGGGGAACCATAACACTTTCTGTTAAAGCACTCGAGTGAAACGTTCTTTTCCTGCAGCTGCCACAGTTGAGTATCATTTTTATTAGGGTATGGTATAAATTTATCATTTGATTTAGTATGTTCCTTTAGCTGCTAGAGTTCTTTCAGATTACAGTTTTTGAGCCTCCGAGTTTGAGAAGTATTTCCAGGTTAAATAATACCATGCAGGAAAACAAATGTATGTAATTGAGGAAAACTTAATGAAATGTTATTTTGTGTATAAGCATGTTTTTTCCAAGAGTTAATATTGCCCATCTGTTTTCTAGTTATGATGTTCTGATTTCAGTGCAAATGTACCTTTGTTTAGACCTCCTGAAACAGGGAGAGAATTTTGCTTTTTTGTTCTTATGCTAAAGGGGAAAAATAGGTAGGGGAAAAATGATGCTGGTGCAGTGTTCCAGCTTTGTTGCAAGACTTTTCTGGAACTTACTTCCAGAAGGTGTAAACACCTGATCTTTGTCTTGACAGTTTAGAGACCGGTATTTGGGTCTTGCAGTGAGTTTCTAGAAACGCTGTCATGTTCTGGTGGAGCAATAATATTATTGGCTAGAAATGCTAGAAAACAGGATGCCGAAATACTGAGTGTAACTTTAGCAGCAAAATAAGATTATCTGGACATGTTCCAGAGATTAGAAAGAGCCTTTTTAACATAGCATTCTCGAGAAAACTGTTCTGGTTCTCAGTGAAGCACTGAACATAGCATGTTTGGTTGCTGCACTTGCATATGGACTTGCATTCGCACCTGCTGCTTGCAAATCAGTGCAATTGTTTTCTTGCTGTCTGGCTTCCTGTTTTTCCCATGTTGTCTGGGTGCTCCTGTGTGGCTTGTGCTTCAGCTTCTGCTTATGTATTGCAGCTATTACATATATAAAGCCTTTCAAGTCTGTTTTTCTGCCATCTCATGGCATTATTTTCCTTTCCTAGCAGTAGGGAGCATTTGCATTTTACCTTACACTGCTGATAACCAAAAGCAGTAACATACCAGCAGTTTTTGCAGTGTCTTTAGCACCTTACGCAAAAGGTTTGGTTAAGTTTTGGGAGAAATACATTCTTCTTTGTTCCTCCTTTGGCCAATTCCATCATTCTGGGGACATCAGTATCCAGCCTTCAGGGGCTTCATTCCCAGTTTGAGGCTGAGGCACTGGCATGCAGCAGTGTGGTCAATCCTTTAACCCAGGGCACCTTGAGTTTTGTTTTCTGTGTTCTCTGTAAAGGGAGCAGAGGTGCCAGCTGCCAGTGTGTCAAGGAGGGGCTGGGCTGTACAAAGTCTAGTAGAGTTATAGTATAAACTTCTGATCATTGCTGTTTTGTTTCCTATCAGTTGATTTCAAATTATGATGTTATTAAAGTACCGGTACATCAACCAGGGATGTGCAGCCTGTCTGTATGATCTGGCTCACACAGATGCTGGGTTATACACAGAATTTGATCTGGCTGACACAAGAGAAAGTTGGCGAACGAGCCAAGGTGAATGGACTGTGTACAAGTTGCTGTTGGTAAAAATATGGATGTTTAATCAGCTATTGGTAAAAAACATAGTATAAGGACTGGCACTTTGCTACTGTGCAAGGTGCAGAGTGCACATGAGTGGGCAAAGTGCAGAGATAGGCAGCTGCTCTGTGATGAGTGTAGGGGTTTTAATATTTGCTGAATTTGTCAGGTTAAACTAATGTTTAAGTGAAAGAAAATCATCTGTCCTGATATACATGGGTTGGAATGGCTTGAACTGAACATTTTTCTTTTGTGTTCTGCAGACTTCTCGAAGCCAGCTCTAGCGAAGAGAAGGAGTTCCATCTGTGCCAGCCAGCCCCAGTCTCCAGTGCTGGTCCCCCTGATGGCACATTGTACAAGCCTGTGAAACCTGCCAAGCTGGACGCCACAGCTTTGCACGACTGCACTTTGGCCGCCACTGTGCCTCCCTCGGAGCTGTCGAACCATGCAGTCCTAGCCTGCGACACAGGCATTCACGAGGAGCACTATGTAAGCGAAGGCGTGGAAGATGATGTGCCAGACTGCAGAGAGTACAGAGATGCCTGCACCATTACTGGTAAGCAGTCAAATCCTTTACCTTGGGGAGCATGTGGAGGTGTAGAGTTAAGCTTCTGCTCTTAAGCTCGTGGTGGGGTATCTGCTTCATGAATAGTTCTGCCACTGTTCTGCACATTTTTTCTTGTTTAAGAAGTGATTTCACAGGCAACAGGATTTTCAGTGAAAGCACTTTGTAATGTTTAAGGTCCTTGCAAATAGACCAGTGACAACTGAAACTTGGTTACTGTATTATTTACGTACTAGGGAAATTGAACCATTTGAAAGTTTGTTTGGAAAACAACTGAAGTCAGGGATGAAGAACATTTATGGAATATTTGTCCTAATGTCCAGCATAATTTTGATTTCTATCTTTGTATGCTAATTGCTTTCTCATATGAAAAACGTGAGAAATAGGATCTAACATTTTTACTGTACATATTTTTGCTTTTCAAAGCCATTTCATTTTTTCACATTAATTTTGGAACAGTAAAAGTTTATATATATGGAATATGCATGCTTTCATGAAAGGTTGAATACTGTATTACAGATGCATACAAATAAATGGAATATGTGTTGAAGTATGGTATTTTAAGTAGAATTAGATTCTTAGTGCTGTGGTCAGCTGACCCAATTTTTTTGTTTGAATAATTGCTGTAACTCAGTTTAATCATGGTTATGGCCATGAAATCGCAGGCAGCTTCCATTCCAAGTGCATCATTTGTTGGCTGGGCTGTGAGGTTTCTTTTAGCCTAATGTGACCTTGTGAATTTAAGTCCTTTTGGGAATGTTTGAGGAGTCAGCTGAGTTTTTGGAAGGAAGAAATGAAATGTCTGAGAACAACAGCAATAAGACTAAGGTCCTTTTAAGTGGCAGCCAGATACTTTTATCCTGAGTTACTTTCAGCCCTTTCTAGAATTGTCTTTAAATCAGAAAACTAGCTAATGATGACTGTCTGCAGCTGCTTTAGTAGCATGTCTTAGCTTAGCTCAGCCCAACAGCTGTGTAGTTACTAAGAGCTGTATATTTTGAAAAAAAGAAAATAGAAGGGCAGAGGTGCTCTCAAGTCCACCCTGATTTACTTGGGAAGGCAAGCAGCAGGATTAACATTGGAGTCACTTGTTCAGGTATGCATCTAAGTAAAACAAATGTTTTGTTTAAACAAACTTCCTTCCTTATTTTCATGGACTTAGAGCTCCTTAACTGGTTAGTTCAGAAACGGTCATCCTTTTGACTTCTATGTAGGTATTTGCTTGTTAGGTAAACTAGAAAGTATACGTCACATAAATGCATTCTGGGTAATAACTCTGTTTTCCAGGCTGCTTGTAGAAGGATCTTGCAATCTGTTCTGTTCACTGTGTGCTGTCTTGCCTTCAGCCCCTCTCATTCCTCCCCTATTAACAGGAATTTAACTTGTTTTTCTGTTTCTGACTACAAGCTAGGACAACTAACTTCTTTAATGAACCAAGATGCCTTGGTGATTATAGTTTCTTGAAAGGCAAGCCAAACTCACTTTTTAACATTTAAAACGTTTTTATCAATTGGAGGCCAGTGCATGTTCTTGCTACTTCACATTTCTTCAAGCATGATGTAGTTTCTGAATTTTTCTTCTTGCTTAGCTGTCAGCCAAGTGCTGTTTACAGATTGTCCCTAAATTGCTTTCTTAAATGGATTTGCTAATCTGCCATGTCAGATGTGTACTGCTAGTGACCTAAGGGCAACGTGATGGGACTTGCATTAGAAATAGCAGATTTTTTTGATTGTTTGGTTAGTTGGGGACTTTTTTTTTATGTTCATGGATTTTTGAGTTTCAGCTTTTTTGTGTGTTTTAAAGGTGTCAGAGGTCATAGGCTGGAAGTCAAGAATTGTTTTCATATTTTCTCTGTAAAATCTTTATCAGTCTTGTGTGTAGGTATGCATTGTATACCCCTGAAACAATCTGAAAGATAAATACTTGATTGAATTGTCAGGATTGTCAAGAGACTTTAATATGAAGACTTTGTTTAGTTCTGATTGACAAGTTATCACTACTTCTATTTTTAAATGGTTTAGTAGGAAAAAAAATGTTCATATTAAGTCTGCATATACTATACTTTTTCTTCTGATGCCAAGCCTTGACTCATCCTAGAGTTCAAATTCTACAATCAGGGTAATATGAATATTTTTTCAGTCTTAAATTAACACCTACAGCCTATCGTACAAGTTATCTGCAAAAATTCTAGCAAATAAAGGCTTGAGCACAGTTAAGAAAAGAATGGGTAACTGAGGCACAGTGTGATGTAGTGATGCTTTCTGGAATGCAGCAAGCTAATAGAAATGGGAGCTATCTCTGATATAGCTAATAGTAAATTATATGATGTGCACATTTTACTTTTTAAGGTTTTAAGACCATTGATGCTCAAAGAATTTTTAATGCTGCTTCCTTTTCTTTTTGTTATTGTTTTTGTTTCCCATTGAGTTTGCTGGAAGTAGAGAGGCACTTTGGCATTCTCTGTCCAGCAGCACCATCTTTCCTGCCTGGGATCCAAGAGCAGATTAAATGTAGCTGAGAGCATTGCATTCTGATTGTGCTAAGTGTGTATTCTTGGATATAGGGTTGACTTAAACATTTCTTGTCCCCAAACCATCTCAGAATTGTGCTTGAGCAGATTTCTGTGGGAGTGCAACTTAGAGGTATTTTAGGCAACTGATCTGGATAGAATCCTTGCTGTGCTTTTGTGTAAGAGAGGATGAGTTTACTTTTTAGTTAGGTCACAGCTCTGATCGGTCCTATTATGTGGCCTAAAAACAAGTTCTGTTGGCATAACAGAGGCAATAAGCACTGTAGGACTGGGCCCAGGTGACAAAAACAGTGTGGTGAAAAATTTTCTCAAGTTAATGTCTGAGAGAGAGACAGAACCCTAAAATTACCTTTCCCACTGAATTTGATACTAAAGCACCATCCAAAGCTCATAGGTGCTGCAGATGAATCTTTATGCGGGTAAATGCATCTGAATCTTTGCTGATTTCAGCACAGTAATGAAATAGGATAGTTGATCTGTTGAAAAAAAATGTGAATGTTTTAAGAGTTGTGAAAAAAGTGTTGATGTCTTGTAATACTTAATTCTAGGTTTTGTTAGCAAGATTTAGGAGAAAAGATCAATGTTGTCTGACTTCAAGTTTTCTGTTGCTTTTGACTGTGGAGCTCCTGCAGGTAAATGGCAGAATACTCAAGCCCTGAGGTTGGTGGACAGTGGAGCAGCACTGTGTGGAAGTGGCATAGTGCCACGACACGTGGGAGTCACCTATTGTTTCCTAGTTGTTTTTCTTTCATTTTAACTTTTCTTGATGCTGTCATTCATCCAAGAGTGTAGAGATCGGAATACAGATGTAGCACCATCTAGTGTTCCTTTTGCTAGAAATGCTGGAAATGCTTTTCAAGGTCTGTCTTTTCTGTAATTGCAGTGCAGACCTGAATATTTTCTGGTCTCTGTGGTGAGATGTTGATGAAAAGAGCATCTGGAGTTGGGGCCTTTCTTCTCTAACACCACCACCACACCCATTTTTTGTAGAGCAGGAAGGGCTGTAGTCTTGACATGAAAAAGCAAAATATCACTAAATTGCTCAGTAGTTCCAATTTATGAATTACAAAAGCCTCTTAGTCTGGTTGCCTTTTTCGTATCTGTTAGCTGCTGGTCAGACAAATCCTGTACTCTTGGAAATGGGAATGGAAGTCTGGAATATCACTGGATATTACTCTTGAGATAGCTGTCAGACTGCCAGAATATTTTTGTGAGGCTTTTTGGTTGTGGGGTTATTTTTTTTTTTCCCATAAAACATGCTTAACACAGTATCCTTAGATATCTTCAGTAAGTCAACTTGTGTCTGCTTTTGCATGTCTGAATAATCACTATTTGACTGATTTTGGCATGATGTATTTTGTAATTCAAGGGCTAACTGCTTAATATGCTATGTAGGTTTCCTTCATCCCTCTCTGAAAAGGGTGAGAATGAATGGACTGTAATTTAAATTGCCTAGCTCCTTCATTAGTTTGCATGATTCATTTGTTCATTGTACTAATTACTCTTACTAAATGCATGTGGGAGTGTGTTTTCTGCCTGTTCAGGACAATTTCCTTAAGAGTTGTTGAATTATTGGGAAATGCTCTGTGGTAATAACTTGTTCTGTGTCTGTCTTTGTTTGCAATTAACACAAGTAGTTTTTTTTGTTTGTTTCTTTTGTTCGGTTTTTTTCCCTGAAAACCAAGTTACATTACTGTAGGGGTCCATCCATGAAATGTCTTTTTTTTTTTTTCTCAGCAGGAAGGTCTCAGTGAGAAGAGTTGGTATTGTTTGACCTTCCTTGTGGGTTGTGTAACTTGCACTTTTCTGCAGTGACTTCAGTGGAAGGAGTCATAACATGTAGAGAAAGCAACTTTCTCTTGCTATTAAGCCTCATTCACACAATCTTCTAGCAATGTTTGGGTGCAGAAAGTGTTTTTCTTGGTTTGCATCCTGTCTCTATCCTTATTCAGGCTTTAAATATGTTCTCAAATGAAATAGAGATTCCGTTCTCCTCCACCAAATTACCATTCTTCATGGCAATATCAGCCAATTTTGATAACTGACTGATCCTACAGATAATTGGTGTCATTCTGACCATTTCTTTATATAATCATTGTATTTTAAAAGACATGCTTAGGGCCCACAGAATTTCCTTTCCATTGTGTGTGTCCCTTCCAAGATGCCAGGTTTTTCTTATCTGGATCTGCTGATTGTTTTACTCTGGAAGTTCATGGTTGCTACTCTGTGTGCAGTAGCAGATACCGATCTTGCCGTTTCTGTCAGTATTTGTCCTGGTTATGCAGGATTTTGGTGAGTGTCAGTTCTTTCCCCTTATGAAGTTATCGTCATGATTTTGAAAAAACCTTTATAGTTTTTTATACCCCTGCCTATTCCTCTCCCAGCTCTCTTAGTCTCTTCTTTAAATAAAGCTATGAGAATGCTGATCCTTTCCTCAGCCCATTTTTTTTATTGTAAGTTATTGTCACCAGTCTCATCTTGTAAACTTGATCTAGTTTTGGTCTCTTCTCCCTCTTTCCTGATGCTTCTGTAAGCAGTGATGGCTAAATTCTGAACAATCTTCCTTTCCCTAAAGGATTCTGAAAATGCCAGTCCTGTTAACATGAGATGGCTCCTTTGGCATGACTGGAACAATTTTATGAGTCTGACTGTATTTCTGTCTCTCATTCCCTGACAAAATGATCTTATTCCCAGTGCCTGCTGCATCATTGCCTTTATTTTGAATTTTCTGTCTGGCTTTTGGTGCATTCTCAGTCAGTTTCATGCATATTCTCTGCCCCACCCCCCATCTCACATCCTCCCCGCAGTTGCTTTCCAGCTCTTACCCTTTTCAAGTAATCTGGTGTTTTTTTCTGATTCCTCTCCTGTGTCAGGTTGTTACACTACCTCTTAATCTGTATCTTGGACATACGTTTTTATCAAGGATTATCTTTTTGTGGTTTGATGACATTTGATTGGTTGGTTTTCTCTTAAGCAGTACTCTGCTCTGCTCCCTATCTAGCCCTCTTATTTATTTATGCTTCCTAATATGATCCATGTTTAATGTAAACTGTCAATTCGGAATTCACTATGAAAGCAACTGTTGGAGTTACAAGTCCATTGTGGCATTTTTAAAGGCATTCTTCTCAGATTTCCCTTGTTTTAGGAAGCACTTACCATTCCTAAATATGTACTTTATTCAAAGTAGGGAAGCAGTAAGTATTCATTGGTGTTCTGCTGCGTTTGTTTTCTGGAGAAAGTACGGAGGCCAGCACCTAGTAGATTTTTTGGGGGTTTTATTTTGGCTTGCATTTTTTGTTTTCCTGTTGTGGTGCAATGATTAGTGCATGAAGACTAAATAGCTATATTTCATTATTGGTGCATTTAAATATGTGAAAAACACTTCCATAATTTAGTTCCATAACACATGATGTTCAGATTTACCTCTCTCCCTCAATGTATGTGTGTCCATCCTTAAGCCACACATTTTTCACTTAAAGTAAGCATCCGTAAAGAGCAAGCTACATAAGATTTAATTCTCATGTTTTGCTTGTGATTCTGTGAAAGCTTTGTTGACAGCTATTGTTTAGTGGTTGGCACATTTTGTAGCTGGGCTGAACAACAAGGTAAAGCAGGACAGTGGCTTTTCATGGTTTTCGTACTGAGTGATTTATCAATGGGTTTTTGAGACATTCGCAGTCCCTCTTGGCAGCGGGAAGATCCTAATGGTTAATGAATGTGTTAATTCTTACTGCTGCTGAACAGTGTGTTGCCAGCATGCCTTTGGTACATGAATAGCTTTTGTTCTTACTCCAATAGAATAGCTATGGTGGCAAAGTTTCCGTTTATTTTCTGCTTCATGTGAAAATCATTACTATGGGTGCATTTATCTACAGGGACAAACATCTCCATACTTTCCCTTAAAGAAAAGTTCATTTAAATTTATGGCGTAGTGTAGGGTCCTAATAGTTTAATGGACTAAATCGCCAAATCTGTCTCAGATTTCATACCTAGCAGGAATGTGAATGTAGCATGGAACCAAAGCAAGGGAGTTTTTGACCTGGTGAACCATGGTTTTCTTCACATTGGAACTGTACTTTCCAGAGTTTTCATCTTCGTTAGCTTTGACATTCTCAACTTTATCCTAGTCTTTAGCAGGTGTGTTTGGCCAAGCCAAAAAGAGGTTGGCATGGAATCTTTTTTTTTCCCATTGAAGCTGGGATTTTGTGCAGTTTTTTCCATATTTGGAGGCAGAAGAGCCATTGCTTTAACTTTGGTTAAAGGTGGGCAGGACTTGCAATTTCAAATCATGTTATGCCATACCTGTCAAGTTACAAAAGCTGCAACGGCTGTTTGAGGAGTCTGAGTTTTAGAGGTATGAGACACTTTAAATGTTGAAGGGCTTTTCTTCCAGATGTTTGGCTTTGCAACCTGCAGTGACACTTCAGGTGTATAAGGATGCTAGGGCTATCTTTCCCTCTGGACAAGTTAGTGAATTGTTGGGGTTTGGGTTTGTTGTTTGTTGGTTTTTGGTTTTTTTTCTTCTATTTTCTTTTCTTTTTTTTTCCTTTTTTTTTCTGGTTTTTTTTTTTTTTTTTTTTCTCCTTTGCCTGAGAAGTTAACCACTACCTATGAATTGAACCACATGTCCTGAGTTCAGCAGTATTATTTGAAAGATTTCAGTACAGTTAGCCACATTCGGGCATCCTAGAACTAACATTGAATAAGAATATGGTAAGTCTGGGATTTTGCCTATTGCTCTGTATGTATACATGTAATTATTAAATAATGCTTAAGAAATACTTCTAATTATAGACTTCAGTCAATATTTTATGACTCTGTCTATATGGGCCTATAGAACTCAAATAATGGGTGGCTACAGGCCATATTTTCTTCTTCAATAGCATAGGTAGCAGCCTAATTGTGTGGTAGAACTTTCTTCCCTCTGCTTATAAAGAGATCCACAGAAAAATGAAGAGTTAATTCCATCGCTGTCTAAATGGACAGAAAGCATGGGGAAGATGAGGCTATTGGGCTGTTCCAAGCAGCCAGGAAATGTGTGCTGGAAAAACATTTAGAGAATGATCATCCTTCTTTCTTCCATCATTGGAATATGGTTAGGCTCCTTTCTGAAAAAGCAGAATGCTAATGTAGTCATGGCCTCCTGGGTGCTTGTTGATCTAGGTTAGGTGACTAATCTCACTGTCATATGGAGCAAAACCAGCAGTCAAAATGTTATAGTATCTGTCATGGAATAGCCTCAAGTTGACGAACTTTGATTTCTTGTGTTACATGTGGCTGGACTTTAGCGTCCATGCTGTAGCCCTTTTCTGCAGAGCATCTTTAACTTAACCTGTATGGAGCCAGCACTGGAAGTGAACCTTTGCACATATTGTGTACTTTTTATTTTTTTGGAATTGTTATTTATTGACTGTCCATTTTTGAAGATTTAAAACAGAGCTTAAAAAAAACAAACTCTGAGAGAGATAAGTGTCAAGGATGAGTGTAATATGTGTGTGGGAATTAGGACTGAAAACCAAAGAGAGGAGTATGTGGTCCCATGAAGTAATGTAGTAGATTTCTTTATTCTTCTAGCTTTTTTCAGAGTGTTTCCTTGTTCCTCTTGTCTCTTTTTGTTACTGTGCTTGTATTTACTTCTCTTTCCTCAGCTGTCTCAAAAGGTAGTTATGTCTTAGTTCTTTTGCGAAAAATGAAAGATTTGCCTGAGAATGCTATTGAGACATGCTTTTAGGTTTTTTCCCTTTTGTTTGCTTTGTTTGTGTTTTAAGAAGAAGAGGATATTTAGACTGCCCCTCTCTGGCTGAGCACCAGCTGCTGGGATTTGATGCAGTGGAGTTTCCTGGAAGATGCTCAGGGTGGGCGTGATACAACTTAATGACCAAAGCTTGTGTTTTGGAGGTTGCCAAGCAGCCCACTACTTCCCTAGGATCACACCCAGAGTGGAGTTGTTTTGCTGCACACACCACTTCTGTTCAGCAGCTGTTTCCCTTTGCTCAGAGGAGGCACTTCTGGATAGCACAGCCACTTTGTGGTATTTGCAAGGTCCTGGCTTTCCATCAGGAGTGCAACTCAGGGGCACTGTGCTTTGGGAATGATTCTGGGAAGTTTTCTTGTGATATTTATTGTCATGACTTGTGTGTTCTGGCATGCCCCTTCTGAGCAGTGCCCTGACCCTAGCATGGTTCCTGGCAGGGTTGGATTTATGAGCAATTGCTTTTTCCACTTAGCAGCAGTGGGCAGAAAGAGGAAAACTAGTTGGCAAGAGGTCCTGTGGGATTTAGGGGTTCAGGTACTAATGAAGTTCTGCCGGCAGGTGGCACTTTGTACTGCCAGCAGGTTCTCTGGAGACCTGGGAGTCCTTTTAACCTTGGGAAGGGAGCTCTGCTCACAAGCAAATCAGTAAAACCATAAAGATCAGGGATGGTTTGAATCAAAATGCAAACAGGCACAAACTATATATTTTATATTCTTTGTGAGGACTGTACTGGTAAGTTGTTTGCATTGTGTTTGTAGAGGCTCCTGCAGATACCAGGCTCTAAGAACAGTATCATTTGTTTACTCTGCATGTTTTCTATATATTTTGGGATGTTCTTTGTTGGCCACCACACTCCCCATGCCCTTGTCTCTTCTCATTGTTCTATGTTCATTCTCTGAATTTATGATTAGTTCTAATCATAAGAAGTTCGTGCTGAAATGGAGTAAGCGTGCGTTCTTTATCACTCAAGCTAGATTTTTCTTTCCTACAGTAAAATACATTCATTACCATAAACCGATGAAACCCAAAAGCCTGGTAGGGAATAGAGTTTGACAGATGAGACGCTTTTAGATGACCGTGTTAATAGGAATGAGATTTTCAAAGCTGTCTACCTGTAGATCGTGCTGAACTTAGCTTGAGTTGAAGTTAGTTTGACTGAGGCTGAATTGTTTGTTTCTGAGATGCTGGCATAGTTCCATCCATCCAAGTAACACTAACAGCTAAATATGTATGTAACTCTTTTTGGGAAGTGCCCTAATGCATTGCCTGGCTTTGTGAGTGCAGGATGCAAAGGACAGTGGGTGATCATCCCACATAATGCCTTGTAGTCTGTGTGTTTTTATGTGCAGAGGGAGGAAGGTATTCCTTGACGAGTTGTGCTGTCTCTGTACAGTCAGCTTCCATTGTTTGACTTCTCACTCCATTTTCTTTATGATCAACTCCTTGCATATTTGTCCACAGAGGAAAGATGTCACTGAGCATCTGAAAATAACCAAGTGTACTCTTATTCTCACATGCATGTAGTTGTCCTGCAAGTTACTTCTTTCTCTGCGTGTAAAAAAATAAAAAAAAAATGTGGGGGAAGGAGAAAGCCGTCCTCCCACCTTCACTTCAGTCTCCCCAATGAAGAGTTATTTTACTATATTTAGACCATTTTGTATGGATAGAGATGTGCCTAGAAGAAAGGGAACTAATGAAATAGTCAAAGATATCTAGATCAGCAAGCATAATAAAAATTCCTTTAAGGAAATAAAGGCAAGCTGAAATAACCAGTGAAACTTGAGTGGCTGTCTTAAGGTTGAGAGACATGGGGTAGAGAGGTTTAATATGTCCAGAAAGGGAGAAACAGACCCGCCAGTCAAATGCCAATGTATGAAAAGATCCAAAACAAGCTAGTAGGTAATCCATTAACAACCACCCAAGGGATACTGAAGTGGGAAGAAATATGTAGAAGAGAGCTCAGCTGGAATGTTCTGCATCTTGTTTATGGAAAGAGAAGATTAGAAACTGTAACAAAAAAAATAATTAGGACAAAAGTCTTTGAAGCCGTTTGTTTTAATCTTACTTAGAAAACAGAAAGCGTGAGGAGGAATGTTGTCAACAATTACTGCAAAGCAGACTGAGCACCTTCTTCATTTCCTGAGGAACAGGGCATGCCAAAATGCGTATTTACAACAAATCAAGTGAGGCAGGATGTTCATGCATTTAGGCTAAGAAGAAACTAAAGCAGTAGAAACATGTTGCTTTCAAAAATAATATGAAAGAGAGTGAAATTCAGTAATTTAAAAAATATTTAATTATTTCTATGAAGGGCTGGAAGCTGTAGAGTTGCAGAAGTGTAAGCAGAACCTAGAATGATCAATGCTTTCCTAAGAATGATGAGTTCATAATTTTTTAACTATTTAGGTTGGTTTTGATCTGCTTGTAGAAATTTGTTTGCCAAGTGTGTTTTCCAGAAAACTGGAAGTTGAAAATTGCTTAGATAACAAACCCCAGAATCCATAACAGCAACTCAGAAGGATGTGGTTTGGCTACATTTTGTTGTATCATTTTGAAGTTATTAATCAGTTAATTTTTTTTAAGTGTAAGGTGCTAAATTTTTCTCAATAAAATAGAGGCAGCAACTAGGAGAAGAGGAAGTGGTTTGATATCTTTTGGAAGTCAGTTAATCATAAATCACAATCAGATGATGTCTTGGGTGTTCTTAGTAGAGAAGTTACTTAATTGTTTATCTTTGCAGTTCTAATCAGAAATAATAAAAAAACCCCTCTGTGGAATCAATCAGGGTCTTATAAAAATATGCCTAGTGTTTGAGGATGGGGGATGGTCTTAGTATGCATATCTTCTCATAGAAAATGTGTACATCTCAGAAAAGGGAGGGCAGGAAAAGTGAAGGGGGAGAGATTGTAGAACTGTACACTGAGAATATCACCGTGATTTAAATGGTGAACTAATGTTTAGTCATGAACAAGTGTAATTATGGTGTACTGTTTTTCTAAAGAGGCAATTACATCAGAGCCTGTTTGCATTTCCTGCTGGTATGCAGATTTCAAAATTGCAATAGAAGTTAATGACAATAGCATCATAATAGCGTCATAAGAAGTTGCCTTTCCAATTACTCATTAATATCTCTTCCAGTTATTAGGCCTTTTGAATTGCTTAGAAACGCTCAGGATTTATTATATGGTAGAGACATTTTCTTGGTTGACTTGTTTTCCTCAGTAATTCTTATCGCTTTGCTGCCTCGCCTTCACATTCTAGTGGATTTCTTTGCCGCAATGAAACTGTAAGTTTTTTTTTTCTGCACGCTCATGTATGTTTTTTGGGTTTTTTTTCCCTCTCACGTTTTATTGATTGCTTCCTTTGTGTTCATTTTTGACTAGTTTTGGAATAAAACAAGCCAGTTTACTTATCTCTTCGACTGAAACTTTCTCATCTCATCTATAAAGTCTGTTTCTTTTGGAAAAAAGAAAAAAAAAAAGAGACACTGAAGGTGTGAATTTTTCAAAATTTTTTCCTTTGTTCCCAAGACCATCATCTTGGGCTCTGTAGATTCTTGCATTTTTCAAAAGAGAAAAGCTAACATTTCGGCCAGAAAAACTCTCCCGAAACAGCCCCAATGAAAAAAAAAAAACAACCTCATAATCTTGAGATTGAGAGCAATTAGGTAATCTAAATATAGATGTATTTTAAAAAAAGATTTTATATGTCTATGTACACAGAGAGGTTTCTGAATGTCTAGTGGATATCAGCAGGTGTTTTTCAGAAGATCAGCTGTCCTTTCTGCACTCAGATGATTGCAGGAGCTGAGATGATGCTGTTAAAGTTAGTCAGGAAAAAAGAAAGTTTGTAGTTACAGGCTGATTCTCATCTTTCAAAGCATAGGGAGCAGATCTTGTTTCTCTGTGTAAGCCAATAGCTCCTGAGAAAGTTGCAAGGACCTCTTAAAATGATGTATGCAGGCTGATTCTCACATGCACAGAGCTCTATAAAAACATAGGCACATGTGGGCATCTAACTGCAGGGATGCTTGGAAGACACACGTATGTACAACAGTTAGCAGAACAGTCTGCATGACGGCAGAGTAGAATAGCTCCTGATAGGTAAGCAGACTCGAGCCATGAAGTGCAGCGCAACTTTTCCTAGTAGATTATAGTTCTAATCATCAGAGTTTTGTAAAATATGTAGGCAGGAGATTGACAGTATGAGTTCATCTTGGTATTCTCTGCCCTATTGTCTGATAGAATAGTAATGTTCTTGCATTTTTTAGTGCTTGGGTTGCTTTTGACAACGTAATTTCTGGCTTGGAAAGGTAAAAAACAGGTGATTAATGATGTATAGAGAAGTACGTGTTACTTCCCCAGTCTCTCCTTCCTCCCCTTCTTTGGCAAAGTTATACATTAAGTCATAGTGGAATTGCTGGTCTACCTCAGTGCAGCAGGAATAAGTTTCTATTACAAAAATTGGAAGCCACAAGAGCAAGGTTGCCTTATAGGCAGCTGACAGGATGGGAAGGGCACAATCCTTGTTGGCACAGCCCCGTTCCTTTGTTCCCAAGCAGAACAAAGGTGCTGGCAGCAAGTTCAAATTGCCTCTCCAGGGGCAGATCATCAGATGAATGGTAGCAATCCCGGAAACCTGGACAATGAGTCAGTGTCAGTGGAGAGCAGAGCTGGGCACAGGCCTGCTTACAGCACTGCACATGGCAGGAACAGGGGCTGGAGTGTACATGGGGCTTCTGGCAGAATGTGCTGGCTGGGGACCGTGATGTGCCTGGTCATGGCAGTGTCAAGGTGTACATGGGAGCGCTCAGGGCCTTGGCAGTCTTTGCTGCTTACTCTAGAGTGAGTCTAAGCAAGAGTTGCAACAGCTAAGACACTGGTTAAAGGAGAGCTCTGGTTTATCGTTCTTCCAAAAAAAGCTTCGTTACTTTTGTGTGTGGGGATAGGGGTTGTTGGATGGTGGTGTTTTCTCTTTGTATTGGTGTGGGAATGGAATATGTGCAGATTGATGTGCTAAGTATTTACTGAAAACATATCATGGGTTGCTCAGTTTCTTAATAAATATTTATTATTATATATTTAGAAATATTATGACTATTTTGGGTATTGGCACACTTTCAAAATTCTTCCGTATAATATAGGTTAGAAGGTACCTCAGGAGGTAATCTATTCTAACTTCTACTAAAAGCAGATCTTTTAGGATTAGTGCTCATGGCATTTACTTGACTTCTAGACTTCCTGTACCCCTGTTTGACTGTCCTCATGGTTAAAAATTTTCTATCTTGCATTAGGTTTTTTTGTGTTAAAACTTCTCAGCTACCTCTTGTCCTAAATTTAATGCTCTAATTTTATTTCTAACATTTTTGCAGTTGTTGTTGGCTGTCAGTATCCATTTTTAGAACTGTGTGCAAACTTGATATAGTTGTGAGGATGAGGGGCCATAGCACAGAATGCAAGTCAAGATAATGTCAAAAGATGCCCTGAAGTTCCTGTAATCATCTGTCCCAGTGTGTCTTAGGTGTGAACTGTGACACTGTTTGCTATTGCAGTCCTGGATTTCTTGAGAAAAATCTACCAGCAGCAAAAGCAAAAAAATGCAGTACTAAATTGTAGTCCAAGAACAATTTAAGGAGATATGTAAGGCTTGCAAGCTAAAAATTATCTCTGAAGTAGAACTAAGAAAAGCACATTCCTCTGTGCACTAATCCTTTCTTCATACTCTGGTATTAACTAGCTCTCTATTCCCCATCCCAGCCCACTTATTCTTCAATAAATGTCCCTGCTTCTAGAGGTCAGACTTTTTGTCACTAAGAGAGCATGCCCTTGTATCACTAGTAAATACAATATTTTGGGAAAATTTGTGTCAGGCATATCTTCTAAACTTATTTGTATTGATCTGTTCTTTACATGCAGCAAAATCTTGGTGATATCAAAGCAAACTGAAGTCTTTGAAAGTTTGTATGTATAGCACTCAAGGTAACTAACAGATTTTTCCCTTTCCCTTAACAGATGTGTGCAATAGTACCAATCTTCCTGAAGTTGAAATCATCAGTCTCCTGGAAGAGCAGCTGCCTCATTATAAGCTAAGAGCAGATACAATCTACGGTTATGACCACGACGACTGGCTTCACACACCTCTCATTTCCCCTGATGCGAATATTGACTTAACAACTGAGCAAATAGAAGAGACCTTGAAATACTTCCGTAAGTCAAAAATTCAGAAATTGTACTGAGAAACAAATAAAATAGTGCTATTTTTGTTACCTTCTTTGAAGTATCTGTGCAATTCTTTGAAAGATGTGGAGAGCTAGAGAACTGTTTGTGATTTACTGCTTTGGTCTCCAAGATGGTGGTAGATGGAAAATGAAGGGAACATTTAATAAAGAGCAACTGTTGCATTTGTGATTTGTGCATGCACCATTCCACTTTATCAAATACTGGAGAAACTGAAATACTTCTTTTTCCTTGTGTTCTCTCTGACTGAAATTTTTGAATGAAATTTCTAATCTTAGAAAGCTTAGACCTCTTTCCATATCTACTTTCTCGAATGTGTTCTCTGACACATTGTGCTGTTGTTAGGTGGTACTGTGTGCCAGCATCACAGAATGACATAAAATAATTTTGCTGTAGCTTAAGCTTCTAGGAAAGCCTTCTGAAGAACCAAACTCTATTTGGTCGAGATGGTTTCTCTTCATTCTTTCTTCTGTTCATATTCATAATATGAGACAAAAAATATTTGTGCCTAGGGGGAACACAAGTGGAGTTGTGACCTTTGTGGTTATTCATTCCTTTGTTAGAGCCTGTAGATGCTTTATCATGATGAATGGATTCATGTCTCTCTGGTTTATTCCATTCCATTGGCTTAGGTGTGCTATTAGAGAAGACTGTGATTCATCTCAGTGACTGCTATGCTAAAGCAATAGCAGTGGATTTACATGGGTTACAGTAGTAGGTAGATTTAGGTAGACTTAATGTGGCGCTGTAGAGGTTCAGAAGAAATGAGTTATGGGCCTCAGCACGAATCTGTGCAAAGATGGCTTCATTGCATTTTGAAGCACCTGAACAATCACTTTGTAAGAAGCACAGAATGAAAAGCATCAATAATATAAGGAACTGAGTTCCTGATGTTGATGCTTCAGTGAAGGGCATGAAGTATTTTAGTAAATAACTTGCATATGTTTTAACCTACCTCCAGTCGCACAAAAACAGTGGAAAGGGGGAGAGAAGCTGAAGCTGATCCATGGAATCAAGTGTACTACTCCTGGTTTTGTAGCAGCCCACTAGTGCTGTTACAATGACTGCAGAAGCTGGCTTAAATAAATACTTTGAAATGTAAGGTTTTCAAGGACTGAAGTAAGCTGATTAGGCGTGTCTCACAAGCAAAATTGTGTGGGTGGACTGTTGCAATAACCATGGGAAAAATGTTTTGCTAGTGGGATGAGGAACTCAAAAAATTCCCATGGCAGTGTCCTTCCTTTGCCAACTGAGATCATGGTAGGTGTGTGACTGCGGGGGATGGATACAACATACAGCTGGTGTGGAAGATAAATTGAGAGCAGCCCTGAGGTGAAAGGACTTGGGGGTGTTGGTTGACAGCTCAAGGTGATCCAGAGGTGTGCACTTGTAGCCAAGAAAGCCATGTATCCTGGGCTGCATCAAAACAAACGTAGTCAGCAGATCCAGAGAGATCAAGGGAGATGATTCTCCCCACCTACTGTGTCCTTGTGAGACTCCCACCTGGAGTATGTGTCCATCTCTGGGGCCTCCAATGTAAGAAGGATGTGGGCCTGTCGGAGCAAGTTCAGAGAGACATGAAGATGATCAGAGGGCTGGAGGAACTCTGCTGTGAAGACAAGCCAACAGAGTTGGAGTTGTTCGGCCTGGAGAAGAGGATACTTTAAGGGGAGGTGTCAGAGCACCTTTCAGTACCTAAAGGGGGATACAGGAAAGCAAGAGGGACTTTTAAGCAGGTCCTGTAGTGATAGGACAAGGGATAATGACTTTAAATGATAGAGGGTCAGTTTAGATTAGTTATATATAGAAGAAATTATTTACTGTGAAGGTGGTGAGGCACTGGAACAGCTTGTCCAAAGAAGTTGTGGATGTCCCATCCCTAGAAATTATCAAGGTGAGGTTGAATGAGTCCTGAGCAACCCAGTCTAGTTGAAGGTTCCCTGCCTGCGGCAGAGTCTTTGGAACTAGGTGACTTCTAAAGGTGCCTTTCAATACAAACCCTTCTATTATTCTCTGAAAATGAAGCTGCACACAGCAGAACAATTGGATAGCATAGCTGCCTGAAACTGGGACTACTGAGCAATTTTATCTAGCCTTTAGTTTTGAAGCGTAATGACTGCAACTTTGCCAGGTTGCTGTGAGTTGTGAATTTCTTCTAATCAGCTGGCTTGAATGAAAAAAACCCTGAGTGTAATTCTTGCCACAATGTATATTTTCTGCTTTTATTAGGAAATAACTGCTTAAAGAAGAAGGAAACAAGCAAAGAGATCTTCAATAAAGAAACATTTATTTCTTACTGCCTCCAGGCAGACACTTGTGTATAGATAGCAGTTCAAGAAGTTTAAGCAAATTTGGGTCTAGCCATAGACTGACCCTGGAAACTCAGATCTCTGACTTACCTTTGTTCGGTTACTCTGAACAAGTCACAGACTATGTCTATACATGAGAGTGAAATAAATTTTCATATTTCAAAATTATTGCATTGATTGCAAGCATTGGTTTATGGCACAATGAACTATGAAAGTCAAGATACTATTTTAAGTAAGTTGGCAGAAAGGTTCTGTGAATTATGCCACCACCACTTTGGAGAGTGTTCCAGGGTGTGACTGCTTGCACAATTTTTGGTGCTGCAATTAAGCTACTCCTCTTTTACCTGTTTAGTTTGTTTCAAAAACCTTAATGAGGATGAGAGCAAAGACTGTAGCTTGTCTCTTTGAAAGTTTGATTTTTCAATGACTTATGAAAACTTCCCTGCTGTTGTTTCCATGTTGAGATGGATGGTAGTTTATACCCTGTTAGTGGAAATGTGATGAGTTTCCCACTGTGTTGATCCCTACAGCAGAAGGATCAGCACGACCCTTAGGCATACTGCTGTGGCTTGTTAGAGCAGAGTTTTCTGCCTTCCTTTGGCTTTTTTCACATTCTTTTTTCACAACCACAAAGGCTCGGAATCAGTCAAAATTTTCTGGCCACATAACGCAAGAGGATGGGTATAAGGCTACTTAACTCTCCTTTTTAAGTAATTTTTGGAAGATACTGGAAGAAAAATGAATAGTCAAATATCCAAGCATTTTAATTTATTCACTGGTTTTTGTGGGTATTTAAGCTATAACACTGGATAGGTGATGTAGAGAATTAGTTTTTAAAATTTGGTTTGCCATTAGGTAAAAAGGCAATTGGGAGGACATGAATAGTATTAGGCCTACAACTGTTCTTATGCATTCTGGAACTCCAAAGCACATCTTTGTTATTATTTCTTTCAGATGGAAGGCTGAGCCAGTTTTTGCCAAATGAATAAAATAAAACTGATGTTATCCTGAAGCATAATCATATAAATTCAATGTCATCTGACCAGTCTCATTAAACTGTTGAGGCAGAGTGTTTTTTAAGTAAACCTAAATGAAGGCATGATACAGCAAAATGACATCTCCCTGTCCCCAGATTAGGGGCAGTCAAGCTCACTTTTAGCTGGGGGCTGTGGGGAGGTCTGTGTGAGATCCAGGCCTGGAGCACAGCTCTCCGTGAGCATAGCTGCCAGAGGCAGTGAGCAGGCACAGCAGTCTGGGTTTTTCCTGGGCAGCTTAGGGAGACAGGGCCCATCTGGGAACTCTGAGAAACTGAGGGTGCCCAGTGCTGTGTGTAAGGTAAAGTTAAGGTGAGCCACAGGAATGTGTCCCTCAGGAAGTCCTAGTGGCTCTGAGAAGCTTTTAGCTGCTCTTGACCCAAGGGTGTCTTTAGCCTTCTTTGGAGCTGCTGCTCATTGGAGACGGTCAGACACAGCCAATACATGAAGTAGTTTCTCTGGAGCAGTGCAAAGAAGGGATCCTGAGATACGAGTTCAAAATAACCTAAGTCTTCAGATGTGGTGGCAGTGTGCCACAGGGTGCATTCTCTAGGTTTTGGAGTCCCTCAGGGCAGAGACTTGCCCAGACAGAGCTTCAGATTGGGAAGGCAGCTCTGCAAGGGTCCGTTTGCTGAAAGTGCCCAGAGCTGCTCACTATCCTGAGGTAGAGAGACATGGCCTCCTTTTATGTAGGAGGTGTGCTGCTGTGGAAAAGCAGTCACCAGGTGGAGAAGTTAAGAGGAAGTCAGCAGGCTGTGCAGCATTAGGGAGGGTGAGACATAAGCAGGATCTAGGAGTGGCTGAGACACCAAAGGACTGTGCTCCCGTTCAGAGGGACCTTGACAGTATGGAGCCATGAGTCAAGAGCAGCCTTGAGCGATTCAGCAGAGGGAAGTGCAAAGTCCTGCAACAGGGAGGAACAAGCCCCTACACCAAGAGATGCTTGGGTCCAGCTTTTGGAATGCAGCCTTGCAGAAAAGGACCTGGGGCATCCTGGTGGACACGAAGGTGGACATGAAGCAGAAATGGGACTCTGCTGAAAAGCAGACTAATGGTATCCTGAGCTGTATTAGGAAGAGTGGTGCCAGCAGGTTGAGGGCGTTGTACTCAATGTTGGTGAGGCTATGCCTGGAGTGCTTGGTCCCATTCTAGTCTCTCTTATATATATTCCTTCAATGTACTACATTCCTTTCCTCTCCCAGGAATCTGCAATCATGTCTCTCAATGGGTTTTTTGCCTTGTTAGAAAAATAGGTCATAACCATGCAGCTGTAATATTTTTGTCTGGCCAATAGAGCATGTATTAAGCTCAAGTTCATTTTACAAATGTTTTTGCTGTCTCCACAAAAAATAAAAAAAAAAAGGAGGAGATTGTAATGTACACTATTTCCAGCTAGTGAACAGTTTACAAAATTTGTTTCTTTAAAGCTTTAGTCTCTATATTCTTAATTCTAGATAGAGTATATTCTCTTACATATCTGGCTGTTGCTATTATGATCTTACTTACAGAGTTAAAGTGTGCTCAGTGATACCTTAATTAAACTGTACTGCTGGTTTTGCAAGAGGGTTGCCAAAGACATCAATTTTGATTTTATACAAGTGCAAAAATAGTGCTCTCCAGTAATTATCTGGGGGAAGGGAGAAGTAATCCTTTCACATGGAAAATAGCTTTTTGTCATTAAGTACTTTAATTTCATCTGACTGCCCCATGTCTCACGGTAAATAATTTTGTTCCAGTGGGAGAATAGTTTGACCCTCTTCTGCATTAGAAATCTTTTTCTTGTATCAGGTGAGGTCAGTGTGCCCTTAAGGTGTGAAGCCAGGAGCTCTGTCATCAGAGTTTGATAAAGAAGAGTCAATCAAATCTGAAGCACCTGTTTTTCTAAATACCTATTGTGAAAGCTCCTGGTAATAATACTCTCAGTGCTGTAGATTTTACTCTGGGTTCTACTCTTTCCAGGTAAAGCAAAACTTTTTGTTAACTGAAATACTACAGTGAAAGAGATAACAGTCCTAAGTTGCAGAGGTATTTGTCCTTACTAACTATGTAGTCACAGGATGATTCCTATTCAGTGTTCTTTTAGAAGGTGAAAGTAGCTCTTCACTTCAGTAAATGATTCCAGTGTAGAAATAATTGTGACAGCCGATCCTTGAAAATCAGTTGGGTTTTTAAATATGCCTGCTTTCTCAGTTTGCAAAGTATATGTTGTGGCAATGCTTGATTGTGATCAATATGCATTGCATAGTGGTGGCTTGTACAGCTACTGCTCTGATAAAAAAAGGACTCCAGACAAAGTTAATGGGATGGGCAACTTTATCCTGAGTGACTGTAGAAAATGATGATGCGATATGGAGTTTAATTATCTGAACCATCCTGAGGCTGTAGCCAAGAGAAGAAATGTGACCCAGAGGTGACCAAATGGGAGGTAATCCATGGCAGCTGCCTTGGAAATACTCCATCCAACTCCAGTGTTCAGTTTCAAAAAGCATCCTTACAGAATGGAGAAAAAAGCTGGGAATAACTAAGCATGAAAACACAGGATTTATAGTGACATGCTATGTAATGACATTCTTTTAATGCATTATTTGTCAGCAGGGATGACTTGCTGCTGCTTTGCACCCTAGCAGCACAGTACACTATAGTCTTGAGTGTGGTGCTTGTGTAGATGAATGTACCTTTGTCAAAAATTCTCTTCAAACTGATGCCTTAAGTTTTAAGTTTTTCTGTTCTGCTTGGGTGTGCTCTTCTGTTGTGCTGGGTGGTTAAGACAAAACAGTGCTATTCCAGCTGAGGACTCAAGGACAATTTCTTCAAACTTCAGTCCCTAAGCATAAACAATGTAAAAAGAGGAGGATGACACTTCATGATTTCAGACTATTAATGGATTAGTTGACTCCTGCATGCACATGGACTAAAACCTATAAAAATGTGAGATCTCATGACCAAGCCCTCTTTTGCTTCCGTTTTGGAGCCATCCAGGCAGGGGCCACGACTGGTACTGCCAGGGTGTGGCCTTTGAAGACCTCTCAATAAATATCAGTTTTATTTCCCTTAACTCTGTCTAGCCTCTGTCCCATCTCCTCTAGGCATCAAAAGAAAGGGAAGGATTTGTGTGGTCTTTGTAACCTGAATAACTTAGGCACATTAGTTTAACATTGGATTTATTTCAGCAAAAAGGAAGGAAGAGGGTTCCTGCACTTACCAAGCTATCTCTTCTGACAAATGAAACCCCTTTGTAATCATAAACTTAGGAATGCTTAGACTAGCTGTTCGCAGTTGGCTACTAGAATTCTAAATCTATATGTTTTGTCCTGTGGAGAGCAGATAAAAGGGGAGGGGTTTGTTTAGTTAGAAGTAAACATTAAAAAATAGAACACAGTTTAGCAGCTGAAAGAGAATGCTGAACAAATGTGAATAACTGTGTTTTGGTTTGGAATAGGAAAATACAGCTTCCTTACAGTTGGAGACCTATTACCCTAAATTTCTTGTTAGCCCCATTGTATATGAACTTTTAGGTAAGTAACACAGTAAGACCCCAACCAAATGCAGTCTTGCAACATAAAGATTGGAATAGACAGAGGTTCAAAGTTTGTAGAATCAGTCCACCTGGAAAATGTACTGTTCTCACAAGTTTACTATAAGATGAATCTGATACACCCCTGTAGAAAGGAAAAGTTAGGCTGCAAAGGTTGCAAGTAGGTTCTACAAGTGGGCAGCTGCTTTGTCAGCTTAGTCAAAAATTCCAGTTCAACTTGACATCCGTTCCAGCTTTATAGAATACAATTTCTCATGTAATTGAAGGGATGCTTGGGAGTGAATACCTGGATACATAGTATCCTGTCTGCCCAGCGTTTCTGTCTTCATGCTGGGAAGATAATACACTTATTCCATATTTCCAAGTCTTTTGAGTTCTCAAATCATTTGGCTACACAAGTGATTTTCTCTGCAGAAAAGTAATGCCTTTCTGAATTACACTAGTATGCTTCCAATTAGATGTGTTAAAAAAAAAAAAAATCCATAAAACAAACAAACAAGCCCTAAGTCCCTACCTTGAACTATTTTTATCCTGTCTCATTGAAAGGCAGAATATGTGCTATGGGAAAGAAGAAAATTCTAGCATGTCAAAGATTTCCTTTGTTTAAAATGTCAGCCAAAAAAAAAAAAAAAAAGAGATTGTCCCTGCAGCAATTAAAGGTGGTAGGCAGTGTTAATTCTTTCTATTTTAAATGCTTATTTAGTAACATTACCAGACTAAAATTACCTTTTGGACAAAAATAATACAAGTGGAACAAATAGCTTATATGCAGAGCAATTGAGTTGATGTTGCCATAGGAACCTTTATTTTTCTCTGGCAGTATTTTAACAGTGTAGCCTTAATTGCATTTAATAGCATGTATAGTTTTTTCCTTGTGGGTATGCATAACTGAAATTCTGCAAGACTCAAAGCTACTTCAATGATAATTTCTTATACCAGTAAAGCTGAAATACTGATGCGGTCAAGAAACCGAAGCATCTTCTTCTGCTTAGCTTGACTATGCCTTAGCTATTTCTGCTACAGTAAAGCAAAGTGGTACCAGTCGGGGAGTAGAATAAGTGATAACAACCTAGAAGAGAAATGAGTGAGGGTGGACTTAACAGATATTTGCAAAATCATGAGTGATTGAAAAGAAGAGATGAACTGAGCGTTCAGATTTCCCAGAGCTGGAAGCTTCAAATTAGGTTAGTAAATGTGAGTTGCAAAGCAAAGGTGAGAGGTTTGTATATCATGAGCAGTAGATGTGTGGAACTCTGCAAGAGAATGTTGGAGATGCTAAAAGTGTACGTGGGCTCAAGAACAGAGAAGATGAGTTATTCAGGAATTGCTAAAAGCAGTAGCTGTATTTGTCCCAGGCTGTCTCTGATGATGAAGAAGTTAGAGGTTGGGAGGGCAGTTGTGGGCACTGTTGGACAGTTCTCTATTGTCTGCTCATGGCTATTCTTGTAGATGGAGTCTTTGGCTATGCAGACACCAGACTTCCCTGGTCAGACCCAATATGGCCTCCTACCTTACTCTACTAGGATAGATTAAGTCACAACCTAATTTATATCAGTGCTTCTACTGGTGTTTGCAAAGAAGAAGGTTTTCCTAAAAAAGGGGGAAAAATGGGTGAACATTTTGTTATGAACAAAATGGATGTCAGTCCACTTGGTATCTGTACCTGCACATATTCTGACACGCTTTTTGAATTGCTGTGTTTGATGATTTAACGCCATCTGTTCCTCAGAAAGTTCTCTCCTAATAGCTTAAATACAATTTTATTGGGGGTTGCAGAAATCTTTTCTTCCATTTCCCAAACACTGAACACAAAATTAAAGTTATTCTGGATTATGACCTTCCGCATTTTTGGGAACGGAGCAGTGGAAGTTTGGCCTAACCTCTTGTCTTCAGTTATGAAACTTAGATTCTTGGGGGGAAAAAATGGGGGAAGTGGTTCTTGGAGAGGGCAAAAAGTAGATACAGATTAGCACTTTTTTTGCGAGGAGAGATGTGTTGCTGCCCTGATTTTGCTGATTCTTTTTTGTTTGTTTGTTTGTTTTGTTTTTTTTGTTTTTGTATTTGTCAACAGCAGGATGTAGAAACCGTTCTATTGTATCAGACCAGAATAGTGTAACAAAGCAGAAACATAGTCTAATTTTCCATGGGGAAGGCAGGCTTTTATCAAAGTGTGTGGATGAGAGTAGTAATGGACTAGATGTTCATTATTAATGTACCGCGTGTCCCCAGTGAATTGCAACAGTGTGATGCTGTTGTTCTTGAGCAGTAGCAATGAGTTGTATCATCTTTCTTAGCAACGATTTTTGTTTCCAGTATGGAGGACTTCAGCCTGTAAAACCAGAAACAGCAAAATGCATTTTCTTCATCTCTGCATCGCTTTTGGAGCCAGCTCATCTCCATGGCAACACATTAGCCTGAAAGAGATGTGGAGGCTGGGAAAGGAGTGAGTTAGAACCAGCCGGGCGGTGGTGTGTGTCCCCAACGTCAGTGCATCAGCCGTTTGATAGGAGGATTTTGTTAACACCCATCCAAGGCTCCTGTGCAGAGCTTCTTTATTAGAGGAGCCATCAGGGCATCTGCTTCGTTTCTGCATCCTTTTCCTATTTTTTTTTTTTTCTTCCAAATACACCTTCCACACCCCACTCTTTTATTTTAGTTGCAGCCTTGGTGAATATGTGCAGTTCATTTTCAGCTTCCCGTGAGCTGCCTTGTGCTCTGGCATTTTGCAAAGGCAGGAAGGCATGGCTGCATTTCACTTGACCTTACCAGCGAAGTGGAATCTCCTGTATGTCACTGAAGGATACTGACTATGCAGAAATTTATTGAAGCAGATTATTATGAACTGGACTGGTATTATGAAGAATGCACAGATGGTAAATATTTCTCTAGTCTCTTGTTGCAGAATTTGGAGCTTGTAAGAACAGCATCTTTGTACAGTGGTTTTAAAAAGGAAATACTCAGAAAAAAGCAACACCCAGGTGTAGCAGAGATGCCTGCAGCTCTTTTACACCTCAGCATCTCTTGTGAATGTGCTGCAAGAGACTGCTGTATAGCTTTTTCCTCTCTGAAGGGAGTGGCAGAGCAGCATACGCTCGGTATGAGCTGTCTTTAGGCAAGGAAAAGAATATTCAAAAAGCTATCTGTAATAATTGAGGTGAATTTAAATACACTGACGGTAAGATTGATTATTGGTTCGAATTTGAAGTCTTACGTTTTTTCTGCATTACCAATATCCTGTAATATGTATATATTTGATGTGTTAGTAGGCAATACATGTTTTCTCTCTGGTTATTTGTCTATGAAAGACTTAAAAAATGTAGATTCTTAAAAGTGAGCAGGTTAACTTTTTGAACTGAAAGAATTTCAAACTCTGGCCAGCATTATGTTTTGTGCAATTTGCAATTTTTATGTAATGTTTCCTAGGGTGATTATTTCTGTATCAGGACACCAAATGTTTTCACCAGGCTTCTGATAGAAGGCACATAAGAAAGGGTAAGGAATCGCTAAAATTCTCTGCAGCAAGGAAAAAATCAAGATCCCTTATTGATTATCTTTCTGAGGTAAAATGCAGCCTTTGGGAATGCAGAAGTTTTATGTGGATTTTATTCTGATTGGAAAGCTTAGCTTAAACAAGTCAAGTCCAAGATCACTGTGAAGCAAAGCACAGAAAGCAGGAAGGAGTGTAGGCCCAGGGAATAATGTGCATATGTAAAACATAAAGATATTTCTGTAATAGTGCTCTGATAACAATACCAGAGTGGATGTGAAGCGTAAAGATAAGGTTGACAAAATTTGAATGGTTTTTTATGGTCTTTTCAGTGTTGTGTGTCTCCATTTGTTTCTCAGTACTAGATTTTGAAACTGAATGCCATTTCAGAAGCTTGTTACACTTGAACTTCTCTTATGTTTAATTGATTATTCCTGTCCAGGTGTTCAAAGAGAGAGGTTCATATTTATTTGAAAGATCTGACCACTTGAAGTTGGGTCGAATCCATTATGTAACCTTTATCCTCTAGGTTTAACCCTAGTAAATACTGTAGCATCTGATTAATCTGCATGATGTAACAGCCTGAGCTGGCCTGCTTTTAGAAGCTTAAGAAACAGACCAGTTGTACAGTCAATAGAAGCTGTAGCTTTCCCTAGGTTAAAGCTCCCACAGGTAGCTTTTTTTCCTGGTTGTTCATTTTCATGATCCTTTGTCTGTCTGGGCAAAGTGTCATGTGGAAGGGTGGTGTGTCTAAATGTCTGAGCTAAAAGCTGATCTGCTTATATATTTTGTCTTAAGCTGTATGCTGCACTGGGGAAACTGTGGGAGTTCCATGGTAATGGAATAAGCAACAGGTGTTGGGCAAACATTTAAATACCTTGTGGGATGAGGGCCTCAGGTGCACAATAGTGGTTGGTCAGATTCTGGGCTTACAGGTTTTTCTGTGAGCGCTGAGCCCCTGCCCAGAATACTTCTTCCGTAAGCCAAGATCTGCAGTCAGCTGTTTATGTGCTGGATGCCGGCTAGAACTATTTGGGAAGCTCTTTCTTAAGAGAAAGAAGGGTTTAATGTCTGATAGGGAAATATCTATCCAGCAGGTAAGGCATAATGCTTTCTTGCTTTTTTTTATTACTATTATTTTTTAATTAAAGTATCGGTTTTTTGCATGATGAAGGGTAGTGCTGTCAGTCCTGTTTTGAGCTCTCAGGTGAATGACAGTCTCATAGGATTCATAGAATTTTTGGGGGGATTAGCTTTTTTGTACTACTTTGAGTTTGGGTGTGTGAGAGAGAGGAAGATTTGAGAGATGCAGTGGAAGACACTTTGGTCTTTGGTCTTAGATACTGAAATGTTCATTTGGGTTTAAAATAGTGTTGGCATTTACCCTTGACAGAGAAAGGTATTCTAATTGTGGTAGCAGACAAAAGGCACCATTATAGTAGAAAATAGAGCTTTTCCAAAAACCTGAAGCAGATGACATGTTAAAAGAGATGCCTGTCTCTTGATTGGTTTTTTATTTTTCCGCCATCTGTTTGTTGATACCAGAGTCATTTTCCTGAGATTCTCCTTACATTCCGTATAGTGAGATAGGCAGTTGCAGCTCAGCTGACCTGTTTTGAATATCTATTTTTAAGACAAATTGAAGCACAGTTAGAACACCAATTTCTCTGCCATAGATGGACTCTCCAGAGCTCAGATGTATGTGTGCACCCAGTTCACCCTTTGTGATAAATATAACATTGGAAAATAGGAGGTGGTACATTAAAATTAATAGGAATCTTCACAGGATAATATCCTGCAGAATTTTTTTTTTATTAAATTGTTCATACATTCTTTGTCAGCACCTCTGCAAGTTGGATTTCCATTTAAAGCATATGACTTCATTTGGTTTCTTTTATTTCATAATTATTTTTAACAACATGTTTTCTTGTTCTTCAAAGAAAAAAACTAAAATTATATCAGGATATAAGGTTTTAATGCTATTATTTAACTTAATAGGTAAAGAAGCAAATTACTGTTACCTCAGATATAATGAATTTCTGTACTGACTGGCAGTAATGATGTCTTCTACTTGCATTTGTTGGTGGTATTTTTTTAATATTTTGCAAAAGAAAAAATGGTCAAAATTTACAATTTATAAGTCTTGACAAAGACTTTCTAGGTTGGAATAATTGATTAATTCTTTTACATAAGGTCTTTTACAGAGTTTATTTTTCATAGGAGTAGATGAAAATAGACAATAAAATGTCACAGTCTATTTGCATCACTGGTGTTAACTAACATTACAATACATTGAAACTTCTATAAATACTATACTGTGCTTTTTAAATACATTTTCAAGTATAGTATTTTATAATATGAGTGACACTTGTCACCTTTCTTGATGTAAGCAAAGTATATTGTGTAGGTGGAATGGGGAAAGAGCTAGGCCTGTAGTTGAGTAGGAAAGTAGCTATTTCATAGCAGACTTGGACAGAACCAGTGATAAAGAGGAAAAGCTGAAACTTTTCTACTCTTATTACAAAAGATAACAATATAAAAGTTTTGGTTCATCTAATTGTATTTTTATAGAAAAAATAAAGTCAAAAATCTTGCCTGCAACTTGGGTGAAAAAAAATTATTACTAAATCCCCACAAACTACCAAGGAAGTAAACAAAAAGATAAGTATATATCCATAGAAATTTATATTAATATGTTTGTTCCCTGCCTCTCTCTTAGTGTAATATTTTTCTAATGAACAGTGCTTTATAGAGAAATCCAGACTGACTTTAGAGCGAATTACTTTTCTTCTGGTTTCTTCCATTATTTGTTTATTTCTACCTCAACAGTTTAAAACAATGCATGAGGTCAGTTGCCTATAATTCCAGATGACTTTGTGAATGCTCAGTTGGATCTTTCCTCCTCCTTTCTCTGGCTCTGAGGTTTTGCAATTTCTTGTAGAGGAAATGGTGTCTTTCCCTTTTTTCCCCCACCAGACCCACAGTGTGCCTGGTTTGTTACACATGCTGAACCTTCTAACTACTTTTATATTTGCCTGGGCCACTCCATCTTGTTCCAGCATCCCTTCCTGTATTTTCTTCCCACTCACATTGAAATGTTTTTACCACCTGCTATGTTTGCAGTTATTGTTTAGAGCTTCCCTCCTCTAGTCTGTTTACCACTCTGCTGATACAATTATCAGCAAGCTCCCTTTCTTTGTAACAATAGTAGACAATGTTATTACTCGTTCTGCTTGATCTCTTAGGAGTGATTACAGTAATTTCACACTTATAAGCCACA